>PVKB01000515.1:216591-705380 GCA_004027205.1 Ctenodactylus gundi | reverse complement strand
GGGCTTTCCCACTCTCCTTTTGTCCCTCCCCTTACCCACCCCTCCCTCCCTCCTCCCCCGCCTTACCCCCCTGTTTCACTTTATTTTTCATTTTAAGTTCCATAAGAGTTGTGATGTGGGTTTCTCCTATCAGAGAGACCATTCGATGTTTCACCTTCTGCTTCTGACTCACTTCACTAAACATGATGTTCTCAAGTTTCCATTTGCCTGTGAAAACCTCCATGCTGTTGGACCTTACAGATGCGTAGTATTCCATTGTGTATAAGTACCACAGTTTGTGTATCCACTGGTCTGTTGTTGGGTCTTTTGGTGCCTTCCATATTTTAGCTATTGTTAGTTGTGCTGCTCTGAACATGGGTATACATATATCTCTGTTATATATGTTGTTTGGGCCTCTTTTGGATATATTCCCAGGAGGGGTGTCACTGGATAGAAGGGTATATTTATTTCTAGTCTTTGAGAGCTCTCCATACTGCTTCCAAAGAACAATTAGCCTTTTAAGACAAAAAGAAAACTGAATAAACATATTTGGTGAACACATATCTGTCATATTCAAAGTTTCTGAGTTCTGAAAAGGTCAACTACATCGTATGAGAATCTGCTCCCAGACCACATTTCTTACATACTAACATGTGCCTGGTTGGGGAGGAAAGTACTTGATAACATTCACATTTGCAACAGACATCTGAATACCGTGTGGAACATCATCTCAGTCCGTTTTCTTTTACTACAACAAAATAACTAAGGTTAGAAATTGTACAAAGGAAAAAAAAAGCTTATTTTCACTTATAGTTCTGGAGGCTGGGAAGTATCCCATGCTTCCTCTAGTTCTGGTGGAAAGCTAAGGACTGGGTAAGTTGCACAAAAGAACAAGCAAGAGAAAACTGAGGGAGGCAAACATTGTGACAGCACACTGTCACCATAAATAATCTGGGCCCTTGAAAACAAGAAGTCATTCACTCCCACAATAATTAAACTTATTCCATGAGAACATTAATGACCAGAACCCCTTTTACTGGTCCCATCCTCAGCACTGTTATATGGGGAATCAAATTTCAACATGAGTTTTACAGGGGACTAACCCCATTTAAACCGTAGCAAATGAACTTCCATTACAAGTGGTTATTTATCTGAAACTAAATTACCACTCAGTCTTTGGGCTACACTCAAGTGTAGTATCTGAAATTAAAATTTAAACTGGTATCTAGTATTTCATGTGCTAATTCTAACAGCTCTACATACACTTCATTTGGTCGAGGAAATCACACAGGAGAAGGGCTGTCTTATGTCACCCACACACCTGAGCCTCATAGTCATTCCCACATTGGCCCTTAAGACGAGGAATGGGATCTCCAAGAATAACCTCAATTATCATAGATAATCTTTTTGAGGACCCTGAAGCACATAGTCATGGGCAAACAGTAGTGGTAGGAGGCCTAAGGAAGGACGGTGGGGGCTGGAAAGGCAACCAGCACCGTTGCCGCTGGCCACTGTCCTTATTGAAAGGGTTTCAAAGCTGACATCTCCTTTCTCAGGACACGTCTTCGGAGATGGGCTGCCGGAGCTGTGAAGGGCTTGGATCTTCTGGGCATGTCCTCCTCGCTACTGCTTCCTCATTTCCCCGTTAATCCAGTGCTTCAGAAGTCCTGCTGCAGAAAGAAAATCTTCCTGCACCAGCAAGAAGACACACTGCTGTGAGTGACAGACCCGGCTCTGAGTCACGTGTGCCCTTCAGCGACACACCCTTTTCGTGCTTCATTTTACTCTCCTGCGATAGGCAAGGATTCATCACAAAAGAGAGAAGTTTCTTCTAGCTTTCACTACAATTTTAGCAGATTGACTCCATGCCTTTGCCCACCTTACAACCTCCAGTCTGGTATCTTTTAAGTCACTCATGTTTTTATTCATTTTTTACTGAAGTTCTAATGAGTGGCAAATACATCCTAAGCACTATTTCTTATCCACTGATTAGAAATTTTTAAAAAATATTTCTCACTGCTAAACCTAAGCTCACAGCCCCACAAGAGATAGACCTGCCATCAGATAAACATTATTAAGTGTGGGAAGTGCTTTGTGGAGTCACAAGAAGGATCTCAAAGAAAGAACAAGAGTGAGAACGCATCCTCTTTCAGTGTACCAGGGATATCTGTACTGGGTCTTGAAAAATGCTTAGGATTTCACCAACCAGGCTAAGAACCTGGTGCGTCCAGCAGCAGTGAGAGGTTT
This sequence comes from Ctenodactylus gundi, assembly GCA_004027205.1. Classification (NCBI taxonomy): domain Eukaryota; kingdom Metazoa; phylum Chordata; class Mammalia; order Rodentia; family Ctenodactylidae; genus Ctenodactylus; species Ctenodactylus gundi. The sequence continues at coordinate 703,154 of PVKB01000515.1, read as the reverse complement.
CTAGTAGCCAAAAAAAGAAAGAAAGAAAGAAAGGAAGGAAGGAAGGAAGGAAGGAAGGAAGAAAGAAAGAAAGAGAGAGAGAGAGAGAGAAAGGAAGAAAGAGAGAAAGGTTCAACGATGGTAGCTGATAATGGAGAGAGAGATGGAGGGAAGACCTGCTTGTATATCAATGGGGACAAACGAGCAGCTTGCACCCAGCGAGTTTTATGAGCACCTGGAAGACAATTATTTTCAATGCACCTATTCTTACGATGTCCTTTCTGGCAGCATTAATTCACACAGGTGATCCAGAAGCATCTTAACAAATAGGGCTGTCAGCAGTGCATTTCCTGGTGATGTGTTTCAAGATCCTAGAGCTGTACTTAAATGCAATGAGAATATGTCACCCTGCTAGGTATTTACTTCATTTGCAGCATGGATGCCGGCAGAATGGCCACATTCCACAGACAGCACCTACCCTCCCTTTCCATCTCATGGTGTTTTATAACATCATCAACCCAAATGAGCCACCTAGAAGGACGAGTGGTGGTTTTCAGGTTGAAAATCTGTGTCTATTCCCTATTGCTGGAAGCTGACATCTCATTTTTTAAGGGTGACATGCCATTCCAAAGATGCATTGAAAGGTTAACATTCGAGCACACTCTTGAACATCTTAAGTGGCACGCGAGCAGCAAAGGACTCTCATTAGGTGTAATGGCTCTTCTACCTTGAAACGCGGGGAAAGGACGTACGCTCAAAGAAAATAGAACACACTTTGGATAAACAAACACGCTCAAAGGTGGAAGAACAGACCAGATTTCATCTTGTTTCCAAATGGCACACCCTGCACATCCATGACGAAGTGTGCTGAGCCCACAGGGGAGACGCTTACAGACTGGCTGAGGCTGTGTTGAGACAGAAGCCTCCTCCCAAAACAGACATGGCACTGCGCAAGAAGCCTACGACCTAGGGAGAATACTCTGATTTTTCACAAATGTCACTTCGTTACTGTTTACTGTTACTATTATTATCATCTTTGGAAGTGTCCAGGAATGACGTGCACCTGCCTGGAGTGGCTAAAAGCCTTCCTCGTAGCTCCTCCCTGAATGACGGGACTTTATCACCTCCAGTCCGGTGTAAGAGACAGAGGACCAAGAGAGATGCCTAAATATTGTACCTAAGACTGCACGGCGCTTGGGTGCATCCAGGTTTCCCTGGGGAAAACCAAAAGGGGTGTCTTGCCCCTGAAACCCAGAGAAAGTAAATGATTTGTTCAACTCCACGAGTCCCTGAAGGGTTTAGAAGTTTGAGCTAAGACGGCCAGCTCTCCGGCTGAGCGCAGACGGTGGTGCCCTCTCAGCGTGCTCCAAACGGCTTCCTCTCCCCAGCCTCTTGACCACCCCAAACTCGCAGTCAACTTTCCTCCCACAGTCGTGGTCTCTGGTATTTCTGCTCTCTATTTGAAAAGGAATAACTTGATAACCTTTAAAATCCTTCTTTAGAGAAAAAAGAAATGGCCATTTATATTCCTGCTGCAATTCTCCCGACGCCACCTGCCTCTGCAGGGCCCTTCTTGGCTCCCACGCTCCTTGGGCTTTGTTAACCACCGCTCTTTGAGCCAAGGGCCAGGAATGGTAATTCAGCTACTCCCGAGGGCCCCAGGAGGCAAGTCTGAAAGGTTTCCAGAGAGCCAGCAGGCACGGGCCACATCTTCAGTGGAGAAGGGCAGAAGAGTCAAGAGTCATTTTCTTCATGTGGCATGTATGTGACGCAGAGCGATAAAGTGGGGGAGGGGTGGGGGAGACAGAGAGAAGCAGAGGCAGAGGCAAAGAGAGGAAAGGCAGGAGCAGGAAACATCCGTATGAGCTCTCGTAAACAAATTTAACTTTTAGGCAGGATTTAGGTTTGCAAATAGGTTTACAGCACCTCTGGGTTTTTTTTTTTTTTTCAATTCCAAAAGCTTCCTGTTGCATTCTTCATTTCTAGAACTATTCCTTTGTAGAAAAATAGCACTGCTAAAATGCACAGGCATCACAAAATAGAAAGAGAGATCCCAGACGTTCTTTTCCACGCCAAAGGTGTGATGCTTCCGACCCAGAAGGTAGAAAGACTCCCAACGGAAGGTGTGGTTTGAGTGTTATTTGCTCACCTTTCGGCCAAGCACTAAGAAAATATAAGAAACGAGCGCAGAATATTCAGCGCTCTAGACGTACAAAGGAGATCAGGACCAAAATCCCAAGAGGTGTCCCTGTGGGTGGGTAGAATGGAAGGCAGGGACCAGCAACCCCAGACTGACATTATAGCAGACTCTTGAGTAAGGTGTCCTATTCTCAGTACCAAAACAAAACAAATCCAAACCACCTTATTCCAGGCATCTAGTGTTATAGCAGGCTCTAATTTCCGGAAGACTTTATCAAACCTCAAATGACAAAGAGTTACAAAATAAATTAAATGAACATAAACTCTATAAGTGTGGACATAAATAACTGGGGGACTCACTTTTGAACCTGTGACAACTTTTCAAAGAGGACCAAGCCAAGTTCCACTTCCAAAGGTCATCAAGTTAAAACCTGGGAACACAGTATATACATCCTATGAAGCAGTATTTCGCCTTATAAAGGAAGGAAATTCAGACATGTCATACAACATGGATGAACCTGGACTTTACATGATGTGAAATTAATGATCCAGTCACAAAAGACAATGATATATGATTGCACATATGTGGGGTTCCTAGAGCTGTTGAATTCATAGACACAGAAAGTGAAGTGATAGTGTCTGAGGACAGGGAAACTGGGACTGAATGGATGAAGTCTCATTTTAATAGATAGAGAAAACACAAAGGTACACATTACCAGGCTACTGTGTTGTTATAGACATTGTGTACACATATTAAATACATCTATCTCTCCAAAACGTTTATCATTTCTTTCTAACAAAGATATTTAAAATTTATTTCTTGAATATTTTTACAATACACAACTACAGTGTATAATCGCAGGAGAGTCCCTTGCTTCTATTGATTTGCAACTTAGTAGTATTTAATCAATTTTCCCACCTTCCTTCCACTTTCCAGTGTTAGATTAACCATCTTAATCTAAAAAATTGTTAAGATGATAAATTTTATCTTATGTGCATTTTGCCACAGTTAATTTTTTAAAATGAAAAATCTGGATGTATTTCAACAATAAGTTGCCTTTTCTGCCTGGTTCCACTATTCTTATTGACCTTGAAGTCTTTAAATCCCATCAACTTGGTTAATAAACTGTAAAATGTTTTCTTGATCTAGTTGGAATTCTTTAGTGAACTAATTTTTTTTCAAATAACTTTTAGATTTCTAAATAGATCAAACTCATCACAATTGCACTGGTTTCATTTGCGCTAAGAATTAAGGACGCCTGTCAGAGTAAGCAAGACAGAAAAGGGATATTCTAGTATGGGTAGTTTTCAAGAAAAAAGTCCCAACAGAGGAATCACAGAAGTAGCAATATTTTGATTCCTTTCTCTCAATTCATTATCTTGTCCATTTATTCTCTTAGTCATTCAATAAGTAATATTTCACTCATCAACCTTTTTCAAAATCTTAGACAAAAAAGATATATACACTCATCCTTCTATCTAGTGGGAGAAAAAAGACACATAACTAACTAGACAACAATAGGTTTTGCTGGTATTTTATTAAGTTCCTCCTGGAGGCTAAGGTATAAACAAGTAAAATTATATGGTCATGTGTTTCTAATTTTATTTAGTTTCTTATCTAGATGGAATCAAAATGATATTGTCTCCCCCCCCATTCTCAATAGCTCATTTAATTGTGGTGGTTTGTTAGAAAACAACAGGTGTTGGAGTTAAGCACTTTTGTAGGTGGAGGTGGGAGGGATTTTGAAAAAGAGTGAGAGACAGAGAGAGGCACAGGAAGATTCAAGACTCAAGCAGTAGAAGATTAATCATAGAAGGGAAGACCCTAGGTGGAGACAGATGGGAGCTTGACCCACGCAAATGGCCACATCCCACCAGGGCCCAAAGCAGGAAGCATCACTTCCTCCCGGGATCCCTGTCCACACTAGCTTACCAGGTGCTAATTCCCTTTCTCTCTATAGCAGAGCCATGTACGCAATGCCATCAAGGCCAGAGGAAGGACGCCAGCTCTGCCTAGACCAAGAAAGCCTGCATGTGGGACTCAGGTCTTCTCCAGAATCTACCCAGGCCTCCAGCACCTCCTTTATCCTGTCCCTAGGCCTGGGATGCCCTTGCTTCCCTTTGACCAGGCCAATTTCTACCTTTTCTTCAGGTTCCTGTAAAAGGCACTTCCCAGAAGATCCTTCTGAATTCTCCAGTGTGGGTAAGAAACCTTGTCTCCTGTTCCCATGGCATCTGCATTCTGCCTCTTCTACGTGCCTACTTAAATCACATTTAATTGACCACATTCTGTTCAGTCTGTAAGCTTCAAGAAGACCAAGATTGTTTCTGTCTCACTGCCATGCTCCCGACCCACAGAGCCAGTAATGTCAGTATCTAATTATGTCATTATTAAACAATATGATGACACAAATAAGCAAGATGACATAATACACTACGCAGTAACACGCAGATGGCCATAGACAAGAGATGCATGCTTGCTGTGGTACCCTGCATCACAGGGCCTCCAGGCTGGCCTCTGTTCATGAAAACGGTTCTGATCCATTCATGTAGTATGCATTTCCAAGGAGACCTGGTAGGCCTTGGCACACAACTGCACAAATACCACAATGCGTGGCAAGCGTTGTGCCGGAGGGACAGCACAGGGAGCTCAAAAATGCGGGGTGGGTAATTCCCCTAGGCACCTTCAGGAAAGGCTTGTCTGGCAAATAAAAAGTAGAGGTGTCCTGGGTATCAGAGAACCGTGGTGGACACGGCAAAGGTGAAGGTGGGGAAATTGGACCAGTCAGCCCAGGCTTATGTTTGGGGTTAAAAAAGCCCCAAGAACACTACTATTCTGTTCCTGGGGAGAAAACGGGTACCAACTCAAAGCATTAGTCCCAGCTCTGTTTTCTGCTTGGTGGGGAGTCTCGGCCAGGCCAGGCTAGAGCTCCTGTAGAATGTTTAAGTCCCAAGACCTGGTGAGCGTCAATATCATTGACAGTTGCTGAGACATTCTGGGCTACAGCCCCAGATTCCTAATGTGAAAAAAAAAGATGAGAGAGACCTCGGTCAGGAAGAGTTGCCTTAGAGGACCCTGCCAGGCTGAGACTATCCGCATTAAACCGACAGTCTTCCCCCAAAAGCCCCTCCTTCTTATTCAGGTATGATTAGAAAAACGACCAGGTTTGGGGCTAAAAATACAAATGCTTCACGCTCCTCCACAGTGGGAAAAATAAGACAAGAGAATCTCTGAAAGTAACAAGGAATTTCATCCTTCAGTGGGCTTCAGAATGGATATTTTAGACTCAGCCATCCATAAACATTTGGTAATATCATACTCTTGCGTGCAGAACAAATTCCACAGAACAGGCCACAAATCTGCATTAGAACCAGAGAAGGGGCTCTCTATGTGCATTTAAAAATCTAAGTGATGCCTGGTATCTTTCGTGTCCAGGTAAACAGATGCCATAGGCAAAGTCCAATTGATCAAATAGTATCGGCTGCTGGGATGTGTGAAGAGGAAAATGCAACGCATACATAGCTCAGGAAGCTTGAGCTAGCCGGGCACTTGGAGCTGAAATCCCAGTCATGCAAGGCCTTGCCTGTGACCTGCCTTGGAGCCTATACAGCTTGCCAGAACCTAAGTGATTTGACGCCAGCTTCCACCCCCTCACCATCTCCTACCACTCCCACTCCATCACTCCCACCTCCAGGTTAGAAGCCGTGTCACTGCCTTTCCTTCTCCCTTCATCCTCTGCAGGTGCTGGGATCCTGCACTTGCCATTCTCTGTCCTCTTTCAATCTTCCCCCAGACCTTCAGTTCCTAGCTTCAGCAGGAAGCTCCCTGGTATGGATTAGCTGCAGTTTCTGCAGTGACATGTTGATTCAGGGCAGGGAATGCCAAGCCTCTTCACAGGCTCAGCCCCGCCTCCCTCCCTCCCCCCCACCCCAGCCCCCCTGTACCCAGCCTTTCTCCTGCACTGTGTCGGCCCAGCTCTCCACACACCCTTGCATCCAGGCCCTCTGCCAAGTGGTTGAGTTCCTCTCCCGAGCCTGCCAAGAAGCTCTCCTGTCCAAGACACTGTCCACACACTTTCCCCAGCGACTTTCTCACCTTTGTCAAACGGAATTTAAAAATTAAAAAAAAGAAGCCTCCTCTTTCTCCTCCTCCTTTGAGGACCAACTTAAATGTCACCTCCCTCCTGACCAGAAATTGAACCACTGCTGTCTCGCTCCTCCACCCATCCCCGTGGGGCCCTGTAAGCCCCCTCCACCCCCAAGAGCAGATGGCCCACAAGCATACCCCCTAGTGGACGGAGGAGCACTTACCTCAGCAGAATCCAAAGATTACAATGCCTGGGTCAAAACCACCCTTAGTGTCTCTGGCATCTGTGTGGCCACTGGCCCACAGGACACTCCCCTACTCTGCAGCCGTCAATTAAAAGGTGAAATAAAAAGTGTCCATTTCCCTCTTTTTTGAGCTGGTGCTCTAGGTCCCCCGAGGGGAGGGATGACGGCGGCTGAAGAGGTAGCAGCTTCTACTCCCACTGCTGTCCCTGCATCAAACAGCAAGACCAGAGCTGATATTGATTGTGCCTACAAGCCATCAGCTGCTGTCGTCTGGGACTTGGGAAAAGAGAACATGGGGGGTTGATGGAGCCAGCAATACATCACCCAAGACCCCTGCTGGTTGCCTTGCATCTCCTGTCTCCTTTAACTTTCACAACAGCCTGGCAGGCTGAGTTCAGTTGCTCCCATTTCTCAGGGTGGGAAACCAAGACAGTGAGAGTTTCGTCTCTGCCTGACCAGGTCCCAGGATGCTGCAGGGCCAAGCTGGCTCTCTGGTTGTGAGCCCCAGTGGCCCGGACCAGGACCAGTCCACTGGGCTACCATGCCTTTCTCTGCACTGAGATTTCTTCAGCACACATCTGGATTCCTGGAGCCTGCAGAGACTGCACAGCCCATACACTTTCAGATCAACTTGTCAACAGCAGGCTCACTCACAACAGATCTTTTTCATTCCTCCTCCCCTGGCTCGCAGGGCTGACAGAGTGGTATATTGGATTTCCAAAGGCATCTTTCATTAGAAAAATATATGCTTTGATCACCCTCTGCCTTCCCTATGCGGCAAAGGCTGAAGATCAAGTTGCCAACCGGAATTCCATTCATCAAGGAGATAAACACCAGCCATCGACTTCCCTACCGCCACCTTCAAAGAGCATATGCCAGCTGGTTGGCAGCTGGTGCTAGCACAAAAGGACACGGTGTCAGACTGGGGAGGCCTAGGTGGGAATACAGCCTCTGCTCCCACCCTGCCATGTGACCTTGAGCAGATCCTTTTGCCGCTTTGGGGTTTGTTTCACCACGTGAAAACCAGGTATGCACTACACAGAACTAGGAAGTGACTGAATAAAAGCACCCATAAATCAACGAGTCACATAATATATGCTCCATCTTGCTGATCTAAGATACTATGACTCTAAAGCACTTTTCTTAGGCAGGGCCCATTCTGTTGACCAAGCCCATCAGAAGGAAGACCAGCCTCTGTCTGAGTTTGGCATCATACTCCTCACAGTCTTTCTTCAGTTGAGGATCAAACTCATGTCCAGCTAGACATGAAGGCTGTAGTTGTTGGGCCTTCCTTCTCTGGCCATGTAGACCTAGCTGTGTGCATGCACAGGTGGTTGGCAGAGTGCAAGACGCTGTCTGAGACTGGGGCAGTGGGGCTGAGCACAGCTGACCCCTCAAGGTCTCTGCTGCCTCCAAATTCTCTGATTCAATAATAGCACCTGTGAATAATAGATCTGCTCCCTGACATTGTGCATGATAAAGTGATCTGGTACAGAGTCCTATTAAGATAAATCACATTTAAGTTTAGGAAATTATATGTTTGAATCCTGTAATTTAATGTCACTGTGATGCCTGAGAGGAAGGAGAGGGAACTCAATTAGAGGCTAATTAGACTAGGCAACTCAGGAGGCTGGGCTTCCTGTTGGCCTCTGCTGAGGGGAATCAGGCCGAACAACCCCTAACCTCAGCCCACCCAATCTCAGCCGTAGTTTCTCTTCCTGTAAAATGGGGACAGTTCCTGTGTAAAAGGGAGAGAAGAAAGATTATGGTTTGTTTTTTTTTTTTTTAAAGAAGGTATTGGCCAAGAGTCGTACTTCAGTGTCTCCAGCATCCTTACTCTGTCCTAACCCCTACTGGACTCTGCAGAGGATCTATGGATGAGATTTGGAAGCGATGAGAATTCTGCACAACAGAACACAAGATCTGTGAGGGGATCAAGTTTACAGGGCCATAGGTCACTCTGCTTGGCCATATTTTCAGGTCGGCAGAGCGCAATGCATTGTATATGACTGTCTTCGTGATCCTTTCAGGATAAACTTTTCTAAAATCTCCCCCTTTCCAGCCAGCAAGCTTGATTCTTTCAGGCCTAAACTGCTCTGCTACCGTCTGTCAAGGCCCCTTCAGCTGAAATGGCTGTGGTCTCAATATGTCACTGCTCAAAAATCCTTCCATAGCCACCATTGCCCGAAGCTCTCTTGTGCCAGTGTCATCAGTGGCCTCCTAAAGTCACCGCCATTTGTCCTTGCTCTTCTCTTGACATCTCAACAGCGTCTGCCACTGTTTGCTTGTTCAGAGAATCTCTGATTCCTCTTTGTCTTCTGTGACTTTTGCTGCTTTCCTTCCAGAGTCACTGTTGGGAGACAGCATCTTACGCCTCCCTGGGCCTCATCTTTTTCCTGCCTCACTCAAGCCCCACCGTCTTCTGGGGGCAGCCCCCTCCAGGCAGAGCGTGCTCACCTTTAATGTTCACCTAGAATTCCTCTTGAAGATCCAGTCCCTTATATCCAACCACCTCCTGGATTCCAGAGCAGCCTCTCAAATCCACATTTAAGAACAAGCTCATTCACTCCTTGTCGCGTGCAGCTGAGCCACGCACACATTCAGCTGCTATGGCAGAAAATGTTCCCTGAGTCTCTCTCTCTCTTTCATTCTTGAAATTCTTTGGACACTAAGTCTGAGACTTCAGAGATTTCCTGCTGAGAAGAGGTCACTGGGGAGAGAAATATTCTATCAAGGCAATCATGAGGGTCACAGTCCCTTTGGAGAAGTAAATGCTTTGGAGGAGTAAATGCTCTGGAGTAACACAGGTTTCAGAATGCACGGTAGAAATCATGGAGTGTGAGAGCGTGGGTAGAAGCCAGATTGGGGCCATGCACAGGCCACTGGAAGGATGGGAGAGTCTTGAGTCTGAGATGTATTTCTCTTTCAATGTTGAAAGAGGTAAGTAGAACCCGAGGCAGGGTGGGATTTGTAGGATACAGGCAGGATGACTAAATCTAGGTTCAAATGGAATATGATCTCAAATGTTTTGCGGCAATGCTGGGGGTGTGCTTGCCCTATCCGCACCCAAGCTCATCTTCAGCTAATGCCTAAATCTTAAGGGGTAAGCTAGTTAGGGGGTGAGAAGAGAATGCCTGACAAGGGGCACAGGTCCGCAGTTATAAAGCAGTCACTGCCAAGCATGAGGAGAGGCCTTGGGGACAGAGGGAAGACAGAACAAAGCGGCCTTGAAGCCCTCTGGCCCAAGACCTGGGCCAAGAACACAGTTTCTTTATCTCCAAGAATTAATATTTATCAAAAAAGACTTCCCTTGTGACTGTTGACCAAATGCTGTGATGCTAATGCCCCCTATGACAGAAATAATAGCAGACCTTCCCTTTGCAAAGCCTTAGTACAGCGTTAAGCTTTAATAACTTCAGAGAAGTAAATGCTATAAGTCTGTGAAAACATCATTTGAAAGTTTACTTACCTTTTTAAAGGTATTCACTTGCGTGAGTTTGATTTTAAAAAGTCTTTAAATTTTCATTTTTCTTCAAGCCCATCTGAAAGCCCCCACGGCCAATATTGACTGAAATAAAAATTAAAATTAAAAATGTATAAATCCACACAAAAATTGGAAACTTAAAAATGGGAATCCTTTCAAACACACATTTAAGTGTGCAGCATTTATGCTTTTGAAGTTATTAAAGCTTGTGCATGAAAGCTGTTGGAGCACTTTGTATTTGAAAAGACATTATCTTCTTCAATCTTCACAATAAACTCCTTCCAAAGGTAGGGATTCTTGTGAACCCTATTTTTATAGACAAAACCCCAGTGAGGTTCAGAAACCTGCTCAAAGTTGCTCAGAGGGGTGATTCTAGACAGAGGCTACTACCACTTATGACCAAAAGAAAATGTGACACCAAAGAGCTTTGGAGAAGCAACTTCAAATCAGAAGATAGCATCTCTGTGGGCCTGGCAAGCAAGTTGCCTTATAAAATTGTAAGGAATCATCCCTACAAACCATGATATGTGCAAAATGCATACGTGGGTGGGTCTGGAAGGCAGCAAGTGGGGCTGAGAGAAGACTCCACCAGAGACAGCAGGAGAAACCAGGAGGGGACAGTGTGGGGACTGTTCATCTCTGTCCATATGCGTTTCTGGTAGTGTTTACAGAATCTGTGGGGAGCTCTGTGGCTCTGCTTCGATGGGGGCATATGGGCCAGATGTGGAAGGCTCAGAGAGGGTAGCAAGAGGCCTGAAGGAAGCCTGAACATTGCTGGGAGTGGGAACGGATGAGAAGTGGGAGTCTTGGTGAGTCACAAGCTCTGTATGGCTGCTCAAATATTAATCAACAATATATTTTAATGACATAAAACACCAGTGAGCTTTCGAAGGAGCATGAAGGGCTTTGGGTATCCTGAATAATGGTAATGTCACTGAGTTTTTATGGTCTCATCTTTGGCAAGGGCTTCAGAAAACCCCGAGTAAATAGTCAAGGTGCCGAATGTGAGCTCCGTAACTTGACCCAGCAGCGGTTCTGCAACCCCCGTGTGAGGGTCAAGCACCTGCCTCTCCCAAAGCTAGCCTCACTATCATCCTACCCCAGCAAACCTCAAAGCTTCAGAAGTTTGCTGACAGGAAAGGGCTAAGTCAGGGCCATGGAGTCCTGCCCAAAGGTGAGAAAACACACGCCAGAACTTCCAGAATGTTTTTTGACGTCTGTGAAATGGGTTGATGTTTCAGTCAGCTTTCTGTTGCTGAAACAAAATACCTGATATAGACAACTTCAAAGATAAAAGACGTATTTGGACTCAAGACCTCAGAAATTACAGTCCTTAATCAGCTGGCACCGAGGCAGAAACCATGGAGGCCTGGGATGGCAGAGGAGAACTGTTCATCTCTCAGAAGCCAGGAAGCAGGAGAGAAAAAGGAAAAGCAAAGAAGAGAGAAAGGGGATGGAGATAGGGCACATTCTTCAAAGGTCTGCCTCCATGACCTAATTCCTCCAATGGGGCCCAATCTTCCAACAGTCCATTTAGTTACGAACTCATGAAGGAACCAATCCCCTGATGAGGGGAGCACCCTCCTGCAGGATCCTGTCACTAATTACCTCCCCAAAACTTCATGTCTGATCACATTAGCTTTCTGGTGGACATCTTTCATTCAAACTACAGCAGATGGACTCAGATTCATGATGAATGTCTAGGAGATTCACCAGATGATGGGACCCACAGGCCTAGGCACATGGTGACAAGTGAGTCTTATAAACTTAACCCTGTTTTAGCTCTTTTTCAACTTGGCCTCTTGGAATTGCGCTTAAAGTAAAGCAGCAAGAGATCCCAGTCACGCTAATTCTTATAGATGGAGACCCACTTCTCCCCAGCTGTAGGCTGACTTCTCAGGATGGTGCACCTAGAATGCGCCTTCTCTTCTCCCAGAGATAATATGGAAGGAACACCATGGGGCGCCAAAGATTTCACACGCAGACAAGCAGAAAGCACATTCAGGGGCTGCCTCTCAAAGTTGCCTGCTCCTTGGAGAGACAGGGAACAGCAAGGCATGGCCTTCAGCCACAAGGAGGAGGAAAGATCCACCCACTGAGTGCCTGCTGCCTTCACGGGGCTCTCGCCTATGGTGACTTTGTCCACCTAGAAGCAATGAATGCACACGTTCGTCATCAGGTTACAGGATTAAAAATACCCCAGCCGAGAACAGCTGAAGGTCATCTTCGGTCTAGCCATACTACCAGGACAAAGCGGCTAGCGGGCAGCTTTGGAGAAAACACCACCAGGACGGAGGGTCAGTTAGAGTACCCTATGTGGGACGTGAGAGGAACAGGTGGCCTTGGAAGGGGCAATATTCTCCTTCCTGGCATTTAGTTTCTTCTCAAGCACAAGATGTAGTAACTACCTACCTCACGGGATTTTGTGTCAAAAGGCATTATACATCAATGTATTAGTTTGGGTTCTTCAAAAGGCAGAATTTAGAGATTTATAGAAAAGGATCTATTAGATCTGTTAGGAAGGCTTACAAACCCAATGATAGACATGGTCTAAGATGTCTGCTCAATCACAAAGTAGATCTCCCGTCCGGGACTGCAGGACAGCCAGGTAGGTGAGATTCTGCTGCAAATCTCCGTTGTTTGAAGAACAATGGCGAAGACTGGAGCTTGAAGAACAGTGACTAAAGATCAGCGACAGGCAGACAGGTGCAAGTCGAGACTGGAACAAATCTGTGATGAAGATCTGCGATGTGTAGCAGTTTTGTGTCTGTAGACAATCGCAAAGGCGAGAGCCTTTCCAGAGGAAAAACCTTTAACAAGCTTCCTTCTTGTTTTCATACTGTGGGAGTTCCAGTTGGCCCTCCCACTTCTGGGTGGGTACTCTTTCCTCATTGGCCAGCCCACAAGTCCCTCACACTGGAATGCAGGTTGGTGCTCCATTCCCAACCTAGGGGTGGTTCTCAAATCCTAATCCTAACGGAGGTGTGGTTTCTAATCCCCTCAAACTGACAATCCTTTCAATGGTCACAATTAGCATAGCGAATGTATAAATATCACTTTCCCCCCCCCTTTGTATATATACTGTACTATTCTTCATAATAAACTGCAGTGTTCCCCTCTTCTCTTACGTAGTAAGGAGAGCAGCCTTGCAGACCGGTTTGCTATGGACAGTTCAGTCATCGTACTACCAAAATCCAAAAAGTACCAAATAGGTATGAGAGGCACCCCAAGAGCTAAGCAGGGCTTTGGCCCACCGTAGATAGAAATATTGTGACAATCTAAGCAAGATTATGCTAAACCACTATAGAAAATGTCAAGATGTAGGCCAAGATTGGTCATCACCGCAATTATAAAAAGAAGCATGAAAATCCCTCTCTATCCCTCACCTTGTGAAACCCAAACTTTTACAGCAAATTTCCATGTCTATAGCATAATTAGCAGTAACGATAGAAAACATGCAAAGTACCCAAACATAGCTGTTAATCATCTCTCCCAGATCTTATGATCCAATGCCCCTCACTGTCGCATATGAATGTGAATCGCTAGGAGAATTTGGTTAAAATCCTGTCCCCATGAGGAGGTAGCTGAGGGAGGAGATGGAGGAAAGAAGGGGCTGAGATCCTGCATTTCTGCCACACTCCAGGGACATTTTCTTTGAAACTGCAGCTGTTGTGGCGTGGACCGTACCTTAGGGGGAAAGCTCCTAACTCCTACAGTAGCTAGTGATGGCCAAGCACATGTCAACTGACTTTTTTATTCTGGTTGAAGACCAGCTAAAAATGACAGGCAGGCAAACTAAGACTCAGGGGGCAGGCCTAGTCTCTAGCCTCAGTTTGTAACTCAGATTTTAACAGGACACAGCCACTCCCACTAAAGCATAAATTGCAAATATGCAAAGTCTAAAGTATATCTACTTACATATTAAACATATTTTCACATTTTTTTTTTTTTGCTGTCACAACAGAGGCTAGTAAACATGACATGAATTGTATGGCCTGTAAATCCAAAAAGGCCGTCTAGTCCTTTAAGCTGACCCACAGTAGGTGACTAAGCCGTGGAACTGAGTCTGGGGACAGAGCAAGGCGACAGGGGAGAGGGGTGTCCTGAGTCTAAAATTGAACACACTTCAGAACACAGCAGCAGCTCAGTACCCACCAGCTGACTCTCAGCCTGACCATCAGACAGGTTAGTTTCTGCCAGTCCTTTTCTGCAGCAAAATAGAAGATTTGGACTCCTCGGCTGGCTTGGATGAAGGAGAAACCAGGTCCATGCCAGGAATCCAGAGACAGCCATCATGTTCCCTAGCAAAGAAGTGTAACGGAGGTGGCAGAGCTGGGATCTACCCAGGTCATGGGACAGAATTCAGGTCACTTAGTCTATCTACTGTGTTCAGATAAACCCAGCTGGGCCGAGTGCGTCCAGACCCACAGACAGATGGCAACTCAGACAACCAATTCATTCTGACCCTGGGCTCCAGCAAAAGATCCATTGTTAAGACATTGGCCACAAATACCCAGAGCAACCAGCTGTGGTTATTTCAATGTCCACCCTGAAGTACAGTCTCTGTGGCTTTCACGAGTCTCAGAGTCAGACTGCACCTCCGAGGTGCTCCACCCACTGTGCACCTACACATGGGTCACAGGTTGCCTCCATCGCGGGTCTCCCCTGCTGAGGCCAGCATCTACATTTGAAGATGGGGAGCTCACTACCACACTCAGGTTCTTACGTTACTCCATCTACAAGCAAGTTGCCCCTTGAGCTCAAGCCTGCTTCCCCAGTTGCATCCATCATCATTGGTCCAAGTAGTCTGTGACAGCCAAAAGAATGAGCCCACTCTTGTCATTTCACCTAGCTTCCAACCTCGTCTCTGGGTTTGGAGTAGTTCTCTTACCTCCTGGAGCTTCTGTTTCTTTCTGTCTTGAGCAGGGGAACCTAAATGAACACAGGCTGTTCGTGAGCATCCGGAGGTAGGGCTGGTCCAGTTTTCACCTACAGTACTACGTATAAGGTTTACACCAGCTGTTGGAGGTTCAAAAAATGAGGGATTCTCCCTTGAGAAACAAGGAAATTGAAGTTTTGAAAGAGAAGCGTCTGACGAATCAGGACCTAGGCGGGTTTCAAATTCAAACTCATGCTGTCATACAAACCTAGTGTTCTGTGGGTCTTGTTACTTTCCTCTTGAAAAAGTAGGGGACCAAGTTGGGAACAAAGAAGTTCTGAGGCTTCTCAAATTCTGGGCTTAAGGATTTGAAAATACATCCCTAAAAGCTGAAAATAAATCAGGTCAATCCCAGACTCCCTTTAAAAAAATGAAATGTTTTATCATCTTCCCCAATGAGAAATCTGATTTCTGTTCTTGTTGCCACTTTATCATTTCCTCCCAGCTGTTATCGAGATCACAGCTTCAGAGATGGTTAAATGTTTGTCACATTTAATATTATTGTCCTCATTTTTCATGTACAGGAAACTGACTGCTGCTCGCTGGAAAGGCTGGGATGAAAACAGCACTTCTCGGGCAACTGTGTAAGCAGGGTAGGTGTCCCCAGAGCTGCTCAGGGGTCTTCCTGAGGGGTGGGAGCGGTGGATGAGGTGTTCTGATTTTGAGGACCGGAGCAGAGACTGGACAGTTGGGAGGCCGTGGGGATGACAGTTTCTCCTGTGCACGCATCTCCTACCTCTTATTCCTGCCACCTACCTCTCTACTAATAATTGTAATCTCTTATCTGAGTATTCCAATCCTTTCCTCCGAGATCCAGCTAAACCTTCTGCAAAACTTTCCCCACATTCTTTTCACCCCTGCTAGTGTGGTTTTCTAGCTCGCCAATGGGATCATGTCACATCCCTACTCAGAATTCTTCTGAGTCTTCCTGTTGAACTCTGGATAAATTCCCAGACTCAACAACGGCTCAGCGAATTCTTGTGTGCTTGACTTGAGTCTCCTCTGTAGCCACGACTGCCGCCCTGGCCAGGAGCCCCAGCCTCTTAGGACTTGCTTCTAATGCTCTGACTCCAGCAGGCTGTTCCCAACCTCCACGCACTGCTCCTTCTACCTGGAACTCTTTCCAGATCTCTGAGATGACAGGTTAAAGAAAGCCACCGATTCTTCAAAACCCCACCCATAGGAGAAAAATTGTGCCCCTTCCCTTCAATCTAGGCAGGTTTGTGGTTATCTCAACTAGAGAGGTCCAGGGTATAGAACAGTCTGAGGGGTTGTAGACCCTACTTCTTAAGAGACTGGCAGGGGCCACCTCCTCTCCCCACCTCTCATAACCCTTGAGCTGTCACATAAGAATTTTTTTCTTCAATCTTATTACGGTTATTAATTTTTGCTGCTTAACTTATAACCTGTCCTGGAGAATGTTTGAAATGCTCTTACAAAGAAAGTGTATTTCGCTGCTGTGGATAGAATGTGCTGCCTGTTCGGTCCATTTAGTCTAAAGTTTTAATTCTACTGTTTTCCTATCGATTTTCTGTCTAGATGATCTCTTTTTCTGTTTTATATTGGTGTGTGTTTGTGATATATAATATTTATATTTGTTTTGAGAAATTGGTATACATGTATATCATATTTTGATCCTTTTCCCCCTCCTGTCCCTGCTTCACCTAATGACCTTCTCCATCCCTGACTTACTAGACCAAGAACAGGGGGCATGAAGTCAGCCCACTTAGAAAGGAAGGGCTCGGGCTCACCAGCCCAGCCTCCCAGCTCCCTTTAACAAGGTCCAAGACACAAGCCGGAAACTCATCTGGCCCCGTAGTCCAGACTGGTTTTCAGTGAGTGACCTCAACTCCTGCTCCACGGGACAGAATAATCACCCAGGTGAGTAATTCCCATACTTCTGTCCCAAGAAATGTAAACTAAAACTAAACTGTTGCTTTTCAAACGATTAAGTTTAAGCATAGGTAGTCACGCCATAACAGATAATCGGGACTGTGTTGCTTCCTCCAATTTGTTGATTGGCTGGTATTCATCTCTCAACTGTAGTCTTGGCAACCTAATCGGCTGTCACAGTTATATTGCAAGTGTCACTAATCTATGTTTCCGTAGAAGTCCAACCCTCTGCCATCTGAACACGTCTAATCGCAGGCCTCTCCTCTCTACATCGTGAGAGCCACAGAAGGACAATGTCCTGTGGGTCCCTCTCGGTTTTTATATCTCTGGTAAGAACACAAATAGTCTCCCACAGAGAAAGGGAGTGAATAGACGAAGTCAGCTGAAACAACTAAGGGACTCCTAATTTGTGGTGACAGGAACCAAGTCCTTAAAGGAATCTCTCCCACCAGAAAGGGTTAAATATCACCAAGGGTGTGAAGGAAGTTGAGTGGAATATGTCCAGCCTGCAGAGATTGAGCATACAGACACTATAACAAAAGTATGAGTCACGACACAACCAGTAAACATCATTGCATACCACGATGTACGTGAAGCAATACCCAACAAGGAGATCAACTGCCTAGGTGACAATGCCCCTTGCTGACCGACCCCACGCCACGGGCACCCACGTTCATCTAAACACCAGGCCCTGCTTGTGTTTCTTCACTCATCTCTGCATTCACTCACTCCAATAGCATTTCTCAAGTGGCTATTATGTACCAGATGTTTTGCTTCTTGCTGAAGATATGTAGCCAAAAACCACAAGGTCAAGGGTCATAACGGTCGTGTGAGGCTAATGTTAGGCACCCAGAACAGACTCCGTGCTGACCAGGAATGGCTGTTTCAGCAGGTCACGTGAGATGAGCTCCGGGGAGAGAAATCTCTGTGTCCTTGGCCCCCAAACCAAGCAGAATCATACCACTCAGGACTGATAATTATGAAATTAAAAACAATAGTGAGTTGGGGATAAAAGAAAAGGTGGTGTCCTCAGGGGTGGTACAGGAGCAGATGCTGCTCAGAAAGGCGAAAGCAAAAAGAAGCCAAGTCCACCTGGGCCCGGAGCCTGCAGTGCAGGGAACGCCTCAGACCTGCTAAGCAGAAGAAAAGTAATGGCCAGAGCTGGAGGCAAGACCTAGAGTTAGGGCTTAATTAGGAAAGCAGACATTTTAGGTTCGCACAAATAAGCAAACAGAATCCCCTGGGCCCCTCCCGATCGTCGCCAAGTAATTGCTTTAAAGCCGTGGTGTGCTCTGCTTGGACGATCCTTAAATACATGTTGATAAAAGTAATGAAGATACGAATGAGGGGAGAGCGGGCTGTTCCATAACAGTCCGCTCTGAGCTTGTCCTTGGCTGTGTGACCCGAGCCACTCAGCACCCTCTTGCTGGTCTGTTTCTCTCCCCACCCCAAAACACCTGGAGTTGAAGCTGAGGCTTGGGAGGTAGGCGCTCAGGGAGACTCAGAGGGATTCTAATTCTCCTCTGATCCGCGGAGGGGGGTGACCCAGTCGGATGTAGCAGCAACCCATTTAGAAACAGACTCACCATAGCCTACGTCAGCTTCTTCATCTGCTACCTGTATTACAGTGACCTTGAGTGTAGACAGGAATGCTTTGAATCCTGGTTTCTTCTCACATTAAAGCAAAATTTTTTTCAATATTGCCCCAAATTCCATGAGATTGAGGGTAAACAAGATTCAAAGCATCAGGATTCAGATGCTTTCTTTGTAGACGAGCTGCCAGCACCTGCCACAGGGCACTGCCCAGTCCAGTCAGAATGAATGGAACGGGGCTGGAGAAATGGCTCGGCGGTTAAAGCGCTCGCTAAGCGCTAAGTCAAGCGCTAAGTACCCGAGTTTGATTCCCCAGCACCACGTAAGCTGGGCGTCGTGGCGCACGCCTGTAATCCCAGCACTCAGGAGGCTGAGGCAGGAGGATTGCGGTGAATGCAAGGGCAGCCTGGGCCCCGAAGTGAGTTCAGGACCAGCCTGGACCACAGAGTGAGACCCTGTCTCAAAAAAAAAAAAATAAAATAAAAACGAATGAATGTAACAATGGAGACAGAGCAGGAGTACCGAGCATTGGTACAGGCTATTCTTGGTGCCTGGCCAACTTGTCTCCATATTCATATTGCTTAACTAATAATCTTTTCTCACTCTTTACATGATAGCATGGGAGATTGTTCCCCCTGGGTGATATCCCGAGAGTCCCCAACGTTAGGGTTGGTCCTCTCACTAGCCAACTCACCAGGATGTAATTACGTTCCTCTCTGTCCCACTTGTCTCCCACTTATACCACTGCAAACTGTGAAACAGAGACCTGGCGCGTTTCCTGTTGGGTCACCCAGTACCTACCTGATATGTTGTAGCAACTCTGTGACTACTACTTCGGTCCATTTTTGAACCATACCAACCTTAAACCTGAATGGCCGCAAGCTACCTGTATGACCTTAGCAAAGCAAATGGTGTATTTTTGTTTCACCTATAAGTTGGACTCATGAGTACTCACCATGTTTATCACCACTGAACACTGTCAAATCACAGGACAACTGTTGTCTCACACACAGTAAGATAGACCGACTCTTCCAGAAAAATGAGACCCAATCTTCCGTTGTATTCAAGGTTTTTGGAAAAGTAGACTTTACATGTTCTGGACACCCAGAAATTGAGGAGCTTTGTAAAATGATGGTTATATTAAATTTGCTTGGTACTAATAACAATTTCAAAGTCAACAAACCATGTATACTCTTGGTATGTGTATATGTGTATATATGAATATATCATGTACACATTTTGTAACTTGAAAATACTAAGAAAAACTATATCCAATGTTTTATCTTTTGGAATTTTTATTTTGTGGCTAATTTATTTTAGACTTAGTTGGCATACCAATGTTGAAGACTCATAAAAGGATAAGATTATAAGTAATTTATTACAAATTGGTTGAAGCTATCCTAAGCTTGCTTAAAATTTAAAATCACTTTCGATTTAAAATCATCAGAAAGAAATGTTCACAAACCTACCATGTTGTGTCATCACAATCATTGGTGATAAGGCATTTGTTTTTTTTTTTTTTAAGTCATTCAAAGAACAGAAAGACATGTTTTCTAGGTGCTTAATTTGATTTTGAAGCAATACAATGCTAGCCTACTATCTATGTTCGCTGCGGAGCACTACTGAAGACTTGCTTTCAAAGGCCCTGCCACCTTTTTTCTATAGCTGGTAGCCTCCTAAGGACTAAAACAATGACTATAACTTCCTTCAAAGCTGTTGACAGCCATTCGGTGAATTTTCCCATGTGTACAAACCAAGCACATCACAGGGCTGCCTGGCCAAAAGCTCAGCCTAATTTTGAGATATTAATAAGTGAAAAAATGTGCATTTTGGTATTGATGAATTGCAGACCTTTGAGAGATTGTGCTTACAATGAGTAGATGGCTTTTTTTTTTTTAAGTTTCTAGCATAGTGCCTTGCCGTGTTGAAAACTAAATCAAGTTTCTTCTTTTTACCTTGTTTTCTTTCAGGTTGTAAATGTGTCTCATTGCACGTTTTTCCTGATCTTGATGAGTGTTGATGAATGGGAATGAAAGTCCCCATAGGCAGAATGAGCATTTGAGTAGGAGTGGGAAAAGGCAAGAGGTAATATGGGGCTCTGGGTGCTCCAGGTTGTTTCAACAATGGCCACCTAATTTGTCATTTAAACCTCAATACACTTGAGAGTCACAAAGGTCGTTCTCAATAATTTAACTGCATCCACCATAATTTGGGACTAGCCCATGAGAAGCAAGCGAGATGCGTACGACCTACCATAGCCCACCATCCAGCAAGTAGGGCTGAAATCAGATGCACGTTTCTCTGCACTCAGATTTGAAATGCCTTTGTCTCAAATCAGGAAAGGCCAAGAGATAATTGACGGACATGCAGGTACCTTTGGCTCTCATCCCAAGATAGTTGAATAATAAATTCCAAAATCGGTTGAAATTCAACACACCCGTGTTGTGGGAGATGCTCCCCTTCTCCAGATATTATTTATGGTGCAAAGAAAAGGAACCACATCAATGATGGATCTGCTTTTATCGGATAAAAATGGGAGGAACGGTGAAAGATCATGGTGAGATATTGTGCAGAATCTCAACAGGACACTTTAAAAACGTGTATTAGAGAAAATGAATTTTTCACTGGCTAAAATATATCCATTTACGGTCACAGCATCCATATATTTATGAGTGTTTTTAGTCCTTAAAATAGTAACCCAGGACAGAATAACGAACAGTCTCTTAATAGCCATAATTTATCAGACTCTGCAGTTGAAAAAAATAAATAAAAAGAGAAGAAAGAGGAAGAGGAGGGGGGCAGGTATCTGAAATGATGAAAAAGATACCACCCAAAATATCACTCTTCTGTGTCTTAGTAAGGGAATAAGATGAATCTCTGGGAAAGCTTAGCTGGGAGAAAGCAACAGTGGCTTTAAAAGCTCCTGAGGTTGAAACTTGAGGGGGTGAAGTGAGAATGAAGAAAGCCTATTGACCCTCTTGAGTTGTAAGAATTTCATTTGAGTAAATATTACTCTTGGTGTTTCTGAATGATAACAATGTTGAATTGGTAGACGGAGGAGAACAGATGGTCTTCCCCAGTGTGGGTGGACCCTTTCCAATCAGTTGAAAGACTGAATAGAACAAAAAGCCCAGATAGTAACAGAGAAATCACTGGTGTTTTCTGACACAAGCTGGAACATTGGTCCTGCCTTTGGACTTGGACTCTGATTAGAATTTAAATCATTGGTTCTCCTGGTTCCCCAGCCACCTGTAGATACAGAATCAACCACACCATCAGCTCTCCTGGACACACAGTGTGCTGGCTGCAAATTTTAGGCTTCTTGGCTTATATAATCATACAAACCAAATTTCAGTAAATCTATATGTAGGATCTCTCTCTCTCTCTCTCTCTCTCTCTCTCTCTCTCTCTCTCTCTCTCATATGTGTCTGTTGTGTGTGTGTGTGTGTGTGTGTGTGTGTGTGTGTGTGTGTGTGTGTTATGCGTGTGTGTCTTATTTGATTCTGGTTTTTTTCAATAATGTTCTAGAGAAATAAGATTTTGAGGATGAGTTTTCTGAATTGGTTCTGGGTTTCTAGAATTATTTCTGTAACCTGATGACAGCACAAAATGTTAGGGAGTCAGTCTCTGGCTCAGTAGAGAGTGTGGAAAAGCCATCTGCCAATAGAGAAGGACCATAGATGTCCTCCAGTGAGAGCCTAAAGCCCCATCAAGTGCAGCCTTTTGTCTCATCTCTTTGAATGTCCTTATCTGATGCCTTCAAATCTTGGGAAATTCACTGTTGGCTTCATTCTCTTGTCTGTTTCCTGGTATGATGTTTTCTGTGAACTGCAGCTGAGTTATATCTGCAGAGCTTCTCTGACAAGTGCTTCACTAGGGGGACACAAAGATGCCACACGGTGGGAAGAACACAGAAGTTGATCACAGACAGACCTGGATTCCAATCTCATTTCTGACACATTTTACATATGACCTACGGCAAGTTTCTAGACCTCTCTAAATCTTGGCTTACCTCTCCATGAAAGGGGATTATGTATAAGGTCACCAACTCTACTTGTATAACTTTCACTCATCATTAGAAATTACTGATATCTCCCTTTCCGTACACTCCCACTACTTAAAATCATGACTGATGCTGTTTACTTCATTATAATGTCAATCAAAAAAATATTTGAAACATAAGTTTTAGTATCTTAACATATAAATATTACTAAGTAGCCCAATTAAAATAACAAAAAAGAATATGAATTAATAAATTGACAAAAGGAGAAACAAGAATGAACAGTCAAATATAAATATTTTTAAAGAAAGTCACACTAATCAAAGAAGTGAAACTTAAAACATTGCATATGAAGTTTTAAAAGCTCAAATAAAAGCAGATCACGGGCTTTGAATTTGGTAAAACTTCCTACGTAGTAGTCAACACCATCTATCTAACAAGAGTCTCTTTAAAAAGCCTTTGACTCGGAATGTCAGTCTGGAAATTCATCTCGGAAGCAGTGTGTTTTAGAGTACACAGAGATTTATGTATAATGATGCTTACGTTATTTAAATTATAGAAAATATATTTAATGTCTGACAAGAAAAGATGAATAACACAAAACAGAGATAAAATGTAATTGTTTGTAGACATTTAAAATTGTGCCTCTGGGAAATTTTAATAACAGAAAAATGTATGCAAGACAATTACTAGAACCAAATTCACAGCAGCCATCTCTGGATGGTGAGTGTTAGGGTTGCTTGCTCTCTTTTTCCCAAGTATTTCTGTATTTTGAGTTTTCAACTTGAAAGACGGGTGGACCAGAGAGGACATGAGAATGAATACTAGCAAGAGAAATTGTGGTGTCTTCAGGCTCTGCAGCAGATGTCATTCCAGATGTTAGGATGGAGTTGGATGACAGGCTTGTCCCCTGTCACACTGTGTGAGTTTGCTCTATCCTAACCTCTCTGACCTCCTTGCTCCCCCTTGTCAGATCAGGATAAAAACTGCCAGAGAAATTTGCAAGCTGGGGTATCATGACAATGAAAGAGACGCTGTGTGCAAAGCACTCCTACGACTGCAACACGCACAAGTCCCAGGGAGCGTAATTATCTCCTTCATTAGAGCGATCGTTCTCTCTTGCTCCATCATCCTTGCTAGAGAGCCCCTTGTTGGGCTGTGAAGTACACTCAGGGCTTCCACACACACAGAGTGGCATGCACACGCTGCCCAGACCTGTGTCAGCAGCTGCGGCGTCTAGAGATAACCAAGTGGATACCAAAGACCCCTATTTCCACAGTGTGATGCTAAGAGAAACTAGTGTAGCATTGGACTATCCGGGCTGCCATCTAATGGGCCCATTGTAAGCTGTGCAAATTCAGACAACCCATTCCACCTGCTGGAGTTCCACTTATTTATTTATGAGATGGAGCCGGTCAGTCCAGTCCTAATTCTCTCACAGGATCAGGTGGGAGAGAGCAAACTGACCTTCCGAGGATCCGAGGATTCTGGATGGCTACCAACCGACCCACACAAATGGAAACAGCGTGGAGGCCGTTCCATGAATCTGGCCACTGCACGTAACACGCAAATCCTAGACTATGGGTTCTCCTGAAGTTAATTAATATGTGAAGTCAATCAATCAATATCATGCTCTCTATTGGATGAGAGACCGACTCCCTAACACGCAAGCTCTGTGTGCAAATGTTTTTCAGAATCATTGACTTTTAAAATTTTTTATTTTTAATTCACATATGCAAAAATACTCTTTTTCATATCTGAATCTCAAAAAGCAGGTTACATCTTCCAAACGCCTTTCACCAGGAGCACTATTTCTGACGGTGTATCTGTCTAGCTTGTGATCCCTAGCACAAACCTGACGAGTGCTAACCTGAGTCAAAACCAAGAGCCGAAGCCAGGAAGCCGGGTTCTAACCTCACTTTTGTGCCCCTAAAACACCTGGGCCTTTTCATCACAACGAGATGTAACTTCACATTCCCCTAAAAGGAAACACCACTTTTGCCCATTTCTTCACAACAATGCCAATGGGCCTTACTCTCTCACTTATCACCTTCATATGAATGATTTGTCTCGAACAAATCCACCCATCTTTTCTTCCATTTTTTTCCTCCATTCATGAATTCATCATCTGCCCATACCAGTATTCCCCCTTTAACAGATGGGAAAACTGAGGATCAAGGAGATGAGCTATCTTGCCTCAGGTTAAGCAGAGCTTAGATTCAAACCTAGACGCATGGGACTACAAGATTTTGCCTTTTCACTGCATCATAGCCCCAGTTTTCCCCACCACCTGACTCCATAGCCTAGAAAGATGAAAGTAAATTATAAAAGTACAAGAGAAGAGTCACATGACCACAGGAACATGGAGAAGCCTCTGAGGTCCAGAAAAGTAGGGAAGAATCTGACTGAGAAAAGGAGGGACTGGTGTCCCCTAATCTGCTCAGCAGAAGCTCAGCCTGGGGAACAGTGCTCATCACCTTAGTGTACTGGGGCAATGATTAGATAACGTGCTCTGAAGCCAGTATGGTGTTAGTTTCAGTGCAGGACCCATAATTTACTAGTCAACCACCTTTGCTGAGCCTTGGTTTTCTTCTCTGTAAATTGTAGTGGTAGTAATACTTGTTTTATCAAAAGGCTGTAAGAAGTCAAGGAGCAAATGTGCGAACAGCTAGCCCAGTGCTCAGGAGACAATGCCTTGCGCCTTTCTTCCCCAGGTTGTATGGTCTGATCTGGAGGGCACAGGCTCATGAGCTCTGTGAAAAGACTAACCAAGTCCAAAGAAATTCAGCTCCTAATGACAATGCTGGTAACAGCAGCAGCAGCAGCAGCAGCATCAACTCCCTCGACCAAAGCCATGCAATATACTTCTTGCTACTGTGTGTCTTCAAACCTGATTTTGATTTGTTAACCAGGACCGCACCAGTGGCCTTCCTGAGGCAGGCTGGACAGGCCCTCCCTACAGTTTTTCTTCATTCATTAAAAAAATAATGAAATATTTCTTGTTAAAAGTTGTCTGCACTGCAAAGGTCACTGGAAACAAGGCTTGTATTTTAGTTGAGGACACAGCCGGAAAGCTTGACTAATTATATCACTAATGACTTGAAGCATCTTCCATTTGACAATGTAATTATGCCAGAGTGAGAAGTCCCTTCCCCACTCTTATTCTTCCATTTACTCAGACTGGATTTTAAAACCTCCTCTAACTAAGAGGTCATATACATAAAATATAAAGCCATACTCCTCTCTGAAGCCATAGTAGGACTTTCTGGGCAGGATTTTGGTTAATATATAAGGTGTGCTCAAAGAAAACAGATCTATCCAGTGTCTAATCACCGACTCTTTTGTTCTTGGTTAAAGGTCCATTCTCAGAGAGATATGACCTTTGGCAGGATCTTTAAGAAGGTTCTAGAAGGACCACATATGTGAAGGGAAACGTTAGCTCTTTTTTGTGATCAGGGCTTGGGGATGTCACATGTGGAGTGAACATGGGTCCTGAAATTCCTAAGATTCATTACAGTACAGAAGGCATAAAGTAGAGCTGGAAAATAAAACCTGAGAATGAAATACAGAAGGTTGAACAAATAAACAGATTTTTTTCGTATCAATCAACTTACAAATAAAGCTCATGGTAAAATAACCCTGACTCTCTTTCCCTCACTTTTTTGGAACCACCGTTTTTCTGTCCCTTGGATGACCACTTTGGTATTCAGTAGATGATCAGTTGACCAGCTTCATCAGCATCATCTGGACACTCTGTCTCTCGCCAATCCTGCTGCATTCTAGAAAGTTCCCCCAGGTAACTCATGCACATGAGAAACCTTGGGAAGCCCAGGAACGGCACAAACTCCTGACGCATTTCTTCATCAAGAGTCTCACGTTAACAAGGAGTCCCGGTAGCTTCACATTTTGTCCCCGAATGCTGCCAAAATTCTTCTCACCTTCCCTGTCACCAGGGAAGCCCAATATTCCGAGTCCTTGCCTCTGTATATCTCTAGATTGTGACAAAGAAGTCATCGGCAGCTGTAGTGAATACATGTCATTTCTGACTGATTGGGGCTTCCTGCCTGGCGCACTGATTGGATAAGGATTGCGAGGCAGCGTTAAGAGACAGCAGGAAGGAGTTCCATGATCGATTAGTGAGCCTACCACGGGCACAGGCTGGGGGTGACAGATGTGCCCAATTATATCTTAACGAGTTTACATCGTAAAAGAGGACTTGTTTGCAGTAAGATTATGGTAAAAATCTGGGGAATCAACTGGCCAGGATTTCTGGGCTCCGTTGTCAGTTTCAGTTTTCACATTTTTTACCTCTGAAGTGAAGAAATTGGTCTAAGACCACAAAAGGTGCTTTCCATCCTGATGTCCCATCAGAGCGGGTTTTGCTCCATTGTCATTTAAAAAAAAAAAAAACCCTCAAGATTTGTTTAACCAGAGTCTCTCAACAGTCTTATGGTGCTTGTGGCAGGTAGAGAAGAGAGGAGAGGTTAAGGGGTGTGGAGAAGCTGCCAAGTCCATTGGCCTGAAGCAGGGACCAGCCCTCCACCTCTGCTAGGCATCTGTTTCCAATGAAGCTAAGTGAATTCCTGACGCCACTCCTGCATTCTCTCATTGCTGCCCTGATCTTACCTCCAGGGAGGCCTCTCCCCTCCGTGGGCTTCGTGCCAGGCCAAAATTCCCATAGGATCTTATGGGCCCGGAAGCAGAGCGAAGCTGGCTCCTTGACTCCCCCGCTGGAGGCTAGCTGCCAGCTTTCATTCTCCAAGGCTGTCTAAAGGTATCTGAGAAGAAAATCTACCTTTTCAGGGTTTCTAAAGTCTGTCAGAGGTGGGTCAGCCCCCTACACATCACTATGTGCCAAGAAGAGAGCTTTGAATTGGATCTCTGAGGTGGGGCTCTGCTAGAGATATCTGCCCATGTGTATCCCGGACACCATGTGATACTGTCAACACTGCAAAATAGAAGGGCCAAATGCACCAGGCAGTCATACCTGGAAAGCAGTGGTTCTCACCTGGAGTAATCTTGCCCTTTGGGAGGGCATTTGATGATAGTTAGAGACATTTTTAGTTGTTGCAAGTTGAGAAATTCATGTTATTCATATATGGTAGGTAGAGGCCGTGGGTTCTGATAAACATCCGATAATGTGCAGGAAGCTCCCCCACAGTGAAGATGTATCCAGCCCAAAATGCCAATGGGCTGGGAATTCCTTGGGTAGAAGAGCTTTGGGGTTGCCATGACCATCCGGTGGTTTATAAATTAGAAAACCTCAGTCAGGAGCGGAACATAATCTTGTTCCAAGTGACGCAATGAGCTAGAAGGAGGGCTAAGCCAGGCCTGTCACTCACAGGTGTTTAACGTAGGAAGGTGGAAAGGGAAAAGGAAGCTGACCCCAGGGAAAGGCCCTTCCCAAGCGTGTAGCAAGAAGCTGAAGGCAAGGTTAGAATATGATACATTTGAAGGTTCAGTGGTCAACCCACTAGTAACATATGTCCCCGCGACAGTCCTGGGCTTGCCAAGATTAGTAACTTCCTCCTCCTTGACATTTATTAAGACGTGGAATGCAAAGGGAAGAAGTACGGAGGAAGGAAGTTGAGAAGATGCCTCCTTCCCACCTATCTCTTTTTTTCTTTTTTGCCACAGAGAAACTCCTACAACAGTTTCACTTTGTGAAGTGATTTGCCTGGAAACTATTCATTTTCCCCCTCTAAAAAGTGGCTGCTAGAACACTGCTGTGTGATACATCTACATACATTTCAGGAAATATGTAGACTGCCATTTTTCCTTTTGATTTAGAACCCATATCCTGACTTATACAAGTAGAGAATAGGAGTGAAGTCTGCAAACTGTCTTAGAGGAACCTCTTCAAGGTCTTGCTCCAAACTATTCTAGTGGCCCAACAATTGTGGCAGCAGTACCTTCCAAAATGCATGAAGAAGGTGGAAATACAATCATGACCTCCAGGCGACCAAGTCTGACCTTAGTCTGCCTGTCCAGCCCAACAAACCACCCCATATCAACTAAGAATATCCTTTATTTCAGTAAGCCTCAGGCTTACAAACACAGATGCTCTTGAAAAGTCTATTTATAAATGGCTCCAAATGATGAAAAGGGGCAAAGTTCATATTTTAAGGATCTTCTGAAATGTGTATTTCCAAAATTCTTTGTATGGCTCTACCAACCAGCCAATCAGCCCTCATCAGAAATCAGAATCATTTTTTAAATCAATATGCATTTCGGTTTTAAAGGCAACCCACTTGTTTTATAGAATAAATACACAATATAAAAATACCTTAAATAACTCCACCAAGAAATGATCAATGTCAAGTAGAAGTGTGTAATACATACATACATACAAATATATATATATATATATATATATATATATATATATATATATATATATATTGCTATGCAGTATATACAAACACATGTACTTTAAATTTAGTCTCATTGAATACATAATTTTGTCACCTGCTACTTCATCAAACAACCTAGGACACATTTGTGTTCCTTGTTATCAACTCTTTTAAGTGTCATTGTGTCTGGCATTCCATCATATTGATTTACTATAATTCACTTTTTATAGTTAGATGATATTTTCTCATTTTGATACTGCAACTACTATGTCTAGGGCTCCTTAGCTAAATTCCTTAGAAAGCAAACATATCACTTTTCTGACTTTTGATACACACCTTCAAATTGGCAGATTGGTATTTCAAAAACAATGGGAACTCTTGTTTCAGAGGTACAGATGTATAAACACTCACACTAAAAACGTAAGTGGCACATCTCTTTGCCAAAAGCTTGGGAAATTAAAATCTAAATCTGGCCTTAAGTCCGTACAACTCATTCCTCACTAGTTCTGTATTTGCATTATAGCAATGACCACTAGTAGGCACTTTGGGTTTAAAATAATCCTCCCCAACTTTTTGGTACTAGGGACCAGTTTTGAGAAAAACAACTGTTGTACCATCATCATCATCATCATCATCATCATCATCATCACCATCATCATCATCGTAGGGTGGGAACAGGGGCAGATGGCAGTCCATTTTCATAAGGAGCACATAATCCAGCTTCCTGACATGCACAGTTCACAGTAGAATTCTATGTCCTGTAGGAGGTGGAGCTCAGGCAGTGAGGCAAGGGTTGGGGAACAGCTCTAAACAGAAACGAAGCTTCCCATGCCAGCCAACAGCTCACTTCCTGCAGTGTGGCAGAGTTGAAAGGCCACCAACTCATATTGGTCTATAGCACAGGGGTTGGGAACGCCACCTAGAGGACGAAGGCGTGAAACACAGAGGTATCCAATAAAGTAAAACTACTGTTGTGATCATTTCTGTTCACAATTGTATCTCCTTTCAGATTTGAGCTTCTTGAAGGAGTTACATGCCTTTCATCTCAGAACACTTAAGAGATAAGCACAATGTCTGCTACAGAACACATACTCGCTCTAGAGGTTGCTAACCTGGCATTGGCATCTGGACAAAAGCTCCACAAAAGCCATAATACAGCCAGGATACTGCTCAGGTTGCAGGGAGGTTTGTTAAGTAAAGTGGGAAGTACCATCTCAAGTACGTAACCCAGTGGCAGCCCAGACTTAAGAGCGTTTTTCCACTCTTCCAGAGAAAAGAATATATTTAAATAAATTTTTTCCTTAGGTGACTATGATAATTTAAAATAAAGATAAAAATGTGAAATTATAAAACAGGAGAGTTAATGATGTCATAAGGTAACCGAAAAATGAAATTTATTTCCCGGTTTCCATCCATATTTCTGGGAACAGATTAGAGTACAAATGGAAACAAAATGTGCGTCGTTCCAAGTCCTCCAAAGCAGACTGGGAGAGGCAAGTTGGTTCATTTCAAAAGCAGAGGGACTGACTTTGAACTGCTTGGTGGTCAACACACCAACCTTCTCTGTGATGCCTGGCTAAGGCTTCTGTCTACACCAAGTGCCAAGGACATTTGCTGCATGATATTTGATTTGCTGGGTGCAAAGCTCAGATAGGGCCTGCAAAATCCATCTGTAGTTTCATCACTTTTCACAGGAAGGCAAGGTTGTTAACATCTATGCAGACTTTAATGTAACGCACCAGGCACAGGGAGGGAAGAACTGTACAAGACAGACACCAAAGGCTCTCAGAGCAGAGAAAAGGGGGTAGACTCCAACCACAATTCAAAGAGACACCACAAGCCTCTTCTTTAAGGTACAGAAAATGAGCCACCTATAAGGAAAATAACTCATCCGGGATCACATAGCTGGTTAAAAACCCTCCCAAATCACACACTTAGAAACACAAGGTGGGTTAACTTGTGGCTTCGTGTGCTTCTTTCTTCTCAATTCTGTTTTGAATTTTTGCCCCATAAGTGCCACATTTCATGGAC
Source organism: Ctenodactylus gundi (assembly GCA_004027205.1). Lineage (NCBI taxonomy): Eukaryota > Metazoa > Chordata > Mammalia > Rodentia > Ctenodactylidae > Ctenodactylus > Ctenodactylus gundi. Next base: position 672,411 of record PVKB01000515.1, on the reverse strand, counting down.
ACATGAAAGTTAGTGATAAAACCTTGGTGCCTGACAAAGCATCAGTCTCTATAGGCTAACAATAGGCTGTGCAGGACCTTAAAAAATGAAATTTGAAAACTAATGACCATTATTCCAAATAGCGGTATACTACAATGGCAAAGAATTCATCTCAGGACAAGATGACAAGGAATGGCAATGTTACGTAGGATTTTGACTAAAGATATCCCTAAATTCATTCCTCTTCTTCAACCTTATGACAACACCTTACTTAGGCCTTTACATATGTTACAACTTCGACAGACTGCCATCCCGCAGGCCCCAGATAAAATAACAGGAACCACTCCAAGTATTTAAGTAGGAGAAATGGATACAGGAATCTGGTGACAGAAGTGTTGGAAGAGCTTCGAATCCAAATCAGAGATATTGTAGAGATTAGTACCGTCCGGAAGCAGTGAGCTTTCTTATACCTCAGTGGCAAAGGGATGAGGTAGCATTTCTAGAATACAAGATCCAGAATCGTCAAGTGGAAATCAAAGCCACAGCAGATCTGTTTTGCAAAGGAAGGGAAAGGCAGAGGATAGAAGCAAGAACAGAGAAAAGAAAGAAAGAGTGTGAGAGAGAGAATCCTGGCTCTTCCCAGAGAAAACTGAGGACCAAAGATTAGACACAAGGCAGGGGCTGCTGCTGAGTACCAGGAAATCAATCCCAAGTCTTAAATTGTTTTTGTGGCTTCTGTTTTTCCCTGGAATGATCTGCCCACAGGATCTAATACGCAAATATGAAGCTCTCACTCTCCAGCTTTGAATATCTGTGCATCTCACTGCGGTTTGAGGAAAGGATCCTCTCCTTCTGCCCACCGTAGTCTATCACCATCTGAGCAAGTTTAAATCAGATCAAAACTGGCTCTGACAACTCTTCATTCCGAAAGCCCAAACTATTGTCCTCAGGATCATAGTGGCATGCAGAGAGTTGCACTGAGGTGATTTGTGACCATGAAGGTTTGGAGCAGAGGCCATTCCACCTGGATGAAGGTGACTGTGGCAGAGAGAGGCCAGAACATCTAGTGGAGCTCAGAGAAGGCAAAAGCTTAACTTCAAGCCACAGGCTCTCTAGTTCAAAGGCCATCCACGATAAGATGGGTAAGTTGAGTTTTGCAAGGAGAAAGCTTTTTCATCATGCTTCCCATGTAAATCTATCAGGCGCCCCCACATCCCAGGCAGTTGACGAGAAGTGTCAGAACAAACCTGAAACCTGGAAGTGCAACTAGGGCTAAAAATATACAGCCTTTGAGCACCAAATCAAAGATCTGGACTTCACCCTCCAGCCCCTCTGGGGAGAGAAATCTCTGCTGACCCCATGATGAAGATGTGCCAGAGGGGACAGGAGGAAGCAAAGGCCCAACTATAATACTAGCTGACGCCCCACCCAGCCCGAAGGAGCAAGGCCCTCCCACCTCCAATTCAGGCTGAGCCCACACCCCTGCACCAACCACTGCTCCTCATGCTTTTCAGAGACAGCAAGTCAATGAACATTTTGCTGCAGAAAGAGTACACGCTCAGGAAGGCCCTCGGGAGTTTGGCTACATAGTTCAATTTCTGTTATAAAAGCAAGGAAGGATTGGAGGAGCTGATTTCTGTTTCTGGAGAACTCATGTGACGTCAGAACTTTTAGGGCCCTAATCTCATTCAGGACTCACAGCCACCTTGGCAGGTGGAAACAGAGTGAGGGCAGTAGAGCGCAGTAGGGAGCAGGGAGCCTTCCCCTCTCAAGTGCTTGATTCATTCTACAAATGATTAGCAAGTGTGTCAGGGTGCTAGATCTGGAGCCCGGGCTGGAGACCCGGCATGGGCGTGACAGAATCTGTCCTCGAGGTCTAGAGTTGGAAGCAGCTGCAGCGATGGGCACTGCAAGCTCTTTTCCAGGGCATTAACCTCTGTTCGTAGATCTGCCTGGTCACCTCCGGGAATAAGTTACTTTCATCTCTCAAAGAATTTGCCAAGCATCCTAAACATCGGGCAAATGTTTCTTTTCCATTTTTATAATGTTTTGAAAATCTGGATGCACCTTACAATCGACGCAGAAATTCAATGGAGTTAATTATTTTTCTGAATAAACAAACAAGACAAAACAAAACAAAAATGTACAGTGTTGTTCACTCAGTGTCGTGAATCGATACAGCCCTAAATCTGAGTAAGTATGGAAATTGTTTAAAATCAAGATATTAATACCTCCTCTCTGGAAGACACTATATAGACTGTTTGGGGGATGTAATGGGAGATAAAATTTATATCCTTTCTCTCTGATGAGGCACCGATGCATGCTTGTTTTATAACTACGGTCTTTGCCATATGTCCACTGTCCCATGGGAGTCAATTACCATCCCCCATGTAAACAAGCAGGAAAAGAAAATCTTCTCCTGGTTTTTTCTTAATTCAAAAACGCAGCAATTCTATTACATTCTTTAAGGAGGGAAGGAGCCACTCAGTCCAAGCCTACGTCCCTGACCAATGGCTCATCGAGATGGAGACACGATACATACAGGGAGAGCATCAACAAGGACTCTCAGAAAATACTTGTTTCTCTTTTGTTAAGTCACAGCCATGTCTGAAAACATTCCAACCTTTTTTCTTTTTTGAGTTACAACACGATTCCATGTGACTTTCACATATTTCTTCAACCTCCCAGGGCTGGAAGATTGAAAACAAAATGCACGTTTCAGAAAAGAACGCAGCTTTCCCGTTCTCCTCTAAAGTGGCTCTAAATTAAGTGCATCTGAGGGAAATGGAGATGACGTCGTTCTTGCTTCCTTTGCAAGAAGGTATCATCACGGCCTCTGCTACATGAGCCACGACCGCCCACCTAGGATCCTGGGTCCCAGACTCTCACGCCAGTTCAGAAAAAGAAAAAAAAAAAAAATGCACAGTCCAAAGCGAAAGGCTTCATTTGCAGAACGTCACAGAGAACAAAGCTCTTGAGTGATCAAGAGAGGGTCCCAGAGCTATATTCCCCCTACCCCTCTTTATGTTCAAGCTTTTATTAGAGAACTCACTCTTGCTTTCTTTCTTTTTCTTGCTTTATGGTATGGAATGCGGAGCCCTTAGACGCATATGTGACTTGAATCCTGTACGCCTAGCTGACTGCGGGTGGTAGTGTTTCCTCCTTCTCTTATGTTCAGATATGTAGTCCCTGTCATTCCCTTCAGATGCCTTCTGACCCCCACAGGTCCCCCTTGAACCCCGTAGACCTTTTCTATTTTGTATTTCCAATGGTGTTGACTTTCCTAATACCTGCGAGTCTAGGTTCATTTGTAGAGATGAGGCAGCCTCAGATATACCTCGGACTCACCAGCAATGTATCCCCAGGCCGGGGAGCAGACGGGCCCTAGGCAACCAGATTCTTGGCTGCCTTCCTTGCACCTTTTCTAAATGAGATAAGAGAAAATGTGACTCCAAAAACAAACAAACAAAAATTCTCCCCAGTTCCAGGGATCTCCAGGGAATGTTTATTTTGATGAGATTTCAGGCCTTATTTCCAAGAACCCAGAGGTGCCAAGTGTTTGTAAAAGCTCCTCAACCAGCATGATCTCTGGCCTTTAGGAGATATATCATTCATTTGTTCAGAGTATTTTTTAAAAACCTGCTATTGAGGCAAGTAACTGAGAGGTTTCTTGTGACAACCCACACAATAGTGTTAGACCCTAAATTTAAAGAAAACATGTGCATCTTATATAATTGTTGAAGCAGGAGTAGAAGATTTTAGTCATTTACTTAGACCCAAATTTGATTCACTATTGTATAAGGAAGACAAATCTGAACATAAGATTTTGTTGCCAAGGAACTATAGTTTGGAGAAGGAAATTAACTTGTAAAATATACATTCAGCTTGGAGTGGCACTTGGTGGCATATAAGAAGCAAGACACAGAGAAAGCGGGAAAAACTACTGTCGTGGTTAGGATCTGGAGTGTCCCCCAAAAGTCTCATGTATTTTAATGTTAGGGATTGTCTATGGGACCGTGTGGTGTTGGTAGATTGGGGTCTAGTCTGGAGGGGTGGATTACAGGCGTGTGAGTTAAGACCAAAGGCGTGTAAGTTGGGATTAATGGTGTGTAGTGGCCGCACCTTCCACACCTGGATCCAGGAGGGGCTAATCACTGGGCAGAGACCTGGAAGGATATATAAGCTGCATCCTGCCTTCCTTGGAGGACTGGGACTGGAACTGGGACTAGTCTCAACCTGCCTGCCTGTTTGTGATGTCCTGAGAAGCTGCCTCCACCTCTGCCTCTGCCATGTACTTCCATTGCTGCCGACCACCCCTGAATGGACTGTGACCTTCTGAAACCGTGAGCTAAAATCAACCTCTCCTTTCCTAAATTAGTGGGTGTCAGATATTGAGTCACAGCAACGAAAAAGTAACTAAGACAACTACCTTCCTGCTGCAGACGATGGAGGCATTTTTGAGGACGTTGCCAGAGTTTGGTGCCAGAAAAGTGCTTTCTCTTGATTTAGCCTCCTCACTAACATCTTAGTTATCTGTTACCGAATTACAATGGAACTTAATGGCATAAAATAAAAATAAAAATAAACATTTATTATCGTATCATTTTATTCACGGCCAGAGGTTACCTTCAAGGCTGGGCTTGGGCTACAATTCTCTAAGGCCTCAGTGGTGCTGAGGGACCTGCTTCAAGGCAGCCTGCTCACTCGGCTGGCAAGTTGGTATTGAAGGCTGGAAGGCTCAGTTCATCAGCAAGGGGACCCCACAGGGCTGTGCGTTATCCTCAGAACATGGTGTCTCACCTTCCCACAGTGAGTTGTCCAAGAAAGAACAAAGCAGAAAATGCAATGATTTTGAAACTTAAGAGTCCTCAAATATCATTCGTGACAGCCACAGATTAGCCGTCCTTACTGTGGGAGGGGACTCAACAAGGGTAGGAGACCCAAGGGTAAGAATCATTTGAAGCAGTCTTGGGGGATAGCTACAACAAACTTGATGGCACATAAGAGGCAACCTGAACTGGGCACGATGGGCAAGACGAGCAGGCTGACACCTGTAACGCCAGCATCCTGGGAGGCTGAGGCATAAGGATCACAAATTCAACTCCCACCTGAACAACTTGGCGAGACCCTGCCTCAAAATACAGAAGAAAAACGCGGAAGGTAGGGGACTGAGTGTACAGTTCAAAACAAAAGCCCTAGGTTCAGCTCCGGCACACAAACCTGCGTGCACACACAGACACAGGCACGTGTGTGTGCACAGATAAGGATAGTTCGTTATTATTACATTTGTTATTTCATATTGGGAGTAGGAGTCATGGGGAGCAATTTAGTTCAGGAATTGATGAAATCATTGTAGAATTGTGAGCCTTGGTTCAAATCTGAGCTCCACTGTTGGCTGGCTCTCTGGCTTCTCTGCCTTTGGCCATTGGGACACAATATGAACTGAAAAATCCATAGTGGATGGAAAAATGAAACAGAACTGTCTACCCACAGCTTCCTTGTGTCACCTCCACTTATGTGTCAAAAAGAAGCAAACTGTGTCTATAGTCACATGATGCTCCTGTATTTTAAACTCTCTTTGTTATAAATCACTTACCTATACCCTATTAGTGGGTACCAAAAATGTAAGCTGAGTGTCATGATACATCTTGGAATCCCAGAATCTGTGACAATGAGGCAGGAAGATCAAAAGTTCGAACTCAGCCTGGGCAATTTAACTACTTAGCCAAACACTGTCCCAAACAAAGTATTTTTTTAAAAAGTAAAAAGTAATAAAATTAGCTAAGAATATGGATTCAATACACTGTAATGCAAAATTTAAAAAAGGAAAGAAAGAAGGGAAGAAAGGAATTAAAAATGTAACCTTAAATGTGACTTTTCCCATCTGTAGCGATAGAAATACCAATATTGGACAGTTCTTGTGAAAAAGGGGGGCGGGGGGAATAATGCATGAAAGTTTTTGCCCAGCATCTGGCCCAGAGTTTACACTCTTGTCACTGTTGTCACTGTTGTCCTGCTTTGAATTTATGATCAGTGTCAACACTCTGGATGAAACAGAAACATTCAGTGAATTGGGCCAATCCGTGTTTCCATCCTCCAACCGTGTTGCCTCCGGGAATTTAAAACAACTTCCTCTGGCAACTCCTTTCATGGAAACTTTGGAGATTTAAATAAACAGAGTCGTGGTTTCGGAGGGAGATTATCCTGGAGAGCGTTTGGGGCCAAGATCTGCCCTGGATGCTCCACGTTCTCTAGTCCTCAGTTTTCAATCCTGGAAAATAAAAGGAAAGAAGAAAGAGGAAGAAAGGAAGGGAGAAGAGAGAAGGCGAGAAGGAGGCGAGATCACCATTTCTCAACTCCCAAGGATCTCAGAAAGCAGCCGCAACAATTCTGCTGTCACCCGCATTGCGTATTTGGTCCTGTGTCACATTGTGCCGAGGAAAGAATTCTAATGATTCAAAACTTTGCAAAACCACAAGATAAACAGGATTATCTACAAGGCATCGTCTGGTTCCATGAATCTCTTCCAACTCGCTGCAGACACCTCACCTTCAGCAACAACTCCTGCTTCAGAGAATCCCCCACTCCTTTTACTCTCTGGGGTCTGCTCCTTGTCTCACATGAATTAACAAAGACGGTTGGTATTTGACACGGCAGCTGAGGACTTGTTCAGCCGGCTGGGTTTGTGCATCTTGCTGGTCTGCGTCATGCCACCTAGTGAACAAATCAGGCAATGAAGCAGCTTCCAATTCGTGCACGTTTCCTGGTGGACACAGAACTCTCCTTTAGACACAGTGGCAATCTTTTTTTAAAAGAATCAAAATGAAGGCATTCTAAAATGCCATCTCTATCCAATGCCCTGAACTGAGATGGCTGAAATAATCAAAGCTGTCATCTTATTTTCTTCTCCCCTAAAATTACTACTTTTAACTTCATTTCCCTACTGAAATTTCTCTGGCCAACTCATCAGAAAAATGTTTTTATCAAAATTACCCACAGAATGAATTTGTATGCGTTGGCACGTAAGAACCGGTTGGCAAAAAAAGGCTGGCAAGACGGCCCACATCAAAATGAAAAAATAAATAAAAGGCCCACTCACTCTAGAAAGACAGCAAATGGAATAGGGAGATGAAAAGAGGTGTCCAAAATGCCATGCCTTTATTGGCTAAACCTTTGACTTTCCTCCCAATATGGTTAACACCTCCTTTTTACGGTCTTGAGCAACTGACAATTTTTCTGGTTGCGATCTTCCTTGGAGCATCAGAGTCTGATGCCAACACTCGTTTGTCCCCTGGATCTTCTTAGGCAACCATCTGGCTTATTGAATGGTAACCTAGGACACTGCTGGATTCACGGGAAATCCCAGAGAGCTCTATGACCAAAGGAAAAGATGGCAGAAAAAAATAGAGCCAGCTTGTTTATTTTAGCAATGAATCAGAAGAAATGTCGAGGTTCTTCGCACAACTTCCAACTCTTGTAGCCATAGGGGCTTGGACCTCAGTCCAAGTGGAGGTGAACAGAGAGGTCATCGTTCTTGTCCAGCTTGCAGAATCTGTCCCCCAGCAAGGACAGCAGCTTCCTAGATTCTGTTCATTTACTACCATGTTTGGAAATTCATGTTAAGAAAGCAAATGCCTTTTAGTTCACCCCCTCCATTAGCATTTTATACAGAAGAAAAAGAAAATAACAACCCTGCGGCTGAATTTTTTCCTTTTGCCTCTGCCCAACTCAACTCCAGTTGGTTTTCATTTATTTCAGTGTGTACTTTGGAATCAGAGCCCTCCACGTTCCCAGCTAACTCCCACCACCTGGGAGAGGTTATTTTGAGAGGGGCAGGCACCCTGACTCTTCTTCTGCCCCCACACTCCCTTCAAACTGAAAAGAAAAAATTGTTGACAAGGTGGTCTGTGTCTGGAGTGTGTGAAGGGGTGGGGGGGGAGAAGAAAGAGAGAGAGAAAGAGGGAATGCATGTGTTCCTGTGAGTCTGGGTGAGGAACCAATTGGCTTGGTGGGAGTGACCACCTTCAAGCAAGAATTGCAAATCTCAGACTCTGGCAGGGTGGCAAGTCCCTAAAGGATCTCCTCTGTTTGCAATACTCTGCAGGGATGGGGGGCGAGGGGGAACGTGTCTAATCAAGATGGGTTGTGTGACTTCAAAACAGCTGGAAAGCATTACAGGTCAAAAGTTTAAATCAAGTTAAGAACCATTGGAATGTGCAAACTCTGTTGTTTCTAATCTCTGTTTCTTCCTGTAATCTGCTCCTGGTGGGATGAGTGCCTTGGTCAGGGTTGGTGTTAAGGCATGAACCCATGAATAGCGTTGAAGCTGAAGCTAAATTTGAGCCTGGTAGAAAAGACATTTTATTTGCCAGTACAATTAAAAAGAGGCCAACACCCAGTGAAAGTATTAAAAACCAGACATATGGAGACAAAGTATACTAATAGTGAGAAAGATTGCTGCAAATCATTTAAACTCCATGTGAAAATCAGGTCCAGAGAGGTTAATGCCTGGCTCAGAGTCATACTGCACATGGTAGTTCATTCACTGGAGGGGCAAACATTTAGATTGTGCTACAGTTCTACCCGAAACTCCATAGAGTGTGCTTACCCTTGGGATAAAGTGAAAGGTCTCTAGCTAATTAGGCTGTGGGTGATACGGCTTCAGTCTATGTCTCTGTTCCCTGGGACCCCAGTCCACCTTTTCCACCATCTTGAACATTGCACAGATTCATGAAGTAAGTCTTTTCCCACTTCCAAGTTGGGTTATTTATCTCTCCTTCCTAGAAAGTGTGTTTTCTTCATTGTTCTTCTCTCAAGTGGAAGTAAGACCCTTAGAATCTCCATGAAGAACCTCACAGAGTGGCCTCCCCAGTCACCTTTCGCTCCTCAGCTCACTCCTGTCCCCTCCCAACACTGACACTCTGATCATCTGCTGCTGGAGTTAATCATCACTACCACCCTGGCCAGCAGAAATACCTGTGCTGGAATCCTTGGGCTGCCTCTGTGTTACTAAATGTAGTGGGCTACTGTCAAACACTTGGCAGTTATCTAACATCTATTTGATAAACCATCTCATTAGTCAACCAACCAGATGAGCAATGAATTCAAAAATAATTTCTTGCTATCCTCGGTAGGTAGGCACTGGGAGTAGTCTGTGCAGATTCAATGTGGTCTCACATTGTTTGAGCAGGGGTAGTCTATATCCCTCCCCTCCTTGATTGTGGGTGGGCATGGTGGGATTGGGTCAATAGGAAAATGTCAGAAACGGCCCATACCATTTTTCAAGCCCAGACTTTAAGAAGTCAGCAGCTTCTAGTCAGTCTTCTTGCAAGTGTCTCCAAGAGCCCTCAGGTGCCGTGTGTGCCCCCTCACTGCTCTGAGAAGACTGCCATCCCAGAGAGGCCACATGGTGGTGCCAAGGTCAATAGCTCAGCAGAACTCACTCTCCCGGCCATCCACAAAGAGCCCCAAGCAAATGAACAAAACCGTGGTGGACTCACTCCCTCAAAACAAGCCCAGCCACCGGCTGAAAGCCACTGCCACTGAGTGACCTCAGCAGCTGTCCAGCTGAGCTCTCCTGAACTCCTGGCCCATGCAATCCTCCCCTGGGTTAAAATGGGGTTGCCGTCAGCTGCTGCACTTCAGGGTGGCTTGTTGTGCAACTGTAAACAACTGGACTGGGACGGACACACTGTTTGATCTTTGTTCCCATTTCCTGACATAGAGCTCCTAAAATCCTTGCAGTTCCCTGAGTAATAAGAGTTATCTGTACGCTAATAAATTAACAGATGACTGAAGACACCCGTTTACCATGAAGAAAAAAATGTATAACGAGGGGTTCGAGACGGGGAGCCCACCTCCCCCACCCAGAAGAAAAGAGTGCTGAAATTCAAGTTGATCCTCAGTGACATTATCAATAATGTATACATAGTGAGGCTTCCATAAAACCCCAAAGGGAATGGACTCGAAAGTTTCCAGGTCACTATACACACAGGCCAACATACCTGGAGCAAAAGTAGAACCATCGCATCCCTTCCCATGTACCCTTGCGCTGCGTATCTCTTCCTCAAATACTTCGTAATAGACCAGTAAGAGTGTTTGTCTGTGTTCCGTGAGCCACTGTAGCACAGAACTCCAAGAGGAGGAGGAATAACCCCAATTTATAGCTGCTCAGTCAGAAGTCTGAGTCACAGGTTGCCTCGTTACTGGCCCTGGAAGCGAGGGGTAATATTGCAGGCTGGAGCCCTCAACCTGGGAATCTGACACAATTTCCACGCAGGTCGGGTCAGACTGGAGTTAGAGGACGCCGCTGGAATGTACTACAGAATCTGCCGGAAGACGTTCTGTAGGAGGAAATGTCTACATGTTTGGAGAACAAGAGGTCACAGAAGCATTGACTGGTGAGTAAGAGAACAGGAAAAACTCGTGTTCTGGCCCCTACTTCCAACCCCGGGAACTATGAAGCCAGGTGGTTTGCATTTGAGTCACAGTCTGACAGGGGAAGTTAAGGGTAGAGAAAAGTAGAAATTAGGGAGACAAAATACCCTGTTATACAGGAAGTTTTCTCAGGGACCGGACCTCTCCAAGTTTTTGGCACTGTATTTGAGACTACTTAAGATTCACATGTCCCAGTAAAGGACTGAAACAGTCCTGGGACTGATCATGCTGCCTCCGTGTCCCACCACCTTTAGGGTGCACAGCCCATCGGCACCTATCCTGGGTGTCAGCGGAGCTGGCAACGTGGGGAAAGTGTTCCTTCGGGCTGTGCCTGTTGCAGCAGGAACTGAGCTTCCTTCTGGTGACTGCATAACCTTGGAAAACGTAGTTTCTGCTCTTTTAATAAGTCTGCACTTCTGTGACACCTAATCCCAGTGAGTATCATTTAATCTTTCTGCTGATGTGCCGCCATTGCTTGAGTCACAAAAGGCCTAAAAAGAGCTATAACCATGCATGTAGCTAACCACATCTAGGATCAGAACAAAACAAAGAAAAATTGTGGTTTTTTTATTGTTCATTTCTTTTATAGTATTGGGAACTCAACACAGCACGAAAGTACATACTCAGCTCTCTCTCTCTCTCTTTCTCTCAGTACTAACTGGGGTCTCCAAAGCTCACGAGGAGGAGCAGCTAGTCCTAAGTGGTTTTCCCAATGCTTTGAGCAAGCTGCAAAGAGCCTGAAAATACGGGATGCAGGACATTGTCCTGTAACAGCTCCACTACTGCTTCACTGGTGGGGTGACCTTCTGCAGGCAGAGTTATCTTCTTCAAGCACCAATGGCTGCACCATCTGCAAAGGGGTACGGTGAGATCTACTACCCAAAGAGTTGTTAGGAAAGTAAACGAAATCCCTGTCGGGAGCTTAGCACATTGCCTACTTAGTGTGAAAGCATGGAAAAGCCTACCTAAAATGGAACCGCTTTAGTCAGACAGAGAACATTCCAAAATGGAGCCCAGAAATCACACCCCCAAACCCACAGGCTGCTCTTGAGCTGAATCAGAGCTGCCCGCAGCTGTAACCACAAGTTGCCCACTAGTTCTGGGTCTGCGCCTAGAGATCATTAATGTCCCGTGAGCTGTAGATTCAGGGATTTTGACCCTTTTCTATACCAATCACAATGCACCAAATTACTCACACCTTGTTAAACCCCAATACTTTGCTCCCTCTTAGGAACCCTCTTTCCATTACACTCAAATCTGTCTTTTAAGCTGCAATTCCTAAGACTTCAAATAAAAGCTTTCAGTGCATCACAAGATCAATATTGATTCTTGATCCACACTGGTTATAGCAAGTGATCACTAGGCCTTTATTTACCATTGTTCGTGAACTCTTGGATGCACCCTTCCAGTGGGTGGTCCGCCTTTACTCATGAGTGTAGGGAGAAGAAGGCTCCTCAGTTATCAATCGAGCCCTCACCTGCCATAGTCCATGCATGCACACCACCCCTCCGGGGCGGGGGGGGGGGGGGGATCAGAACTTGGCATGATTTGAAAACCTCTCTCCCTGTGCATGTTGGGAATGTTGTCCTCCTCTCCTCTTCCCCCTAACCCTATTATCAGCCAGGCATGACTGCCTCAGCCCCATACAGTCAAAAAAAAAGACAGGAACTAAAGAGGCAAATATTCCCAGTGTGAGTATTTCTGGGTAGAAAGATCATAAACATTTCCCCTTCCTTCCTTCTTTGTGATCCTTTCTAGTATTTTCTAAATCTCCTACAGCATGCACATTATTTTATGAAATGTAGCAACAATTACAAATCATGAGAATTTCTTCTGCTTGAAAACTATGACACTGATTTATTTTTGTATTCCTCATTAAGATCTACCTGAATGTCTCCTGTAATGTGAAATAAATAAATGGATGAATTAGATAAAAGTAGAACGAAGTTCATTGTGCATGTGTGTGCAAGGCAGCCTCGGTTTATACAAGAAATGCATTGGTAAAAATGTAAAGTTTGAAAATTCTTTTTCTTCTATTTTCAGTTTTTTGCTTAACTTTTTAGAAAGACAGACATGCTGAAATCTTTTTCTTTAACTGAAGAAATTCTTTTATGAAATGAATAATCATTCTGTAATTTATCTTTTCTTTAAGACCAAGGTGCTCGTGTTTCTTAAAATGTGTTATTCCTCTTGCATCTGTGTTTCTAAACTAATGACAGGATCTCAGACGGTCATTTAGCAATGAGAACATTCTAGGACAGTGGACTGCGTTCTGCTCAGAGTTCTACTTAACAGAGTAGGTATAAGTGGCTGATGCCAAAGAGAGACGTGGTCCCCAGGAACCTGAGCCACCGAGTGCAGGTTTGCTGCACTCGGGAATGGCTCCTCCTCCGGGGGCTCCTCCGGGGGCTCTGTTCAGGAGCAGAGGGGACCACTATTCATTTTTCCTGTACTTCCTCTCCTCTTCTTCACTCCCTCCAACAACCAAGATCCTTAGACCCAAGACCCTGTGATGACTGTTATTTTCTCACAGACATTCTAAATAAGTTACTAACTTGCTGGCTAGATTTTCTGTACTCTCTTCAACACAACAGCCTCATTGTAAACCAAAATCAGCGCAGCTTATATGAGATGAGTTCAGTGAACACGGAAATGACCTCCAATCCCTGGACACCTCAGAGGCAGGATCCAGACTTCCCCAGAACTCCTATTCTGGATGCTTCTGCATTAGTAACTAAAGTAACCCTCCCCCAACATGCCAATACCCTGCCCCCTTCTGGCCTGTTTCATCTATATTTTTTTCAACTCTAAGTCATCCCAACAGGCTTCTTTTTTTGGTCATTTCTCATCCTTTAGAACTATAAATATTAATTACCAACCTCATATTTTAAAACCCCTGTGAGCATATTAACTATTTAGCCACATAAATCAATCCCAAACTCATCTTAGTGGTTCATCACACTCTCACAAGTTCCAAAACTTTCCATCTGAACTACCAGTCTTCAATAGTTTTTGCCAGCAAAGTTATCTGGTGACTCTCCAATCTGCTATGTCGCTTCCTAGATAAAGGGAATAGAGTGGAAGGATGGAGAAAAAGGGAAGAAGGTGTCTAAAAAGAAGGGAAGGTGGCAGTAAAGAAGAAGAAGAAGAGGATCGAGGGGGAAGCAAAAGAAATACAGGCAAGAGGCTGAACCCTGGGTAGAGACCAAATGATTCCCCTGCTCTCTTTGGAGATCTGGAAAGAGTCCCGTAACCTCTCTATGGGGATAGCTCCAGATCTCTGCTCACAAATGCTATCCTCCTACACTAAGACCCAGAGTTACCAGAACATGCTTCTAAGAGTCCTCTTCCCCACACCACCGCCTCCCGTTAGTGCAGGAAAACATAACAGTTGTTTTGACCTCTCGTCTACAAATTCATCAGAGAAGCTTTAGGACTCCAAGGATACCTCAAATCTTGCTACAAGGATACTCCAAGTGTTGGTGGAAGAATTGCTAGGAAAGACACGCTCTTTTGTGTTTTATGCACATCACACATGAGTTCTGCAGGTACACCTCCTAGTTAGATGAAAACTGGAACACAAAACCCTATCAGCATTGCTTGCTTCACATTAGCCACACCTGGAGGGTACTGTGGGAGGGCAGGCAGGGTAACAGAGTAACCAAGAAACCAGAGACAGCCAAGATTTAAATACTGGCCCCCACAGGTACGCAGCACTCAACTAGTTGCCTCACTCCTCCGAGATGCACTTCCCTCAGCCTGAAGGCAGAAGTGCTTCTGTACGCTGCTTAGGGTTACTCAGAATAAATGAGATGACGCTACAGCAAGAGCTGCTCGGTACCTGACTCATAGTTAGGGTTCGATAAATGTGAGCTTTTATTATTACCATATTTCCTCCGTTCTGAGACACCATCGATTGAAAGCCAAAGCATCAATTTAATAACTTCTCATGGGGAAAAAAACAATATATTAAATGCATGTTCCCATTTTAAGACATCACAATTTCAACAATATGAAAAGGTGAAAGGAAGCGTGTCTTAGAAATCAATGATGTATGGTCTTACTATTGTCATATTTTGAAACCATTCTAAGATTTTTGCTTGTTTGCTTGCCTCTTTCTTGTTTTGTCAGGTTTCCTCAGGAGATAAATAAGGACCAGGAAAGTGAAGAGATTATTGGTTCACCATTGTGGATTCAGTGCCCAGCACAGATGCCAAGGGAATATTCATTAGATGAGATAGCTTAATGTCATCTTAACATGAAGGGTTATCAATTAAAACCCGGTAATGTCACCATGGTTTCATAAAATGAAACATCTCTGTCGTGATTTGAATCTGGAGTGTCCCCCAGAAGCCTCACGTTCCTACGGATACTGTGTCCTTTGGGGAGTTGGAGCATGGATGGAAGGAGCAGATGCTTGGGGCTTGACCTGGAGGGGCGTGTGCTGGTTCCGCCCTTCCTCCCAGACTAGTCTCAGTTCTGCTGTGCTGCTGTAAGGATCTCTCTGTCTCTGGAGCTCCAGCTCTGACCCTGGACCCAGCTCCAGCCTCACCATGTGATTCCACCATTTTCCAGTTGCCTTGCCGTGAATGAACTGTGACCTTCTGAAACTGTGAGCTAAAATAAAATTTTTCTTCCCCTAATTTTTATATGTTAGATATTGAGTCACAGTAAAAAAAAAAAAAAAAAGAAAAAGAAAAAAAAGTAACTTAGACAATCTCCTCATGTTCTTGTAGGTCCATGCAATTCAGTTCCCTGCCAGCTTTGGGAGGAGAATTTGTTTGTCTGAGTACATAGGAGCTGAAAATTGAAATTTTCCTTATCTATACACAAATGAGGATAAAAGTGAACAAGAGATGCAGCCATAAATCACACTTGAAATTGAACACAGAGTAAGGGTAAAGAATTGGCCCTGGTCAGTTAAAAGTACACTGTCAATTTGAAAGTTCTTAGGACTATAGACCCAACTTAGACATTCAGAAATATCAGTTTATAGAATTAACTAAAATTTCTACCTTCAATATATAACCCGGAAAGGTAATTGTAAAGTGCAAAATTCTTTCTTTCTTTCTTTCTTTCTATCTTTCTTTCTTTCTTTTTCTTCCTTTCTTTTAAATACTGGGGTTTGAGCTTTGGGACTTTGCATTCAACTACTTTCTCAGCCCATCTTTTATTTTTTTTACATCGAGACAGGGTCTTCCAAGTTGCTAAGTTTTCCAGGCTGGGATCAGACTTGCAATTCTCCCATCTTTCCCTCCCAGAGTCCTGGAATTACAGGCTTATTCCATACAGCCCAGCTGCAAAATACTTTTAGTTATTCATTTACAAAGCAAAATATTCATTATTTAATCTATAAGAATTTAACGTTGGCCTACTAAGTGCCGGATATGTGTGGGTACTGGAGGTGGGAAAGAAGCCACACTGGATAGCTTGAGGGATGGGATAGTCTGATGAGCTCATGACAGAGATTCCCCCATATGGGGATCACTGTTCCACGTCAGGGAGGAAGGAGCACTGGGTTAGGATTGTGAGCTTCCGTAGGGAGGCACAGGGATGATTTTGCAAAAGAGGACATGTCAATGCCGCAAGCCTGGCTGGGTAAGGAATCTCTGGGGTGGAATTGCTTGAGCCATTTCATACAACTCCCTGCAACACCAACTGAGTTCTAGGCTAGAGAATCTCTCAGAACCCAAGTGATGCTCTGGAGATGTGCTGACAACAAAATGGCTTCTCATGGAAAGTAAAGCAAAATTTCCTCATTCTGCTGCCTGGAAAATGTGTCTAACTACATAAATGAAAGTTATTTTTAGCTTATTATGAAATAGCACTTCTCATAACTACATGAACAGGAAATTGGGTCCTCTTACTCCAACAGCAAGGAACTTGTTTGAGAAGAGACTTTTCTGGAATGCGCTCTACTTTGACAAGGATAAAGACGATGTGTCAGAGAATCATAGAGGTGGCCTCATTATTAGAGCAAGACACACGAGGGACAGCAAGATGGAGAAACTACAAGACACACGAGGGACAGCAAGATGGAGAAACTACAAGACACACGAGGGACAGCGAGATGGAGAAACTACAAGCCCAGTCCTCAGGCCCAGCACTGCACCGATAAGAGTGTATAACACAGTAAATCCCAGGCTGTTGGAATAGGTTTTGTGGAAAGTGGAGCAGTTTGGTGGCCTTTCACTGGTCTTTGACCATAAAGGAAATTTAATACTAACAGAAATGGTGAGTGGTCACGCAAGACCGAACTCATCAGAGCTGTTTCAGGGGCCTGTCCAAGATGGCGTACGGCTTTAAAGATGAAGTCAGTGGCAAGCAGAAGCCGTCAGCAGGAGTTTGTTCAAAATGATACTAATTATTTAGGAATTCCAAATTGTGTTTTGCTTTTTGTTTTTAGTGTTTATTTGTTTGGTTTTTATTTTTTGCTTGTAATTTGAATCTTGAATTTCCCTCAAAGGTCCAGGCGTTAAAGACCTGGTCTTAAGAGGTAGGCTAACCTTTAAGAAATGGGACTTTTAATAAGTAGGAGGAAGTTGGGTTATTGAGGGTATGTCCTTGAAGGGAATATTACAGCCCCATCCCCTTCCTCTTCTTCTTTTTCACTTCTTAGAAGAGAGGATTGCACTATCACGTGATCCTGTAATTACGTAGTGCTTCATCTCAAGCCCAAAAGCACCTACACCGTCAACTGCTGAGACTCTTGTTTGCCAACAGGAGATCTTGGAGGTCAGGGATCCTCTTAATTAAGTCAAGTAATCCCTTATTTTTATACAGCTGGTCACGCACATCCACAGTTCCCACATTCTAGAATTCAACCAGTTGCAAATCTGTGTTAGACAATGTTTCACGGTCCCTGGAACCAAATAACCACTGGGCACAACCTCCCAAATTGTGAGCCAAAATAAACCTTTCCTTTATTAAATTGATTGAGATATTTATTACAGTAACAGAAAACTGTTTCACACAGTTTGTTTTCCATTGGCATCAAAGATCCTAAAAATTTTGAGCAGGAAAATGCTAAAGACTGATGGGGTTTCAGAAAGATAATTCTATTAGTAATAAGGTTCAGTTGGAAGAGGAAAAATAAGTAGGGGAAGGGAAGACAGTTGCAATAGTTCAGCCAGTGGGTGGAGGGCCAGACATCAGATACGTAGCATTCCTAGGTCTCGGCCCTTCAGACTCTGACTACAGCAACTCAGTCAGCTCTGCTGGGACTCTATCTTGCCAGTGCAAGTTCTTGGCACTCATAAGTTCTCTTAATCAAATGATCCAGTTCACTATTTTATATGCATTTGGCTCTTCACATTAACAAGTTCTGGATCTGGGGGGCTGGAGGAATCGCACAGCGGTTAGAGCACTTGCCTAACAATCATATGGCCTGAGTTCAATTCCCAAGCACTACATAAGACAGGCATGATGGCTCATGCCTGTAATCCCAGAACTTGGGAGGCTGAGGGGGACCAAATAAATAAATAATAAACAAAAAATAAAAAAATAAAAATGGAGTCTGAAGATTCAGCCAGTTGCAGATTTAAAATATTTGAAAAATACTTTGTTTTCTGATCATGTTGCCTTATTGCTTTTACAACTTAAGAAAGGAAAAATTTACATTAGCTCACAGTTTCATAAGATCTCTATCCATTCGTGGGCTGCTAGCAAGGGCAGGAAGGACCTGGGGGAGAAAAGGTGCCCATAGCATTGTGAGAGGAAGAAGTGGGGACCTCCAGAAGAAGCTGGGGCAAAAGCACATATCCTCCTAGGCCACATAACTACAACAGGCCTGTAATCTACCGCATGCCTGTTATCCACCCCTCCTGACCAGCTCCTACCTCCAAACAACACACAAAATCTGTAGATAATTCACAACATCCAAATACATGAAGCTTTTGGGGGACATTCCACAACCAAAACACAACATGGATACAGACTCTTTCTCCTTGTCACCATCCCCCAACTAGTATAATATAACTATATAGCATTCATATTGTACTAGATAATCCAGACATGATTTGAACATAAGAGAGGATTTACATAGGTTATACATAAATACAATATCACTTATATAAAACACTCGCACATTCGCAGAATTTGGTACCTATGACAGGTCCCGACCCTTGCTATCTGATTAATACCAAGGGATAGCTATATTGTCTGTTGAACATTAAAGCAATTTCAATAAAAGTCACAGAGACAATCATGCCTTCCATTTTGGAATGCTAATCCTACATGCCAGATGGAGATTGGTAGATGCCAACGACAACCTGCTGGACAGAATCTAAAGCCTCATTTCCCCATACCCAAACCCACCATCGTGCCACAGGAGCAGAGCAGGGCAAGAAGACAGAGACCCCGGCATTATGCTGTCTCACAATCCCACAGAAGTGTTTCAAGAAATACAGTCAGAATTATTTCACATTGGCCATTCCATCTATTAGGACTGTCCACATGAACCCTCTTTTCTAAAATAATCCAGATCTTTCAGCTCAGAGACGTCCAATATTTGGATTATTGAAGGACTGGGTGCTCTGCTTTTTCCACAATCCCAGACCTCTTGAATACATACCACCTTTATGAAATCTTCAATCAAGCAAACGAATTCAACCCAGAAAGGCAAACGCATTTTGGATAGAAACAGTCATCTTCTAAATCAGATTTTGTGTTTCTTATATCCACGAGCAGCCCAGAGGTACTATTTCTGAAAACATTCTGTAATGGAAGATTTTACCTGAGTGCTATTTCGTATTATCATTATTATCCTAGTTATTAATAACCGTGATTTATAGAGTGGTTGGAGGAGGCACTGCTGTTTAGAGACTGGGAACACAAGCCTGATTTCATACTTAAGTCGGGAAATGAAAAAGGAAGAGCAGGAGGCAAGGGGAGAAATTAAAACAGACAGCTCTATCTCAGGCAGACATCTACCTTCAGGGACCAAAAGAAAAGGAACAGAGGGAATGAGTCGGCAAAAATGGAACCCAAGGACAAACATTTCCGCCGCTGTCACTGCACAAGATGAGGTCTGCGGAGACTCACTGAGCAAGGTACCACGGCGCCTTGACAGATTAAATTCCAACAGTGGGCATCCCAGAGCGTTGTCTCAAACAAGATTCCATGTCACCTTCGTGAGAATGCTGGGCGCTCGATAGGGGTGGCTTTGCTTTGTACCTCTGTTCCTATGCTGCTGGTCAAATCATTGAAAACTAAACAAGCATAGGACCCTGTGACCACAACACAGAAATCCACCTGGGCTCTTTTGCTACATGAAAATGTTCAAGTACGAAGATGACTCCTGGCCCATCTTGTGTGGAGCTTTCATACACAACGTTGAGGAACACAGCCACACGTAAATCTTGTGAAATATCCAAATTCCTGGGTCCCACGCTACCCCTAGTTGAGACCAAATAATTTACACTTACAAATTTTTCTTAAAGAGATAATTAGGAAAGTAAAAGAACTCATGTTTTGAGAATGATAGATTAACTTTGAAGGATGGCAAAGAATGACTAGCCGGAAGTCTCTTAGTAACATCCTGGTGAGAGTCCAAAATAGAACAGACAGGAGAAAAAGTCCCAAAAGCTCTCAGAGAAGCAAGGAGTTACCGTCAATGGGACGGTAATCAGATTCACATCAGTTCTCACCCCGTGAGGGAAAATGCGTTTCAATTACACACCTCGCCAACATCCATATAAGTACATTAATGTTTCTGCAAAGAATATTTTCTGCAAAACAACAATAAAATTGAGAATACACTTCAACTAAATGAAAAAAGAAATCCAAGAAAAATAGAAAAGGAGTCCAGGAGACCCAAGGAAAAATGGAAACTAAACCCAGAAGGGGAATCGAATGAAATCTCAGAACGATGAGTATGAGCAGAAAGCAATCAGTCCAAATGGGGACAGGAAGTCGAGAGGAGCCAGAAATAACCTCTTCAAGAGGAAAGCAGACTCTATCATTTAATTCATGTCATGAAGAAGCTGCAACTTCTTAATGCGAAGATTAAGGCAGAGTTTTTTGTTTTTTATCTATCAGTAAGAAAAAATATAAAGGAACACCATGGATATATAGCATGTTCATGAAAGATCAGGGTTGAGTATGAAAAATGCAGTGTAATTTAAAGGAACTAACTGGATACATGTAAAGAAAGAGGTTCTGGATTTTTTTTTTTCTAAATGTTTTCTCCTGCCCTTTGTGTGACCTGAGCTCAGAGTCATAGCTTTGTATTTCCTCTTGCGTGAATCCAGCCAGGCCACCAGACGCGGCTGTGAGTTATGTGAACGCTGCAAGACCACACAACTGACTGGATCAGACACGAGCATCAAAGTCTCAGACTGCACTCACACTAGCCAGCTGCCTCTTGCTAGCTCTGTGACCTCGGGCAAGTTGCTTCACCTCTCTGTGTCTCGAGTCTCTCATTTGTGATATGTCACTACCTCCCAGGACTCCTGCAGAGATGAAATGAGCTACTTATGTTATATACAGAGAATCATAACCAACTTAAACAGGCCAATATGAACCGATTTTACTCTTGGTACAGTATGAAAATCCAAAAACAGAGAAATAATGGTGCACTTCTTACATAATGGTCATTATCAAAATTAGCATTCTAACAGGACAGAACAACATTAAAATAAATAGCTCAGGGGCTGGAGGAATGGCTCCGCAGTTAAAGCACTTGCCTAGGAAGCACTATGTCAAACACTAAGTACCCAAGTTCCATTCACCAGCACCACATAAGCTGGGCGTGGTGGCACAGGTCTGTAACCCCAGCAGTCTGAAGGCTGAGGCAGGTGGATTGCCCTGAGTCCAAGGCCAGCATGGGCTCCATAGTGAGTTCACGACCAGCCTGGGCTACAGAGTGAGACCTGTCTCAAAAATAAATAGATAAATAAATAAATAAATAAATGCCAAAATGAAGAAGGAAAAATACTAATGCCATTAAAGACAAAAAAGAGAGAGGGAGGAAATAAAGATTATGAGAGATTATTCACTGGTTCGCCTAGATGGAAGTGACTTCATTCTGCATAAAATAAACAAATCAAGCAATAGTTTTGTGAATGTTTCTATAATTTAAATAATTTAATTAATCATTTTAAAATTCTTATTTAATTTTATTAAGTACATAAATGTTTTATATATGCAATATGCCTATTATAGGTATTTATTTTATACTGTATTCATAATTGATTATGACCATAATTATCCAGTGTTACACTTGAATGTGATTTAAAACCTTTAAAAAACAAGCACTAAACTCAATGTTCCTCAATAACAGAAAGCAGGTAGTACGGAAAGAGAAAGCAAAGTAGGAGTGGAGTCAGGCCGCCTGGCCCCTGGTGAGTGCTTACTGTGGACCATGCGTTGGCCTAAGGGTTCTGCAGATACATGTGTCAACTCACCCAATCCTCTAGCCACTCCAGGAGTTCAGCACGATTGTGTTTATGGCCATGTTTGAGGCAGGGTGGGTACTCCCGGGCCCCAAGACAAGAGCAGAGAGAGTGACTTCAAGCCCCCATCCACTACTGCTAACAGTGCCCATTTCTCCCAGTTGGAAATTAGTAAGGATGGCTCACATATGTGGTTTAGAGGGAGGATGGCAAATGCCAGAGGAAAAAAATAACAACATCCCACAAAAATGGGACAATGTGGGATGAGCAATGGCCTACAAAAATGTCACATCTACCAAGAACCTCAGAATGTGACCTTGGTTGGAAATAGTTTTTGCAGATGTAGTTCGTTAAGATGGGATCACACTAGATTAGGTAGGTTCTAAATCTTATGACTGGCATCTTTATAACAAGTGGAGGAAACACATAGAGACAGATAGCTGAGGCACGGAGGGGCTATGTGACAAGTCATAGAGAGATTGAAGTAAGATAACTCCAAACCAAAGGTCAGGGATTGCTGGGAGCCACCAGAATCTAGGGAGAAGGAAGGACAAGTTCTCCCTAGAGACTTAGAGGCAGTGTCGCCTTGGATGAAGCCTGATTTGGCACTTCCAGCCTCCAGAAGTATGAAAGAAAAAAAAAAAAATTCTGTGTTGCATACCACCAGCTTGTGGAAATTTTTACAACAGATCTGGGAGACTGAAATAACTAACCAAAAACTTAAAATAGAAATGGTCGAAATGAGTAGAAGAAGAGAAAATTTTACCTTGCACTTGACAGTTTTCTGTACTTTTGCTTAAAAAAATAATGTGTTACTCTTTGTAGAGAGCAGACTTCAAGGCCTCCACTTTTCCCACATCCTGGAATTCACATCGTGAATAATCTTCTCTTTTTGGATACGCGCAAGACCTAAGATTTGCTTTGAAGCAATAAAATCAGCAAAAATGATCACATATCTCCCTCATGAGGGCCTTAGATAAAGTGTCACGTCCATGTTGATAGACTCTATCCTTTCCTGGCCATCTCTCTTCATGAAGCCACTCATCAAAGTGGAGAGGTCCACACACAAGAACTAAGGCCAGTCTCTTGGCAGTAGCTCTGGAAGAACTGAGGGTGACCTCCTTGCCCACAGCCAGCAAGAATTTGAAGCCCTTGATCTAACAACCTACCGCCAACTGAATTTTGCTTATATCCACTGACATTTGGGAACCGGAATACATACCCTTCCCCAGTTGAGCCTCTCACGAGACAATAGTGTCATCCTATACCTTGTCTGTATTCATCGGCGACCCTAAAACAAAGAGAATTCAGCTAATCTGCATACAAACTTCAACCCTCAGACACCCATATGATAAAGCCATGTTGTTTACAGCTGCTAAATGGGTGTTACACACCAACAGCTAATTAATATTCTTCTATGATTAAAAATATCAATCATAACATTGGATATTTTCAATTAGCAATTTTTCATCAACTAAAAATAAAGAGAAAAATATCCCAAAGAACAGTGGTTTGAGAACAACTTCCTTATTCAACAAATAAGGCAACTGCGGTACAGAGAAGTTGAGCCACATGGGCAGGTTCACACAGGCGATTAATAACCAAAACTTCATTGATATGCTCATATCCCCAATGACCCTCCATTTCTAGCTCATTGCTGCCTGTAGAATGATAATTGAATTTTAAAAAAATTAATAATACCAAAGAGCAAGATAATTGCTCGAATCAAGGGCAAAGATACACAGTTTGCACTCAGATTATACTCAGGATAAGCACTGTTCCCAACATTTCTCCCAAGTTCCTGGGAGGGAAGACGTGTTAAACAGGCACTTATCAGACAATTTTTGACAGCTGCTGCATTTGCAATTACTGTAGTATAATTTTTTTCTTTTGAATTGCTCCAGATTTGTTTTTGTCTGAGCTGAGGTAGAAAATTGAGAAATAGCAGATTCAACAATAATTGACTTTATTAAGAATATGAATGTATTACAGACGCCATATATTAAAAACTCATTGCTTTTATATTGGCCTTGAACACTATACACTTTCGTTTATGGTTCCCTAGTCTCCGGTGTTCCCCCTACTTTACTGTTCCCATCAGCTTTATGTGCCTCGTTCCCTGTCAAGCAGAGGAAATAAATGGTTAAAAATCTAAGCGCTCATCAGACACAAGCCAGAGTTCATAAATGAAAGTGGGCAGCCTTGGGTAATTTAAGATATTGCTGTGAGCTGGTGTTGCCAAAAGGATGCACTTATTGAACCATAAACAAAAGCAATTAAGATGAGATGTTGATTACTGAGAAGAAAAGCTCCCCAGTAGTACAGAGAAGCACAGGGCATGTGGGAGCCTCATTTGCATAAGCACCTCTGGAATCCTGGGATGTCTGGGAAGACCAGCAAGTACCCTATAGTGAAAGGATTCTCATATCTCACAGAGAAGTCTTGAGAAGCCCCCTGGAACATTTTTGCACAACTAAGCAAAGACAGATGCAGACTATTTCTGTATGAGGCAGCTGGGAAGGGAGGGACACCCCTCTGAGGTAGACAGTGGGCCTCAGACACAGTCAGCCACAGCTGGAACACGGTGCTATTGGATCCACCTAGGAAAGCACGGCCTCAGCCTTGGCGAAGGATAAAGCGAAGGAGCTTCTGAAGCCGCCCTTAATGGCTGGACAAGACAACCTTGGCCAGAAATCAGCTGAGAAGTGAAAAACCAAGAACAGAGGCAAAGCGTGGGTTGATGGTGACTGCAGAAGTGTCATAAACTACAGAAACCAGGATGCATCTGAATTGCTACAGGGAAAAATGGGTGTAAGGGTTAATATAAACCTGCAAACACACCCTGGTGGCCAATATTACAGCATCTGCTAACCTCCAACACCCTCCCCCCCCACACCAGCGTCGGATATCCTGGGCTAATGACAGTCACAGTGGAAATCTCTGAACATACTCTTCTGGACAAGAGAAGCAACCCTAATGTGGAATAAGTGTGCCCAGAAATCTCCAGGAATGGGGCACATGGTGGATTCTCAGTAATTTTTTATGAGGAAGGAAAAGAAAGAGAAAATAAGGAGTGAGAGGGTGAATACATGCTCCCTCGTGAATGACGGCTGAGGCTAAAGTCAAGACTGACCTTTAGAGGCTCTTTAAGGAAGCCCAGAAAGTGGAAAGATCACAAGGGGCAAAGCGCCCTGAGACACCCCAAGCGTGGTACAGGACCAAGACAGGCTTGAGAAGAAAAACGAGAGCCCAGTCAGACAGATGATGTTTGGGTCAGCTCAATCCCTCCGCAGCTGTCTGGAGAAAATCTGCCCGCGCGTGCTACAGCAAGCTGATCGGTCTGCAAGCGTGGTGATTGGCATCTGGGAGCCCAGCATCTGGGAGCAGATTGACATGCGAGGAGACAGGTCTAAATGTCACCAGAGAGCCAGAGCACCTGGGCAGCCTGACTCAAGCCACTCAGACAGGGGGGTGGCTGTAGGATTGATGCGGTCACCCTGAGGAATGGTTTAAATTTCATTGCAAGTGGCCAGTTTGCATAACTGGAAGGCATGTCTATGTTTGTGTAGATGTGGCTAAAAAGGGGCGGAACCCCCGAGGAGGGAAATTTATGTGTTGGGACCACTTACTTCATGGCAGACTCTACCCCAAGGACAGAATGTCACCAAGTGAAACACTCAGCAAATTTTTAAGTGGGGCTTATCAGCCATATTGATGTAATAAGGAACCACAGTTCAGGTAAATTAAACGGTCCAAAATTTTACGTGTGAGGTAAGAGATGGAACACGAATCAAGTGTCGATTTCCTTAGCCACAACAGTCTTGTTCTGTACTTTTGACATTGACACTGAGGAATACAGGGTTACGCAAAGCAAGATATTTTCCAAGACAAAGAGAAAAGACAGAGGTGTTTCTTTGACAATTGTTGTCGCTATTCTGCACTGAAAGAAATAATTCATGAGGCAGACGGAAAACAAGCGGCAGGCACGAGAGCAGGAAGAGAAGGAGGATGTGTCACTTCCGTTTTGGAGTGTGACTCATCCCAGGATTCCAAGACAGAGAAGTTGAGGCATAAGGCTGAGGGTTGAGTCACTGCTCTTGGCAGAATGAGTCTTGGGAAGATAAATGGCTTGGATAGAGGAAAATGAAGCACTCCGAAACACCATACCAGTGAGGGGAGAGAGGCACTCACCTAGAATTCATTCACATCGAGTTCCTCAGTGTGTATCAGATGCTGCTCTCTCCCCCTTGGTAAAGAATTCACAGGAGAGGAAGTCCTATCCGCTCAGCCTCAGGTTGGAGGAGGACAGACTCACAGAGAGACACTGCCAAGGTCACAAGATGAAGCTTTCTTTAGGGTAATATAACTTCCAAGGGCAAGTTTGTAGGATTTCTGTAGTTAACACATTTATTTAATAAAAATCTATTGAGTGACTACCTTGGGATGAGATGTTATAGGCTGTACAGATAAATCAGTGAACAAATGGATAATAAAATCTCTGATCTCCTTGGGCTCACATTCTAGGGAAGTATATCTTGCCAGTGTCCCACTTTACCACGATTCCTACCCGTGTGTCCAGTAAAAAGAAAAAAAAAATCCTGCTGCCTCCCTTTTCAGAGAAGTGAAGGATGGGGGCCAGGGTAGGGTTTTTATACACAGGAATCTACAGATGAGAATCCTGATTCATCTAACTAAGAGATGATTAAAACCCAACCAATTGGAAGAGTGTTACCTCAATCGCAACACCGAGAAAAGTCATATTCTCATTGAAGGAACATTAGAAGCATTCATTTGAGAATGTAAATCATACAGCCCAATACACAAACACTGAGAATACAAGCATCTCTTCACTAGGGAAGACCATCTTTGTCCATTTTCTATTGCTATAATAGAGTTCTTGAGGCTGAATCGTTTATAAAGAAAAAAAGGCTCATCGAGCTCAGAGTTCTAGAAGCTGAGAAGTTCGAGGCGAGGTGGCCACATCTGGGGAGGGCCTCATAGTGCATTAACTCACAGAAGAAAGGAGAAGGGCAAGGCTGGCATGTAGAAAAGCAATAGTATGAATGTTACTCCAGTTCTAAGCAACCCACCTTTGTGGTGACTGATTCAGCCCCACAGAAGCAAGGGCTCACTGGAAGAAGACATTAACTCATTCATGAGGGCTGCGCCCTGCTCGCCCAGACACCTCCCACTAGGCACCACCTTGTGGCACCGCTGCAGAGGCAATCGCGTTTCAATATGAGCTGCAGAGAAGACATCCATATTCAAATCACAGCACTGTGTACATCAGCCTGTCGGCCATAAATCTTCTCATCTGGTGCCGGGTTCCCACAGTAGCTCTTGAAGGCTGTGGGTATGTGCATCATTTGGAAATGCTGCTTGTCTTACACGGTCATAGAACATACAGAACACCAAGTCGTCAAACGTGCAAGAGAGAAAAGGAGGAAGAAAAGACAAAGGGAAGGAGACCAAAATGGGATATTTCTCTAGACAAAGACAAGGAGTTTCTTCACGGGGAATGTGATGGAGTCAGGAAGAAATGCTTTTAAGAAATTCTAGTACTTTCTTATCCATAGTTTGTGCCTGTTAATGAACGTGGATTTAGAAGAGAAGCATTAAGCATTTTCTGGTTTCTCGTTTAGCCTACTGTGTGGAGGATAGAGCTGCTACCAGCAAATCTGTAGGACTGGACAAGTTATGAACTGTGGCTATGTTCAGTTAAACGCCTCCGATGGGCATTCCAGAAGTCACGCTACTTAGGAATCAAATAGAATGCCTTGAACTCTGCAGGAGACGGCTGGGCAGGAGACACGGGCGTGGGAGGCCTTGGAATGCGGGTGGTGACTGTGCCCACAAGGAGCCAAGGAGTTGATGGAAGAGCATTAACAAAGAAAGAAGGAAATAGGAAGAATGCCAGTATCACTGCTCTCTAAAAGTGGATGTGAAAGTGAAGTCAATGAAACAGATCTACAAGCGGCATACAGATCTGTGTGCTGAGCAGCATGACAGTTTATCTGGTCTACCACCTGAGACAGGGGCTTGCTCTTGGACCAGGCACAAGGGAAACTTGCCAAGTCTTCTGTCTCCACTCACAGAAGAATCGGGACCAGCATGCCAATAACTAACTTTCTGAGGTGTCCCTTTCTACCAATGAAACCGAGAGGGCTCTGTGAGTGTGAAAACAGCATAAGCTTTGCCTGGAAGAAAAAAGCAAGCCACATGGGAGGCAGCGTCACCCCAGAAAAGTAGGGTGTTAGGGAAAAGCCTGAGATGGTACCAGGCATGGGAACCTTAATACTGAAGAGCATGTGTTCGGTATCCTGGGATTTGCTAAAAGATCCTTCCTTTCCCTTTTCTGTAAGATGGAAATGCTCCGGAAAGAAATCTTCCCCAGTTACAAATTCTCCTGGCTCCTTCTTAATCAGTCAGGAAAGATCGATGGGCTAAGCTGGTGATAGAGACGCCATCGGAAATATCACCGTTTGCCTTGTATTTATCTGCATTTATGTTAATGGCTTTGTTCTTGATCAGAGCAGCCATGAAACTAGACGAAATGTTTATTGCACTCAGAGTTTTCCTGTGATGAATTATGTGGGAGTCACAGAATAGCCAATGCATATAATGTGTAGAAAACATTTTCCTTATTTATTTATTTTTCTACTTCTGATCCCAATAGTGCAGGCTTCTTGCAGATTTGAGACAAAAGAAACTCAATTTTTCATATTCTGCTTTATCGTCTGAATGATTTAATGCTTCTTGTGGTCAGACTTTACAGAGAAAAAGAACATGCATACCATTTCTCTCTGGTATGTTCTGTCTCGCTTGCTTTGTTTTCTTCAAAGCACAATTTCATAAAATCACAGGGCTCAGGGGATCTTTGTGTACATTTTTCCCAATTCTTCACTGTGCAGAAACACTTGGAAGAAAAGACAGGAAAGAAAGTAACTTCAGAGGAGATTTTAGAGGTTGGATATTTCAACTGCATTAATGTATTCATCGTCATGGAAGTCTATTATACCCATGTCAAAGAAAAGCAAATTGAGGCTTAAAGGACATGAGCCGGTAAACCACTCCGTGTAGGCACAATTGAGTCTGGCTTCTGTTTGCGAAGTTTTCTTAGAACACAAATGTATTTCGTTTATTTACATGTCACTTAGGACTGCTCTCAAGACATGATGACAAAGTGGAGTGGCAGATTAAACCCTTAAATGTTTACTATCTAGTTCTCAATGGAAATAGTTTTCTGACTTTTCATTTAAGAAAATTGTCACGTTCCCAGATGACATATTTTAGCCCACTTTCTGGTGCTACAACAAAATGCCTGAAGGTGGATAGTGTATTCAGAAAAGAGAACTATGATTTTGATGGTTCCCAAGTATGACACTAGCTTCTGTTCAGCTCTGGTAAGGGCTTCATGGCAGACAGCATCAAAATGACATCAGTGCAACAGAGGAGATCACATTGTAAGAGAAGAAGAAAGCCAAGATTCAGGGCCAGGCTTGTCTAGGGTATCGACTTTCTCTTGTGAGAACCAACTCTCTCCATGAGACCGGCATTAATCCCTTAAGAGGATGTTGCCGCCGATGTCCTGCCTACCATCTACGAGGTCCTACATCTTCTTAAAGGTTCCAAAACATAGCAATATCATGGCATTGAGGAGCAAGTCTCTAGTGCAAGAACTTTTGGGAGAAAAACTGTATCCAGACCACAGCAGCATAAGACTTTGATAGCAAAGCCTTGTTCTATGTTCAAATGCTTTGTACTTTCTGCTTTGTGACTGTTAACCATTCATAATATTAACCCTGCAGTGGAAGATTAAACTCAGGTGTCCCCTCCATACATTCTTACCAGAAAAGAGACCCAACTACCTTCTTTTAAGCCAGCAATATTTCCTGTAACACAGTACAGGTAGCAAATGTATGTGCAAGGAAAAAACATGGAAAACCAGGTGCATCTCCGTGCTTCACACCACAATGGCTTATCTCTTATGTTTCGCAGAAGAAAAAAAGAATGAAAGAAAGGAAAAAAGAAAGGAAAGATAAGGGATAGTATTTTAAGCAGAACCAATTTGCTATATTAGGGAAGGATTCCTCAAAAAGGTAGAATTTGATATAAGTTGTGCATGTCACAGGTCACATAAATTTTTGAAAAAACTTGTGAAAGAAACACAAAGAAAAATGACTTTGAAGACAATAAATTGTTCCCAATGGTGATGCTACGGAAGGCAAGCAGAGGTAAGAGTGTTCGAAGAGGCCATTTACTAAGCATCTATTACATGTCATGAGGTACAGGAAGTTCAAGTTTATGTGAAATTCTTCGGATACATACAAGTTGGTTCTAAATTAGTTATTTTATAAAAGGAACAGAGACAGAAAGACTAAAAATTAGGAAGCAGTTTATTCAAGATTTTTACAGCAGCAAATGATACAGATAAAATTTGAATATTGATCTATTAGCGAAGTCCATTCTCTTTCCCATGCACCACTTCTTAAATGAAGCCAGAAGAAACAGAGCTAACTCCAAATTCAAGTGTTTCCGAATGTGCCCGTAACCCCACACTTGTGAGTCCGAGAGGGGGGATCATGAGTTCAAGGTCAATCTGGAGTACATAGTAAGATGCTGGCTCAAAAATACAAAATAACTCTGAGAATTGGCCTCACTGAGTGTGTTCAGTTTTCCTCAATGCTGGGTTTTCTAAGATGTGAAGTTAATTTGAGTGAATAGAAGCCAACCAAAGGTAGATACCCGTAGTCCCGCTAGGAGTTGGAAGTCTGAAGGTGAAAGAGAAGGCACTGTGGCAGACAGACCATATGGGGACCCTGAGGCTGGAGGAAAACTAAGGTGGAAAGAAAAGGCTGTGAATAGAGGCTTCTGAGGCTGGGAAACCCATGGGTGTCAGAGTTAGGAGACCATATGCTTTTTATGAAGCACCTTTATGCATGAGGGCTTTGTCAGGTCCTGGTATTTTAAATGTTATGTTCTAACATTTAAGGGGCTAATGAAGAAACATACATGTTTGTGGGTAATGATCTGGGGACGCGTACAATACTCGGGGGTGTGGTCTTAGTTGGACCTTCAGCAACCATTAACAGCTCATCCAGAAAATTTGCTGAGTGGGGGAGGGGATGGCTTCCCAGACCGAAGAGATGAGATGCGGAAGATATGTGTTAGAATCAAATAAGATGAGGAAGGAGAGATTCCTCCATCAAGGCCAAGCTTGTAGACATCATGGAAACAACTGCCATGCTGTGTGCTTTGTGATGAGATCTTTACATAGAGAGTCTGACAGTTTGGAGAACTGTAGAGTGCCATGCCCCAAAGGAATTTATGGGTAACTTTGTCTTTCTTTAATCAAATTCTGACACTCTTTAATAACCATCAACAAGCATGTCCATCCCCACCTCTTTTCACATGTAACCTATTTCCAATGGCATCCAATAGCTCTCCAGGTAAGACAGATGATACCATTGTGACTAAAAACAGTCCATTATCCTAAGGATAGTGAGATCAATCTAACTATTTCACATGTATCATTTCTTAATATACGCAGGCAGCTGACATATGTTATGTTGACCTCTCCAAGTTAAAAGCAAAAATCATCACCTTTAGAGCCCCTCTACACATGATAAGCCCATGAACAGCTTTATATGTTGTTTCACTTCCCTAGGAGTTTCCAAGTTCCACTTGATGATAGAGAAACTGGGGCTGAGCAAGTTTATCTTGGTAATTTCACTACTGAAAAGAGGCAGAATTTCAACATAGATCATTTTTGAGCCCACAAGTTTTCTGATACTAAGATTTCTGAGCTCCTTCAGCATTAGGGTGACTTTGCTTCAAAAATAAATTAAAAGAATATGTTTTTATATTATTGAAAAAAGGTAAATTATAGGGACTGGAGTTGTAACTTAGTGGTAGACCATATGCTTGGTATGCATCTAGACCTGGGTTCAAGTCCCAGCATGAACACCAACACCCCAAAAAGTTAATTACTACAATCACAGTTGGCTCAGAGCTATATAAGGTAGACAACTGACCAGTTAAAAGGTATCTTCATTTAAAGTATCTTTTTAGGCTGCGCTTCATGCTGCAAATAAAAACCAGTGGCATGCAACTTAGTAACTTCAAGTTAGGAAACCACCCAGTTTCCCAAGAAAAGCCAATAAAATCCTATTTCCTTACACTTATCAAACAGTGGGATTCTACATTTGGTAATTAGATAAACTTCTTCTCTTTGTCATTTTAAAATCAATAACATCTTTAAAATATATTTTCATAATAACCTCCTCTCGTAAAAACTGTCAGAAGAGGTAGTTTCATGGACTATAACTTTATAGAGAATGAGGCTAATCAAGGTGGCTACATTTTCAAAAACGGTTATGAGTTCCTGAGCCGCCAAGGTCGAAAGACAGACATCAACTATAAAATTTTGGTTTTAAATGCCCCATAAAGGCCAATGCCAGTCACAATTTCCAGCCTTTCCTCCTTCCCTTCTTATGCCCAGCGCAATTTCAAATTATAAACTAGCCTTCTGTGAGCACGTTAATGAAGTTGTAACTCCTGTGAATTCTTTGGTCTGGAACAATTCCCATGCATTGCAGATGAAACCATTCACAGCTACATGAGCTAAAAGTTTGACTTCTGAAGGCCTAGGGCACCCACTGTCTGACACATGCTTACTTTTTGAATATTTTAAGTGGAATAGACACTTCAAAAATAACAGATTCTGCTTTGCATGAAAATATAATATGTTTCCATCTTAATGATGTAAAAGAATAGCTTGTTATCACAGTGCATCTGAAGAAAAAAACAAATTACATATGCAAATGTTTTTAGGCTAATTAATTCAATTCTGAAGATAAAATTGGGACATTGCATAATTGCAAGAAGATTCCTAATAAGACCTGGAATCTAACAATTTTTAACGGAGGCAGCAGAATATGGATTTCCATAAGATGAAGCTTCTTGCAAATGCCTATGTGGGCGCCTGATTCGTTCCAGGTTTGCAAAGTGCTCTATATTCTGATTAGTTATTTGTCCCACCAATCCCACAATGCAAAAACCTCAGGGTCAAAAATCAGATTAAATGGGTAAAAATTCTACTTATGTTGTACAAATTATAATACCACCCAGGAGACTAGAATTCATCTACAATGGTGACATAAAAATGACACTATAAACTCTGTGCTAGTGACACAATTAAACTGGTCTTTGAATCCGAAGACCTAAAGTTATTTAAAATTAGTGGAAATATCATGAGGCTGGAGATATATGTACCTAGATCTGAATAATGAATCTGCCAGAGATGTGCTCTATGAGTGAAGAAAACACAGTTGAAATCTTTAATATATGCTCAGTATTTTCATCTGTAAAACGGGATTAAAAATACCCATCCTCAAGGTTTTGCTGTTGGCTTTTATGAGAATTAGAACCCAAAATGTATTTTTGTTTGAGAGAGAGAATAAAAAATTCTTTACAACCCTAGCTGCCTTTTATGTACATTTGCTCCTAAAGGGAAGAAACTTTTTGTGTGTCATGAAACAAGAATCTCTTGAAATCACACACACACACACACACACACACACACACACACACACACAATCTCAAGAGAGCCCTGGGACTTCCAAAAGGTGTAGACAGAGGAAGCCATTAAGCATGCCTCATTCAGAGTTTATGAATCTGGAAGGGCACTAAATTAAATTCCTTCTCACAGAAGCACTGAATCCTTTCAATCCAACAGAACAAGAAATCATTTTTACTCTACCCCAGACGGTGGGCATCAAATAAGAGCTGATGTCCCAGAAAAAAAGCTGAGAACAAAGAGTTAACAACACCTAGAAATGCATCAAGTCTTAAAGAAGCAGTGAATCCTGGACAGAGATAAAAGAGAACACTGAGCATAGAAAAGGGGACCAGGCCAGTTCAGAACCTCAGAATGTCCAGCATGTCCCATGTCTAATGGAGTTGATCCAGAAGGCATGATTCAGGGAAAGGTACTCAGGGCAGGAGAAGCAGGAAGAAAGTTTAAGGCTAGACAAGAAGAAGGGGACAAGGGATGAATGGCTGACTCAGTCTGAGAGCTTGGTCCGGGGTGGGGCTCACAGAACTCATTGAAATGCTGTCACCCCAAAATAGGTTTCATTCTAAAAATTCCTAGGTCCTATGTCAATATCCAGGGCAATCCTAAGGGAAGAAAAACATCTTACTTCACCATCACAAGGAAGTAGAGGGTCTTTTCATCTTCCTGTGGCATAAAAAAACCTTGGTTACCTCCAAGTCCTGCTGCTGAGCTCAATGGCAGCACAAGCTGCCTCTTCTGCTCTGCAAAACCTGTGCCGTCTCGTCTCTTCCCTTCAACGCTCCGGATGGCCTCCCATGGACTACGAACTTCTCTGGGCCTCAAGCTTCTCACCGTGAAACGAGGAGAATGAAATCGAAATGACGGCAAGGCTTGAAGAGGGAGTTTCTGCAGGAGTCAGGGAACCCGTCTTAAGCCCTTTGG
The DNA here is from genome assembly GCA_004027205.1 of Ctenodactylus gundi. Classification (NCBI taxonomy): domain Eukaryota; kingdom Metazoa; phylum Chordata; class Mammalia; order Rodentia; family Ctenodactylidae; genus Ctenodactylus; species Ctenodactylus gundi. The sequence goes on along the minus strand of PVKB01000515.1, from coordinate 638,103 downwards.
TTATGCAGCTGAGTTCTGGTGTTTTGCTATTGTTGTCTGCGTTTGATGTCCTCTGAGGTTTGCAGCAGCTCCGTTGAGGAGACCAGGCTACCCACCAGTGACCTCTGTCCCCTCTTGCCTCCTTTGGCAGCTCCTGCAGTTCCTGCTAAGTATCAACAGCACCTTATCTAGCTGGGGAGGGAGGGAAAAGCCCAGAGGTATGTGTAAATCGTCCCGGGTTAGCAGGCCACTGTGTGTCCCCCGAAGGTGTTACAAGCATCACTTGGCTTTTCTGGCCGTCATGGCTACAGCCCGGATCTGGATCGCCCAACTCCAGGTCTCTCCCATCCTCTTCAATTCTTTAGATTCCCAAATGTCGGAAGTCCCACCCATGGCAGTTGGCGGGGAAGAGAAAAGCACGTCATCCTTGGGGTTTTTTTTAATTCCTTTTTTCATCTTCTTATCACAAGTTCCTTGGTAATTTTCCGATTTCAAAGGAAATATTTGGAAAGATATCTGAGGACTGGATGCATTCATGTTTTACACCAAATGCTTTCAACATGAGAATCCACCCAGTCGTATCTAATAAAAATATCCTTCCTGAGCTGGTACCAGGAGGTTTCATTAAAATAGCAGTCGATAAGCAGAGCTGATTTGGCACCAAGAAAAAAAATATCACGGGCATATCAGGCCTTTGGAATTCAAGAGCACAGCTGAATCGAGGCCTTTTTTAGTTGTTTTAGGACCATATTTTCTGAGTGTTGCCTCCTCAGATGTCATGGAATGTATGGTGGAGGAGAGTAAATAGCTTTTCTTCCCTTCTTAACTTTATGGCTGGGGCTCCTATAACAAAAGGCAGATTAACAAGAGAAAAGCATGCAGATTTATCTAACATAAGGTTATGTGTCACAGCAGCGTCTGAAATGAAGACCCAAAGAAGCCGGGAAATGCATGTATTTTTACTCTGAGGCAGATAAAGAAGTGCATCGTTTTAAGGTAATGAGACAGGACAAAGGGGTGTGTTTTGATGGCAACACACTCTGGGAAATTTAGCAAAGCCTGTGTGTTTAGATTATTGCCCATACTGCATCAGGGTACAGGAAGTACACCTTCCCAACTAAAGCCTTGCGATCTGCTTCAAGGGAGATGGGAAGTGTGTGTCCCTCCTGCTTCTGTTGTTTTCCCAAATGCGAAGGTGCCACATTTGGGAACAGTCTGTCTCCTGAGCCCCACTAGGTCTAGGCCAAATCATACTGAACTGTCACTGAGATCTTTATTCTCTGTCCATCACACTGGAGCAGAGAAACCTGAGACAGACCACTGCTGAGGTCCTGCAGCCAAGGACCCTCTGGTCCATGAGTTAGAGCTGACAGAAGCAGTTCTTCCCAAGTCTCCATCCTTCAGAGTACAATTCCCCAACCCACAACAAGAACAAGGGAGTAGAGCCCAAAAGTGCCTCCTCATATGTTCAGCATTATAGTTTCCACTACTTAACTGTTTGTCACCATGGCTAGGTCCTCTGCAAAGTGCTTGGGATTGCGAACTTAACAGCATTCTTGCCTGCAAGGATCTTCCTGTTCAAGGGGGAGAAAAGACACGTGTGAGACACAGAGCCACCACCCCCACTGGTCGTTGAAAGGAGAAAGGAATTGCTCCAGGTTGGAAGGAGCATGGGGTGCTTCCCAGAGGTAGGGGCATCTGTGGGGAGACGGGGGCATCAAGGACGAGAGAGTAGCATGCTTGGAGGGTTGATTAGCATAACAGGATGCAAGATTAGGGCTGTGTTCAATAATGCAGAACATAGAAGGTTCTGAGAAATTCCCTCTGCCTGGAGTTATGGGGATGCGGAAGCTGTGTGCAACACAACCGTCTAAACTTACATCGTAGGTTTCTGCTTTGGATCTTATTTAACCATCACCCTAGTACATGTGCTGAGGTCCTTCCCAGCACCGTGGCTCAGCAGTTCTAATTTCATCATCAAAATCCAGGGGCTCTGGGAAGGCAGGAGTCCTGAGAGGCCTGAGCTGAAGCCTTGGGCAACCAACGCGCTCATAAGGCCTCTTCATTTTTGTTCCTCTAGGCTTTGCACGTTGTTCCCAGCCTGACACACTTTTCTCCTTTGACTCCCTTAGTGTTCCTAGATATCAAGGTCAAAGTTCCTCTCTGCTGTGAGGAAGGCTGCCTCTGCTGGGCCACCTGGTGGCTTGAAACACCAGTTACTTCCCCTGTCCCTGCAGCCAGACCTTGACACGCTGTGCTGACACTGTAAGCAATAGAGCCGTAACACGGACGATGTCCTGAACATTCAGAACAGGTGAGGTTCCCCCGGCTCCATCCCAATGGACTGGGAACATTACAGACAGAGACCCTGTTCTGTAGTGAGCAGCATGGGCCTCCAACCAGACAGTCAGAGTTTGCATCCTGGTTCCTCCTCTTACTTAAAACTACATGCCTTGAATAACTTAACCAGCCCCCCTGTGCGTTGTGGAGATGACAGTTATGCCCTCCATAAGAATATTTTTACAAAGGCCACGAATTTCATGAAAAAAAACAGATTCCCAGAGGGCATGACGGAGTTCCAAGAGTTGACACGAAATGCACTTAGGGGCTCTGTGCAGGATTATTCATTTTTAAAGTCAGACTTCTCTCTGCCTCGCAGCTATGTTGAAGGCATAAGCAAATTTCTCAAGCCCTCTTGCTCTAGCATTTTCCTGCCCCAGTTGCGACTCTGCCGGCCTCAGAGACCCTTGGGAATCCCCACTGGCATGTGTATCCCAATATGTCAGGGTGGGTTCCCCCCTGAAAGCCGAGCTGGGGGGCACCCACACACACGTTTCGGGTTATGCCTGAGACTTCCAGACCTGAAAACGCCCTTCCTCAAAATGTTAGATTTTTTTTCCAAGTACGTGAATTAGGTTTAAAAAAAAAAATAGAAGAATAAAGAAAAGTAACTGATCTGTTTTGTGCCAGACCTGTCTGGTCCCTCCAAATACTTAATCCAGCCGCTCTCATTGTCTGGGATCAAAGCGCCTTCCCCACACTCCAGCTTTGTTCTGCTCAGAGCTGGCAGCAGGCTGAAAGGAACGCTCCTCCAGGCTTCCTGCCCCGCCTTTTCCCTGAACGTAGAACAAAGAGATTTACAAGGCAAAGATCCCGACTACAAAATGCTAATGATCAGAATCACATGCATCTGAGGTCTGGACCAGCGTTCCTAAGGCAGCAGGTTTTCAAAAGGGAGAGGAAAGGTAGGGACAGGAAGGACAGCGTGGAACCAGAAGTTGGAAGGTGGAAGCCAAGAGCCCGGAACCACCCAGGGAGCCAGGGACAAAACGTGGAAGCAGCAGCATTTGGGATTTATCTTGGAGAACACAGAACACTCCCAGGCAAAAGTGCAACTCGTGAAGAATACACGCCCTGCCTCTCCACAAAGCGACTGCTCTCAGGCTTTCACCCCTCTGGGAGCAGACACAAGGAAGCTTCCCCCTGGCCCGCCTCCCTCTCTCTGTCAGGTCTCAGCCTGTGCTGAGAACGAAAGGGTTTGCTGAGAATGGCTGAGTCCAAACTTTAGATGGAAACCTGTTTAGCGTGAGTCAGAATCGCCTCAGGGGCTTGTTAAAATATAGATTGCTGAGCCCCAGGCTCTGAGCTTCCGACTCAGTAGGTCTGGGCAGAGCAGAAGGATTTGCATTTCTAACAAGCTCCCAGATGCGGCTGGATCAGGGACCATCCTTGGAGAACCTCCGCTCTGTACAATTAAGTCTCCAGATTGACACACAGTGAACCATACAGAGCCTGTTATAGTCTCTAATCTCAGCTCCCAGAGGATGGTGAGACCCCCTAAGCAATGAGGAGAGAGAGTGAGTAGTCATCGTCCAAGTGGAGGTTCTGTCCTGTCCTGAGCAAGTGGGATGGTTGGGTCAGGGTAGGCGTTTGCAAGTCCTGCTTTCAATCTCTCAATACAAACACAGAGAGGCCCCAGATAACACTGTGAAGCGCAGAGACACCAGCATGGTGGAAGTACAGGTGAGGCTAGAGAAAGCCAAGACCGACTGTGTGCTCTGCAAACCCACTTACTAGCAGAAGGGCCAGGGCCAAGCTCCTTAAACTGTCAGAACCCCGGCGTCTACTCTCTTGAAAAATGAACTGCCCAAAAGACTATCCTTCCAGGAATGGGAGAAAGATTTAATAACGCAATGCATATGTTCCCTTGCATTGAGCCCTGGTGCATATGTTAGTTTAAACAGCTAAAAGTCAGCTGCCTCCTCCACCTAAACTCTCAGGCTTACTATGGCTCAACTTTGCCTGCAACCTATGGCAGGGGGTGGGATGCTTCCCAGTTCAGTAAGCAAAATAAATGCCTTCTCACCTGAAGTCTCCACTGCTCATAGATGCTTCAGTGAGCAAAAACCAGGCCACCACAATTTCATCTGTGCACCCCATTGCCCACCCGCACCCTGGGCAGCAAGGGCACATGTGCTGCTGCTTAACTTGGCTGTGCCCAGATTTCTGACATTTACACTGATGTGCCAGTCTGAACTGCCAGGGAAACACCTGCTCTGTTGGCCCCTTGCTAGGAAAAAGAGTCTTGCTTCCTTTGCAGATAAGAACTTAGGCTGATTTTTTTTTTTTTTTGAGGGATTCTCAAAAGACAAACTTTGGGAGGGAAATGTCAGCTCAAGTTGGCAGAACAAATAGGGAAAAAATACTTCGGTGATTGTTCTTCTTGTGAACATTGGGAAGGGATGCCTGAAAACTGAACCGTGAAGACTTTGCTCAAGAAAGAGTGGGAAGAGCATCAGCTGGGTCTAGGTATTAGCACATCTGTCCATGCACTGATTGTCTGATGATCCCTGTGAGCAAGCTCAGGTCCTCTGTGTGACCCCAAAATAATCAAATCAGTGCTCAGCTACCTCTAATGTCACATACTTAAAGCATCTGTAAGAAACCAGAAGGCTTCCACGGGCTATCGCTAGGCTTTCAGTCACTTCATGATCCTGAGCAAGAAACAAAGGCCAACTGGGTACCTGATGGCCCAGAGAGTGAAGGACAGCCTGCTGTGTCAAGACTGAGCCTCGGAGGTCAATACACACCCTATAGCTAGGAGTAAAACCTATAGGAGAAATAAAGGTACAGACAATAGAGGCACAGGCACAGTTAGAGTAATACCTTTTCCAACATTTTTTTCAAAAGCCAGAAAAAAACAAATGGAATTTTCAAGACAGGGTGTGATCAAGTCAAGGAGTTGATAGGCAAGCTAAGTAGTTCTTCTCCTGGTAAATCCACCCAAGTTCTGTTTTATGGACTTAAGTTTGGTGTTCGGGATGACTTGAAACTGACAACACTTTGAAGGGAAAGCCCATGTCTTTAGGCAAGATGCCCACTTTTTAGACTTGCAGGGGACGACACGGTCAACAATGCCAGTCTATCCATGCCCCTCTAGAAACACGCTGATAACATAAACCTGTGCTGGTCTCTGCACAACGTCTCTGTTCGGCCACTATCTTACATACGCCTGGGGTCAGGCTACAGGCTAAGCTTAGTGCTAAGCGGATCCATTTAAGGGCCACGTGGATGTGCAGGAGCGGAAGGGCAACTCCGGGGCCCAAGTACACCTGTGGCTCAGAGCCCTCAGCCTATACCTGGGGCTGTTAGCTGCTGTGGTAGGCTGAACAGTGGCCCCCAACATTATCCTTATGACTTATAAATGTCACCTTAAATAGCAAAGGAGATTTGCAGGTGTGATTAAATTAAGGCTTTTGACATGGGGAACTTACTTTGGATAATCAGGGTGTGCCCGGAATGTAATGTGTTTTTACAAGAGGAAGGCAGAAAAAGAAATCTGGCTGCAGAGGTAGTAAAAGGCAGTCGTGTGGAGACTGCGGCAGGAGCTACACGGCTGGCTTTGAAGGTGGGGGAAGGAGCCAAGAGCCGAAGGAGGTAAGCGTGCAGCTCTAAAAGCTGGAGACGTAGGGTAGATTCTACTCGGGATCCTCCAGAGGGAGTATCATCCTAGACCTTAATTTCACTCAGTGAAGTAGATTTGCAGCTTCTAACTTCCAGAACTGGAAGGGAAATGCCTCAAGCCACCAAATTTGAAGTCACTTGTTACAGCAATCGCAAGGACTTCCTAGAACTGAGCAACACCAAGCTCTGCTCTTTTTCCTGTTGCCCGTGTATTCACAGGCATCCTGCTAGTGACATCATCTTTTCCAGCAAAGACACAGACCCCACTGGTCTTCCACACCCATGGATCCTGCCCACAACTGGTAATCCGCAGGTCACTTTGATAGAGGCTGAGGCCAGGTAGCGGTGTGCTGAGTGAGGTGCCTGAGAGTATCCAAGATACGGAGGAAGTGCACTCTATGGCTTTGACCATGACTTTTGATGACTCAAGGTAGACTGATGTCTCAATGAGTTTTTATTTTGCATTTCTATTTTAAAATACATTTTTTCCACATACTCTAAGTAAAAATAGCAATCATTTTACAGGATATGGGTGAGAACTAAGTGAAATTAATTGTATTAATAGCTAGGAGTTATTAACTTTTATGGAGTCAAGATATCTATGTGTCACAGGCTGTGAGACATATAAGGATTACTCTGGGGAGGGGGGGAGCACAGAATTGCCCTGTGTCACAGCCATTGCTATTATGGCTATTGTGCAGGTGAAAAATAACAAGTACTAGAGAGGTAGGGGAACCTGTGCAAGGTCATATCACTGGCCTGGGGTCTCAAGGACAACTGAGATGACACTAAAACCTAAATGATCTGATTTCAGAAACAATCCCCTAAAGCGACTGCCTGAAGGCACATACGGGTCATTGTAGGTCTCTTGAATCCGAAGATGGGCTGCCCATGGCCTCTGCCGCCTGCACCTTCAGCCGGTACTGTGTTGTTCCCAGGCCTTGGCTGTGACATTTGTGTTTCCCTAATTCAAGAGCCATCAACAAGAGCCGTCACTGGGCACTGAAGCTGACTGCTCCAAATCCTCATGTTTCATAATGAGATCACTCAACAAGGCGCAAGGCTTGGACTGCCAGGAGGCTGCGAAGACAGGCTCAGTTCTATTACAAAGCTTGTGATTTGGGAAAGCCGCTGCTAAGATGGAACACGCAGAGCCTGCACCTGACCACACGGACGGGACATGTCCCGGTGAAGAGTAGGGCAGCTTTTTGAACACATCAGGTCCCTGGAGGAGAAAAGTTCCAAATGTACTCCACCTATCTTATTGCAGTTTTCTACACCTGTCCCCCTAGTAGACATCATTAGGCACCGACCACTGTGGAGCAATGACGGGGCTGGGAACAAGGGAGAAAGCAGCTCTCCTCTGGGCCTCCTCTCACCTCAGAGTCAAGTATATGAGACATGTAGCTTGAGACTCAAGACTCCCTAGCCATATCCTTCGGGTCCTGGAGCAGAGAGAGGGAATGGCTAATCTTGTCTTGAGGGATTGCGAAGGACGATGCTATTTCGTGGAACGGCTAAGAATTGGCAGAGAGCTCTATTCGGTAAGTGAGCTCTTCGGACATACTTGAAATTATTCAGCGGTGTGAGGGTGGCTAGGTTGCAGGGTCCACAGAGAGAAAGAGGGGAGCAAGGCTGGGTTCACATCCTAAAGGCAAGAGATGGGGCTGCCTCTCCCAATCACAGCCTGCCTGGAACCAAAATTAGACTCCAAGCTACTCCAGCAAAATCTCAAAAAGACTGAGCCTCAAACCTTCCTTTCCTCTCTTGCCTCAAACTCTTGAACCTGAGCTCTAAAGCATGTCACCGCAAAGCTCCCCTGTTAATGAGAGAACGGCAAGGCATCTCATTCATATGCAAACGCTCCAACACAGACGCTGTATGAAATGAATTCAGATAGAATATGCCAGCGTGTTTTTTTTAAATCCTTCCAGAGAGTTATGATGTTGCTACATAAGTTAATGAGAGAAATGGAAGAGCCAACGCCGCTCTCAAAACCTGTCAACAGTATAACTATTTAGATGGGTATTAAAGCCAGACACTGTCATATAATTTGAGGGTATGGTTGAAGACATCTTAAGAATATTTTGTTTCTGACAATTGAATCATAATTTTAATAGACATCTCCAAAAAGAGAAGTGGTGGTAGCAGCCATGTAACGTTTATTTAGGAGCTAGTGAAGATCTTCGATTCAACGTGCTGGCTGACGTGACAGTGCCGGGCACTTAGGATGTCAAATCTGCCAAAGGGCTTGAATTTTATTACAACAGTAAGCATCCAAGAAACATCAGCTCCATGCCTTGTACCATGAAGAGTGCTCTGCATACATTCTTGCTTTAATCTTATCAGCAGTTTGGTGAAGTAGCAACTTTTATTACCTTGATTTCATGGATAGGCAAACTGAGGCATAGATAGAGTTAGTAACTTGCTCAAGATCACACAGATAATGAGTTGGGAGGTAAAGATTCCAGCCTTCCAGTCCAGGGTAATTCTCACTCACTGCTCTAGATTTCCCATGGGCAATGAATTCTCTTGTTTGAGTCTTAAAAGGAAAAACAAACAAAGAAAGAAAAGGACCTCGTATTCTATGGAGCGATGACCCAGCCAAGGTCTTTGTAGGCACTTTGGAATAAAAATATTTCCACTTAACTTGCAGATAGAGTGAACTTTTCATCACATCTTGCAAAGGAGTGGTGCAAAAAAAAAAAGATGGTGTCTTTAAAGAAGTCAAAGTTGGATTAGACTCTCAGTTTTGGCATTCATTAGATCTGTTGCCTCAGGCAAATGTCTGAACTTTCTCTGGCACAGTGTGATCATGTATGTGACAAGGAGACCCCTATCCGCTTTCCAGAATTGTCTCCAGAGAATATGAATAAGTGTCACGCACAAGAGTCCCTCCTCCGCAGTGGTCCTGACGTACCCCCCAACTACCATGACTAAGGTTCCAGGGAGTTGAGCTGTCAAGACCGAAGTTCCAGGGCCTTCACAGAAAGGCAACACCAGTGGCTTGTGAAACAGCCCAAACGCCCTCCACGGAAGTGTAGACAGGTGGGTGGTAGTGTATTCACCTGCTGGAATAGCGTATATCCACGAGGAGAAACAACCCACGTCTGTGCACAACACACACGTGTCTCACACATGTAACAGCAAGCGAAAGAAACTAGACAGAGAAGAGGATGTGTTGTATGGCTTCCTGTATATTTACATAAAAAACAAAAGCAAGAGAAAGGAGCTGATACAGCACCCTGGAAGCAGGGGAAGGTAGTGAGTGGAAGGGACAGAAACAGGGTTTCTGAGACTCTGGCCTGGACCTGTTAAAATGGGTGCTAGTGATATAGAGTTTTAGTTTAGCAAAAAATAAATAAATAAATATATAAAGTAGTGAACCATAAGCTGGCAACATATATACTTTTTGTATATTCTAATTAGAAGAGTTCAGGGACTTGAAAAGTATAAAATTCCTCTCATAAAGTATGTGGCTTTTGACCCCACAAAGCCAAGCAAGGTGAAAAGCCTGTCGTCCCTTCTGTGAAGAGACAGCCAGGCCATTACAATACACTTAGGACAAGGGACGGGCCCATGTCCCTCCTGAGGCAGTCTTAGGGATAGATCTTCTAAAAGACAGGGGCCAGAGTCACGGGGAGGAGGCTTTGTAGGTGAAGTGGCCCTGAGTAAAGGAAAGAACCAAAGCTGGAGACCGAAGCCACCACGTCCATAGTGTATATTCTACTGAGCAACTGTCCTTGTGCACATGTCCACAATGTGCCTATCACCACAAGGCACAGCCTGGTCAATATGCACTTCATTCTTACAACAGCCTTTGAAGACAGAGTCTTATTATCTTGTCTTGCAAATGATGGAAACAAGGCTTTGAGCATATAAGTTACGTGGCCCCATGGAACCAGTGTGCAGCAGGTCTGAAATTTGAATCTGTCTACCTAATGGCACAGATAATTCTTTGCCAATTCCCTCTTCTTTCTCTCTATGAAAAGAGGATTTTGAATCCCAGGCAGGAGGGATGGTCAAATTGTGATGGTGTGTGAACTAAAGTGTTGCAAAATTATTGTTGTGGATTTTTAACTGTTCAATCTCATTGGATCTAAATGGTATATAGAAACCAAGAAAAAGGTTAAAATAAAAACAGCCATCCAGAACTCCTCCGACAAAGTATTTCTAAAGGACTAGCTCTGAGCTTAGGGAGTAGAGCACTTGCCTTGCAAGTTCATTTCCAAGTACCAAAAATTAATCAATCAGTGAAGACTCGGCCTGCTGAGGCACTAATTCAGTGAATTACTGACTGAAAGAACTGGTGGGGTACTTCACTAAACTACCCATCTCATTGCATTTCATTCTCACAATAAACTGGAAAATGACATTTAATTCCCATTACACAGATTAAAAAGTGAAGAGTGGAGAGATTAAAATAACAGCTTAAAGATATCCAGAAGATATGGCAGTACCAGGAACAGCCAGGCCCTATTAATACATACTGGCAAGATTTATACCAGGATGTCAACACCCAAGCCCACTACTTAGACAGCGAGTCCTCAAAACCGTGTCAAAGAGAAGCCTCTCTTTACTTAATAAAGCCCAATGATCTTTTAAAAATAGTGCTGCTATTTATTGTGTTTCTGGAGCACAGAGCAGCTGAGCAGAATATTTTAATGCTATGTTCTGAGAAGATGCAGGCTTTCTCCAGCAATACAACTGGCAAACTTTAAGAGCAGACTTGCCTGTGATATTTGGATAAATTCTACCTTCTGCTTTCTCCACCGAGGTTTCTCACTGGCCTGTCCTCCCTGCCTGAGAACCAGGATGGGATGATGTAAGGTCTTCGTCGTACTTCTGGGTCTGCATATTATAGTTTAAAGGATTTACCAATGCCTACCTCCAGGCCAATTGCATTCACCTTCCACCATTCAGTCCAATCACCCTGACCCAAAGGGGGAGACCTCGCTGATACGTGCTTCCTCCCCAAGGCTCTCAAGCAATACTCACTGCCAGAACTGAGTTAGGTGCCACAGAGAGAGAAAAGAAAAACAAGAATATTACTTCTCAGTCCTGGGGGAGACGATACCACAGGCTCAAGCAGAAATAACAAGGGAACAAACACAAGCCGAATGGCATCTCCAGAGGAAGCCATCTAGAAAGACTTCTTTTCTCCATGGCCCTTTCCCTTGTAAACCCATTGTTCTTGCTTAAAACATATCAGCTCCTGGAAGGTAACAAGTCAGAAATTTAAACACAATGCAGAGTCCAGAGCGTGGCTTCATTCTGTACTATTTCCCATTCTTAATATACTATTAATTGTTTTTTCCATTTGGAGGTTTTCTTTTTATAATGTTTGGACAATAAACAATGTTACCACGGACTTTTCATTTGTGCAATGTAAAATAACTTCTAGCTCCATCCCTTCTGAAGATGGTCCCCGCTGCCAGAAGCAGCTCGTTTATGATGATCTTGCGCAGTCTCCATCACTGAGGCGCTCTGCCCTCTCTGGAGCTCCTCCCTGGGCTGTCCCAGAACCATTCTGTCAGTGTCTGCACCAGCTCCCGTGTTCAGACACAAATAGCTGAGGCCGTTATACACCTCCTCTCATCTCCACAATGTTCAGCCCCTGCTTTTCTCTTCGAAGCAGCAGGAACTACAGGGTTCACAGCCCCCCTTCTGTTAATTAGGATCAAATCTCAATCCAGATAACCCATAGAAGGAAAAAGGCAGCCCTTTCTACTAAGAGGTTATGAAAGAACCTCCCCTAATCCTGCCAGAGTACTCAGGAGAGGGCTTTCAGCCAAGCCAGGGTCATCTAATGTATTCTGCTTTGGAAAAGATATTAAAACCGATTAAGTTCATTAAAAAGGAAAGAAATGAAACCTCATCTTAAACAATGACCTCTGCCCAGCAACTATGTTAAAACAAGAACCTTTTCTCAAGACCTGAAATGTGCTAGAAATTTCAACAAAACCATGAATAAAGGGAAGGCAAGCCTACACCGGTGAGCACAACTTTCTGCCTAGCAAATCAACAAAAGTCAAAAGCAAATATCACTCTAGGTTCAGTGCTAAGAGGAATGAGAATGGGGTCAAACAGTCTTTTTCTCAAATATTCTACAGTCTGGATAGAGAAATGACATTTAGATAGACGATAAAGCTACCTGACAGACACACAGTAAACCCAGCAAAAGCATCCCTGGAGAGAGGACATCTAGATGGAATCCCAAGCGAGGGGTTGGAATTTGGAAAAGCATATAACAAGATGGGACATTCCAGGCACAGGAGAATACTTTGAACCAATGCAGGCTGCTGTGCTTAGGATCTGGAATGTCCCCCAAAAGTCTCATGTATTTTAATGGAACCATGTGATGTTGGTGGATTGGGGTCTGGTCTGGAGGGGTGGATTACAGTTAAGTTAGGATTGACGGTGTGTAGTGGCCACACCTGGATACAGGAGGGACTGGTTACTGGGCGGAGACCTGAAAGGATACATAAGCTGCACCTGCCTTCCTGGAGGACAGGGACTAGTCTCAGCTAGCCTCAGCTTGTCTTCCTGTCGGTCCGGGGAAGCTGCCTCCACCTCTCTCTCTGCCATGTACTTCCATTGTTGCCGGCCGCCCCTGAATGGACTGCGACCTTCAAGACTGTGAGCTAAAATAAACCTTTCCTTTCCTAAGTTTGTGGGTGTTGAGTATTGAGTCACAGCAACGAAAAAGTAACTAAGACACAGGCAAATTGATGACAAGGAAAGTGGGTATTTGACCCTGGGAGAGGGTGGGTAAAACAGATTTTGAGTCCTTAAGAGCTCAGACATGAGCCGATTAGCCATGACGTTATTCTAAACTTCTGGGTAAGGGTATCTTTTTGCTTGAGAGGCAGTGTGCAAGATCACTTTTTCAGTGATCTTCTCCTACTCATACCCTCAGGGATCAGGAGACTTGAGTTTCTACTGTGTTCCTTTCTTCTCTTATTTTTCAGTTCAGAATTATCTCAAGAATTTTTTTGGTTGGGAACAGCATCTTTCAACACAGAATTGGAGTCATAGCTATGACGGGGAGGGGAATCCACACAGCTGCGATGGGAGGGGCCAAGAAAGCAAAATGCCCCCCCCCCATTGGTCTGTGGAGACTTACTCTCCACCAATGGGGAAAAGCTCCCATTTTAGTTCCACCTCTGGAATGATAACTATCATGACAATAATTAAAGAGTAACGACAAGATCACATCTTTAACCATTTATGTGACCATGAGCTAAGCTCAGATGTGATGTGACAGCCTGTGTAGATGTTCAGAAGAGGCATGGCTGCCCATAATTCACGCGAAAGAGACCTCTACTATTCTCAGCACTTAGCGTGATACTTCACACATCATTAGACAAATTAACCATCAACATGAGAAGATCTTTCCACGAAATAGAAACAGAAGCAAAGGGAGAGCACTCATGTTCTCTCCCCATAGCTCCAAAATGCAGTGACTCTCTATTCAGAAGAATGAATCATATAAATCGCTGCACTGCTTCACAAAGAATAAATGTACATCTTAAAAGTATGGATGCCTATGTCAAATACAGAGAATATTTAAAGCATGATACTGTTGCATTGATCTTTGTTCCTCTCCTAACTTTAGATGGATTATTATTCCGTGTTTGCTTGACTTACCAAAGAGAAGACAAAAAACAATTTCTAATGCCATGTGCTGTGCAGAGGTATGGTGGACTGAATACCCCTAAAGGATTTCAAGGAAGCAGCAAATATCAGCCTATAGAATATGATATGACTTACTTAGATTGCAGTAGGACCCTGGTGGTATGATTTGATTTTCTATAGGGAAGACTGGTTAGATTTAAGCATTCTCCCAGACCTATATAACCAATCAAACTGGAATGCTGAAGAAGATCTCTATTCATTCATTTAGTGTATACTCCTGAGCACCTGCTGGGAGTCAGGATGCCAAAGTTTGGGCATAAGATGCTGATATAGAGAGCTACACAACAGTCCTCGCGTCCTCAGTGGAACTTAAATATTAAGCTGAATCTAAAGCTTAGACCCTCTTGGATGCCTTCAAAGATTATTGGAGGGTCAAAGGCAAATATCAGGAACCAATATTGAGGATGTCAAGGAAGGAGGCAGCACACACACCCTCACTGGAGACCCATGGTCCCATGCATGTGCATGTCCATGCCCTCTATGTGCCTCTCCCTGCACCAGGCACCACCTGGACCCACCAAGTGCAGGGCACCTGCAAGTACAACCAGGACCATCATTGGACCGCTGGCCTGACTGAACTAACTCAGTCATCCTTTTTGCAGTGAGGAGACAGGGAGGGAGCATCTCCCAGAGACACAGGACAACAGGATACAAGGCTTTGGAAGAGGAAGACTTCATACAGTTAATTCCAGGAGGGTAGTTGCTGTTTGTGTTTCTTTATTTTAACTTTCCCTATTCTTTTTGGGCTTGGGTCTCCTTCAATGCACTTATGTGGCTACAACAAAAATGTATCTTTTCTGCAATCGACTGTTTTTTTTTCTAACTTTATTATTATTTCTTTTTTTTTCTTTTCTTTTCTTTTTTCACTTTCCTGCCTTTACCATCTCTGTTTCTGGTACTTGTTCATCTATGAATTTCTCCCTTTCTTGACTTCCTCTTTTTAAATTTCTGAAAAATCTTTTCATAGATTATAAAATCATACTCTCTCCAGTTCACTCATAACTCTCCATATTGTTGCCCAGGGTGCTTTGTTTTATCTATTACCTTCAGACTGGGGGTGGAGTCTGTTCAATTTCTACCTTATGAATGCTTTTCTGTTTTCTATTACACTCTCAAAACTAACACATAGTCTTGGTCTGCTCTTTCCCTGCTCCGATCACCCTTACTAAGAGTATTGTTAAGTATCAATAACGCACAGCCACTTAGACAGGTAAGTCGGGAAGCAACCTTTGTGTATCGTTTTGCTTGAATTAAAACAATAAGGTAGATTTCTCTCTATAGTATCAACAACAATTTAGTAGCACCATGAAAAAAACTCTTCTAGTATGTTACTAATCAATGTGTACAAAAACCTGAGTTAGTAGCATAGACCACACTTAGAATGTTAAGTGGGGATTGAATGTATATAACAATACTTTGTTAGCATAAGGATAAGGGTATAACTAATAGGTTTCAAAATTTCTGTTCTGTCATTTTTGAGATAATATCTCACTCTGTAGTTCAGACTGGTTCTGAGCTCACTATGTAGCCCAGACTGGCCTCAATCTCATAGTAATTCCCTTGCCTCAGCCTCCTGAGTGCTAGGATTACAGTGTGTGCCACCACACCCAGTTTATGTGATGCTAGGGAATCAAATTGGGGTACTCAATGCTTGCTGGGCAAGTGCTTTAACCACTGAACTATTCCTCCAGCCTTAAGATTTTAATATACATACAAATAACTGTCATACTGGTCAAGAAGACATAGTGGGTAGAACCTAGTAGGGGTGGATAACTTCTGCGAATTTGTTTAACCTAAGCAATCAATATAAAGGCTTATTTTATTAGAAGCTGTGATATAATGCTGATATTAATAGGACATTTCAATAAGCAAATATTAGGTATATTTAGATAGATAGCATTGAGGATGTAAACTGTACCTATTAATGTTAAGAGTAGAAATAATTACAGTATTAAACTGATTACCAGGTTCTGTCAATACTTTGTTAGCCAACAAGGGAAATGAAAATCTTCATTCAAAGTGTGGATGTCGATATAGACATTGATTCTCATTTCCAGTATAGGTCAACAAATATTTTGTCTGTAGACCATATAAATTCTGTAACTGGCTCCCCCTTCACTGAAAAGTAGAGAAGATTAGGTATCCAGCAACAGGTTGGTCATTGAGAAGGTTTTCATAATTAATAGGTAGGTAAGTTAAAGATAGATACACATTTGAAAATCTGAAAAAAAAAAAACTCGAAGAAACTCCAAGGGAAAAAAATAGTTCAATTAAAGAATCTATATAATAAAAAAAGTGTCCATCAACACTACCCAGACTACAACCCACAATGCTAGAGCCACGGGGAAACAAGCAATAAATCATGTGCACAAAGTCCCAGGACCCGAGAGGCTGGTGCTACGGGTTCTAAAACAGCAGAACTTATTTTTTTAAAAATGAGGTCAAAAGGCAAATAGACCTATTGACCAATGAGCTCGAGTAGGACTCACAAGAGATGCACAAGGAACTCAAAACGGATATAAACCAAGAAACAAAAACTTCAATAGATAAGAAAATTAAGAAGCATATAGAAGAAATAAATAAAAACAAAAAGAAAGCAACTCAAGAAATGGAAAAATATTTCAGTGGGGATATAAAAAATGAAAGCTGAATTTCAGGATATAAAAACTCACATGTAAAAAATCAGAAGCCAGCTTGAACAGTTTGAGGACAGATGACCAGATCTTGAAGGTAAGGTGGAAAACTGGATCATATGGTCAGTGAGGACTGAAAAACAGAAAAGACACGAAAAATATGGGCTGCAACAGCTGCTAGATGACTCAAAGAGGAAAATACATTAGAATTATGGGAGTGCAGAAGAAAACAGAAGTCAGAACAAAAGGTTTAAATGATATATTTAATTAAATTGTGGAATAAAATTATTCAAATCTAGGAAAAGAAATGAACCTGAAGTTACTGCAGACATATAGAACACCAAATGACTTTGACTAGAAGCAAAATTCTCCACTCACATCATGGTCAAAATGCTAGAGACTCAACACAAGGAGAGAATATTAAAAAGGCATAAGAGAAAAACAGGAAGTAAGTTACAAAGACAAATCCATCAGGATAACTGCAGACTTCGTAACACAGACCCTAAGGCCAGGAGGTCATGAAGTGACATCATCCATGTGCTAAGAAAACATAAATGCCACCCAAGACTGCTAGATCCAGCATGCTATCCTTCAAAAATATGGGGAGAAATCGAAATTTTTCATGACAAAGAAAACCTAAAGAATGTTGGTCACTAGACTAACATTGAAAAAAAAAAAAACCACTTAAAGGAATCTTAAAGATAAGGTGACCAACAGCGCCAGAGGTCCCAGAGAAAAAGAAACAACAGAAAGAGGAAAACGAATCGACAAGAGTATGGTTTCAACGACCAACACTGATGTATCAGACTGATGACAGCATACAGCGATATAACAAATATACCACTATAATAACACTTGAATATAAGTGGTCTCAACTCTCCTACCAAAAGACACAGACTGGCTGAGAGAATCAGAAAACAAAACCCCACAATTAATTTGTTGCTTGCAAGAGACACACTTCACCCATAAAGAAATGCACAGCCTAAAAATAAAAGGATGGAAATCAATACTACATGCAAATGGACCAAAGAAATAAGTAGAGGTAACTACCCTATTCTCAAACTCAGCAGATTTCGAATGAAAATAGATCAGGAGAGACAAACATAGACACTGCATAACGAGTCGAGTGAACAATTTAACAAGAAGAAATCACGATTATCAATATATTTGCTACTCAAATCAGGGCATCCAAATTTGTACAACAAAAATTACCTGACTTAAAAGGCAAAACAGGCCTCAGTACAATCATAGTAGGGGAATTTCATACCCCACTATGACATATAGACAAGCCAATTAAACAGAAAATCATCATAGAGATATTGCAGTTAAACCATGCTATGGAGAAAATTGGACTTAGTAGATATCTACAGAGTGTTCCATCCAACATCAACAAAATACACCTTTTTCTCAGCAGCACATGGGACATTCCCCAAAATAGGCCCTATTATAGGATGTAAAGGATGTTTACTTAAGTACAAAGGAGTCGAAATAATTTCTTGTTTACTTTCAGATCATAGTAGAATAAAATTGGAAATCATAAGCAAAAGAACCTTCAGAAGCTATAGAAATACTTGAAGACTGAAAAAACTTAATACTGAGAAAACAATAGGTCACAAAAGAATTCAGTAAAAAAAATTAAAAACGTCCTAGAGTTAAAAGGAAAAGAAGGCACATCATACCAGAACCTGTGGGACACAATGAAAGCAGTCCTAAGAGGGAAATGAAATTCATAGCCATAAATGCACACATCAAAAAAACAGAACAATTCCAACTAAACCATTTAATGATGTATCTCAAGCTCCTAGAGAATCAAGAACAATTTAAATCAGAAAGTAGTAGGTGAAAAGAAGTTATAAAAATCAGATCAGAAATGAATGAAATTAAAACTAAAATAAATACCAAAAAATCAGTAAATCAAAGAATTAGCTTTTCTTAAGAATAAACAAGATCGATAAAGCTCTAGCTAACCTAACTAAAAGAAGGAAAGAAAAAAAAACCCCATATCAATGCAATTAGAAATGAAAAAGGTGAAATCACAACAGACTCTGCTGAAATTTGGAGAATTATAAGGACTTACTTCAAAAAATTTATATCCCAACAAATTGGAGAACTTTGAAGAAATGGATAAAGTTTTAGACATGTACAAAATACCAAAACTTAACCAAGAAGATATAAAAACTCTGAACAGGTTCATAACAAGCATGAAAAATTAAGCAGTAATAAGTCTCTACCGCAAAGAAAAGCCTGGGATCAGGTGGCTTCAGAGCAGAATTTTACCAATACTTTAGAGATAAGCTAACATTAATACTTCTTAAATTGTTTCATGAAGTTGAAAGAGAAGAAACATTGCAAACTTATATATGAAAGCTAGCATTGCCCTAATATGAAAATCAGATAAAGACTGAAGTGGAAAAGACAACTATAGACTAATCTCCTTAACGAATATAGATGCAAAAATGCTCAGTAAGATAGAATCCAGCAAATCATTAAAGAGATTTTACACTATGATCAAGTTTCATTCTGGGATGCAAGGATGATTTAACAAAAATAAAACAATTCATGTAACGCAGTACATTAACAAAAGCAAAAACAAAAATCACATGATCATCTCAATTGATGTAGAAAAGGCTTTGACAAAATGCAACATTCATTCATGATCAAATGGAACTTAAAAGGAAAAACAAAGTGAACCAGGCGGGTAGGGCAGGGAGGGTGGGAGGGGTGGGTCAGGGGAGGGGCAAAAGGAGAGTGGGAGAGTCCTTGTCACCTTGACAAGATACGTATGCGCGCAAAATGCTCAACTTCATTGTAAACCTTAAAGTTAATACAAAAATCTATCGCATCCCGCTACATTAATAATGAACTTATCTAAGAAAGAGCTGAAAGCAATACCTCACCCCATTCTCATGGCTCCACAAAAAAAAAAAATTAAATACCTAGGAGTTACCCCAAGTAATGAATACTATCTTATGCTGAAAAAAATTGAACAGAACATTAGAAAGTGGAAATACAACCCCTGTGTCTAGATAGGGAGAATTAATATTGTCAAAATGGCTGCATATCAAAACTGATATAGAGATTCAATACAATTCCTAGCAAAATATGAACAACTGGGTTTTTTTTTTTTTACAAAACTTGAAAAATCAATCCTAAAATTCATATGTAGCTGAAAGAGATTCAGAACCACTAGAGCCATCCTGAGTAACAACCAAAAAGTGAGTGACATTATGATTCCAGACATTAAGTTATGTTACAAAGCCACAGTGATTTAAAAAAAATAGAACTGGCAAAAAAAACCTGCACAGGTACACCAATGGACCAGAACTGAGAATGCAAAACAACCTCAACTACCCTCAGCTACCTAATGATAAGAGAACCAACAACATACACTGGAAAGATGATAACCTCTTCAATAAATGGCGTTGGGACAATTGGCTACCCACATGCGGACGAATGAATCTAGGCGCAAACATATGACCATGTAGCAAAATGAGATCAAAATGGATCAAAGACCTAGATGTTAAAAAGGAAACATTGAACCTTATAGAGGACAAATCAGGCAAAAGAGGGTGTAAGGGTGGGAAAGGATTTTCTCAATAGGACACCTGACGCGAAAGACAGTTCCCACAATTAACAAATGGGATTATATCAAAATTTTAAAAATGGCAAGCAAAGAAAACTACTAACAAAGTGATGGGAGAACTGACTGAATGGGAGAAAAAATTTGCCTCCTAAACCTCTGACAGGAAGCTAGTATCTAGCAGACATAAAAAAAACTTAAGAAAAATAAAATCCTTAAGAACAATGACCCAATTAAAAAAATAGGCGACTGAAATGACTAAATAGTTCTCAGACGAAGTAATACAAATTGCCAGCAAATACATGAAAAGATATTCAATATCCTTAGCCATTAGATAAATGAAGATCAAAACTTCACTAAGATACACTCTGACCCCAGCGAGAATGGCGGATACGAAGAACTCAAACAGCAATAGATGCTAGCGAGGACAGAGAAATTCAGAACTGGCAACTTATAGAACAAAGAGGGTGAGTCCGTGGGGCGGAGATGAGGTATAAAGAGTCGCAATATAGGTGTGCACAAAATTCTCAGACTTAAAGTGACCATTGTGTATCGCAAACATACACCAATAAGCATGGGAGGAAAGGGGATGGATCATAAAGAATCGCCCAACGGCCGTCTGGCCAGGACTGGCCGGGCACTCAGGGGTTGGAGAGCACAGGAAAGAGTGAGACGACCTGCTGCCTTGGATTGCTGAGAATCAAAGCCTCCAGGCACAGGGAACTTTCTGTTTGTCCAAGAAAGCCCTAGATGTCTTGATCACTGCAGGTGGAGATACCATCCTCTGCAGGTGGGCAGAAACGGAGAGGCAGCGTGCAGCCTGCACATGGGGCCCCAGTCCTCCAATCTCCCCCTGCTTGGTCCCGATCTCGCCGTGCTGCTCTGCGCTTTCTTGGCTCTGTTCTCAGCTTCAGGTCTTCAGGCTTCGCGGTGTGCTTGCGCTCGCTTTGTCGTCTAAGTCTCACGTGGCTGCGACAACTAGTCTGACAGCAGCACTGCTCTCTCTGACACCAGATAGCTACTGTGCAACGAGCACCTCATACATGATAGGCAGGCGCTTCCCACGGCTTACCTAATCGTGATCCCAGATCTACTCTGTGAGATGAGAATGGTTTCCATGGCAGAGATTGTAAACCAAGATTCAGGAAAATTGTGTGCCTGGAATACTAGCTTCTAGACCTATGTGCTGTGGGATAACTACCGTGGGCGTCAGAACTCGGAGACCTATCACACCTGCCCACCTGTGTCATTATCCAACTCCAACCACATTAATTTTTGGCGCAGCAACGTCCCCATTTGTACCCTTCTATGATGACTCAAATTGCCCTTAAAGGTAAAGCTGCCAAATGGTGAAATATTCCCATTTATAATGGTAATATTCACGTGTTTACGAACCTGCATAGTTAAAATATCTTTGAGGCTTTTAGAAGTGTTATAATCTCCTAGAGCAGATTTCTAGAAATGCAGCATTTCCCCAAATCCCAGATCACTAGGAAAAACATGGAGAATTCCTAACACCCCCACCAACCACTTGTGTCAGCATTTAAAATGACTTGGAACACCCCGTATCTGGATCTCCTTGAGTAGATCCTACAATGAGATCTTTGTTTGCACCTTTATTTTTTCTTTAATAAAATTAGGAAGAATTAATTAATTAATTAAGAATGTCAGAAATTCTGTACCTAATTCATTTCAGCAACCATTTCCAGAAGAAAATACAGAGATTGATATAGGAAGTTTCTTGACCAAGTCAAGGCCATAAAGCCTCTAATTAAAGAAGTTATGACTTGCACCTGGGTAACTGATCGATCCTTTGGTTCTGTTCCTCTTATCGATCTGTTAGCACCTGACTATAGTTGGATGAAGGTAGGAGAATTGGTATAAAAATCTTTAAAAAGTATGTATGCATGAATTTATGGATGGATAGGTATAGCAAATGAAAAACCAAATCTGGCAAAATGTCAGTAATTAGTGAATTGTGAGTGAATAATTTATGAAACTTAAAAAAATTCTGAAATAATTAAGTATGCCATTTTATCTATTTCTTTATGTATAATATACTTTTGTGATATAGACTTAAGTTCATTTGATGTAGCAATTAACTTATTTAGTCTTTGATGTAAGTTTATCCTAAGTGAACTGATGGATGTAATGATAACCTGAACGTCTTTTGAATGCACAAACATTTACCTTTCAGTACTCAGCTAAGGCATTTGAAATTTTTCTCTTTTTTTATTTTTTCACATTTTCTAGCCTTATGAATTTCATTGTTATAATTCTTTTTTATGCGGACTGGTGGATGAGGCCATGTTAAAGAATCTCAAGAAAGATATATAGTGACATACAGAAAGAAGAACTTTTGGCAAATTGTCCCAATAAAGGGGTCTGCTGGACCTAGGGAAGACGTATAGAGATATGGCTACCACAGTCCATTCTAAGCTGAGCTAAAGAGTGGAGATTCGAGTGGTGAAGTGTGACAGAGGAAGAATGTTAAACATGTTAATTATCACATGGTTTCTCTGATTTGGGTAACTGAGAATACAGGCATTCCATAGAATCAAGTGGGAGTGATAGTGGGAGTTAGCAAAGGACAGGGAGGGTGTGGAAAGGCAAAAATGGGGAGAAGAAGGGATTGCAATGTTGATGTGATATACATATGTATATGTTTTGTGTACATATCTGTATACAAAATACTCAAGTTGTCAACATTATGTATCATATATATGAATTAGGAAGAATATATATGAGGGAATAAAGGCATTGCATTTTTTTTTCCAAAAATTCCCAAGTCTGAGCTCCACCACAGTTCTTCCCCCTGGAAGGCTTCTGTGGTCCCCGGTCACATCACATGGGGAAAGCTGTGTGTTTTGAAAGATTTCAAAGATGATTCTGGTATGAGTTCTCACATTTGCAGTTAGAACCTTGTTCTCGAGACCATACAACCTCCCAAAAGTGAGAACCCATGACTGGAATCCACACATGAGCATCTTAAAGATCCATGAACTCCCCTGAGAAACACCAAGGACTCTGTGCGCCAGCCACATGCATTATCCTAAAGTGATCCATCATTTCTATTTGATTCTTCTGTCAGTTCATGACTCAAACAAGCTTAAAGACTACTCCTTTGGAGAAAAAATATGTTTCTTCCAAAGGAGAAATGTTAATTCTACCCTTTCAAGCCTCAACGGGCTCTGAATACACATACTTTTAAGCCGTTATTGAAGCCACTGACTCAACTTGCATTTAAGGGAATGATGTTTCCCTAAGTTAATGCAATATTGCTATTGGCAAATAGATCACTGTTAGAGTTATTGAACACGCCAACTTTTATACCCACCAAGGTAAAAACATTCATCAGATTTTGTCTTTTCATTCCCTCAACCGGCTTTAATAGATTTCTTTCTAAGATCAAAAAGTTGGCTGGTTACTGGCCGTGCATGAAGTTTTGTGGGTTAATTAAGACGATCATTAGCAGCCTGAGCTCATGCTTAGCTACAGTCAGCCAGCAACCATAGACAGAACAGAACGAGGTAAAGAGAAGAACTCGATGCATCATAGGACTCACAGTCTGTGTTGGAACAAACTTCTTCAGAGTTTGACAAATTAAAAATTTCCCAGCGGGACTAGATATACACAAAAGCAACAGCAAGGTTACTTCAGTTCATCCAACAGGGAAATGGCTACATGTAACCTTACAGTTCTTGCCATAAGCTAAGAAAGCAGTTTACATGTAGAGGGCCATTGAGTTGGCACAAAGGTTGTCGTGTACTAGGGCAGGAAGGAAGTACCTACCATGAGCATGGCTGCGGCTCTGTGTTCTGACAGTAGAACCTTTTGCCTTGCCAGTTATGTCCTAACCTCCAAACCTGTCGCAAGTAAGTTTCAACAATCTGGCTTCCCACACTTAACTTCGTGATTTGTAGGTAAAGAGTTTGTGTCTATCATACACAGTTGCTCCACTGGGACCAGCATGTGCATATGTGATGTTGAAGCACAGGCAATCCCTCGCAGGAATCCCAACTGGTTCCTGGGAATTATTCTTGGCATTTGGCCTCCTGATAGGATGCTTTTCTTTGGATTTGGCATTTTACACTGTTGTATTAGGAATGTTCATTTGGACATTTGTGAGCAATCTTATCACGATTTGAGTTGCTTAAAATTAAATCCTCTGCAAATATCTTTCTCTTTCTTATCACGGTCATCACAGCCATATGTCCACTATATTGGTTTCCTTCTGTGCAACTGCAACGTTGTGTTCATAATCTCAACACCTAATGAGCACCTGAAGGGTTCCAATCAGACATTGAATATAGGACATACAGTCTGCATCTTCCCAAAGCCCCTCATTGCCCAGGGAAAGAGAGACATGGAACACAACCTAGCAGGAACTTAAGTAGCAGTAGGTTTCTTGAACATGGAAACACTGCACCTTGAAGAGCCAGAAAAAAGTAAATAGGTAAATGAGGAAGTAGAGAGAGGTTGTTTCCAGTAGAAGAACAGTTTTCGCTAGAGCAGGAAGGCAGTCAACAACTTGGTGCTCTATGGGCTGTGTCCATCTCCTGGTGGCTGCAATTAATGGTTTGCAGATCCTGCATTCATCACCCCTTCTGATTTAGAAGAGGAAACAGCCCCGGTGAGTTTAGATTGTTTGCCCAGAAAGCTGGGTATTGAAGTCTTCCCAACATCCACATATTGATGCCCGAGCCAATGGTGTGATGGTGTTTACAGTAAGGTTCTTGGGCGATAATTAGAGTTAGATAAGGTCCAGAGGATGGCATGTTTGTGACAGAGTGAGAGCCCTTATAAGAAGAGAAAAATGCAGAGAACATGGATGTGCATTGGAGAAGGGCGTTGTTATCACAAAGAAGGTCACTGTGAGGAGTGGCTTGAACCCGGAACTCTGGTCTACCAGTGGCACCTTATTCTTGAATATTCAAGGTTTCAAAACTGTGAGACATAATATTCCATTATTGCAACCCAAAATGCCTAAGATAACGGCTCTTTCATAAACACTGAGGACTATGCCTGAAACCCTGAAGGATAGAGGTCTTGGTAAGCCATGCTGTCCACAACAAAGGGTGTCCAAGGCAGGAGGGACAAGAGGAAGAGAAAAAGGACCTTTACACTTTCTACCCAATGGCTGTGCCAGACATACATACTCTCTGTGCTTTCTTTATCTTAGAGAAGTGGACGCAAATAACCCAGACATTAGGAATCTTGCCCAAGGAAGCACAGCAATTTACTGATGGTCTCTAAAATAACTCCTGTCCTTTGATAATTTTATAGGTTTTACTCTTGCTTATCAAATTAAATGCCACCCTTTTTGCCAACTGACGTTCCAGAAAAGCCTTCATTAGCTTGGTTTATTTCCTTTATAAGATACCACTAGATGCAAAAATATCACCTAATAAATGAACTATATTCCTCACGTTCCTTCTAGATGTGTCAGATGCTACACTGGGAACTTCTCTCACAATATGTTTAATTTTGGCAATGACCTAGTCAAATAACTGTCACAGCTCTCATCTTACAATCAGACAGAACAGTTCAGGGAGAACTCCAAGTCTGCACAGTCACTCAATGTTAGAGCCACGGTTGAAATTTTCAAGTTAAATTCTATGGGAACAAAAACCTTGTTCTCAGATGACAAAAACATGATGATGAGCACTCAAGCAGTGGATCTAAGACCACATATTTTTAAAAAGAAAAATAAAAACTTAATCAAGATGACATTGACTTAATGTTAAATGGATGTTTCTAGAATTCTACATTCAGTTATTTTTTAATAAACTCTACGAAAGGTAAGACACATGCTACAGCAAAAGCGAAGTGAAGGGAAATTTTAAAATGCCTCAAAGTCTTAGGTATCCATGTGTTCCATTTAAGCCAATCACTTGTTATGGTTGCCAATATGAATTTAAGTTGCATTGGTAGAGTGGCATCGAAAAAGATTATTTCTTTTGAAGTTTTGATTACTACATTTGCTGGCTAGTACAGTAGATTAGATGAGTTCTCAAATTCTTAGGAGCTAGGAAGCCCTGTCACTAGGTAGTTTTAGTTCTTTCTGTCTATGAAATAGAAGCAACGACACATCTGTCCGAATGTAAAGAGAACATGATGTCAAAGACCAATGCACCGCTCAAGACTGTCCAATGAAATTGACTCTTAAACCTGGATGTTTGGAATTGTAATGCAGTGAAAAGGCTGCACATAATTATACTGTCAACAAATGTAAGCCTAAGACCCTTTTAGAGATCAGTTTAGGTGATGATCCGATGGAGACACATCCATTGCCTACTGCAGAAATCCAAAAACTCTGTGCTGAGTATAAATGTCTCAGAGGCCATCTCTAGGATGAACAAAAACGTTTTAAGGATGTTAATGATGTGAACTTTTGAGAAACTTACAGGTTGCAACCATTTCCACAAGCTGAGTAGACTTAGTATGATCAAGATGAAAGGTTTTGGAAATGCTCAATGAGAATTTTTGAACAAGATCCATTATTGTATGGAAAAGACCATCCTTCAGCATCCCTCAGGTTGACTGTGTTCACATCAATGTCATTCCCCAAATCTCGAATCATCTTCCCTTGCCTTAGCCACATTCTTGTTTCTGGGACACAATACCCAACACACACAATTTAAAGGAGGAAAGGTTCATTTTGGCTCACGTTTCAGAGTTTTCAGTTCATCCATGATTGGCCAGCACTGGTAGAAGACTGCTCACAGCACGCCAACAGGAAGCAGAGAGAGAGGGGAGGAGCTAATGGAAAGAATATATCCTTCCAGACCACTCCCCCAGTAACCCATCCCCCCCAGCCAGTCCTCACCTCTTAACAACGCATGAAATTCTTTGATAAGAATAGCACCCCTGTGGTCCGTTTCCAAATACATGAAGCATCAGGAGATGTTTTAAATGTAAATTGTAACACTCCTCCACAAACACTCTCATAGAACTTGATTTATTATGATTTATCAGGTTCTGACGTTATTAACATGTTACTCTTTGTTTCTACAGAGAGAGAACATATAAGAAAGTCAATTGATGTAGCCAGGAGCATTTGCAGATGCCTATTCACACTGGGGTATTGTCAAAAAACAGTCCTGCCTTCAAAGAGGCTGCTCTCTGAAAGCGGAGGTGTATCTGCTCTTTTTGACTTGTGAGACAGTGTACATCCAGGCCATAGAAAGTGTGGGACTGGATCTTGAATTTCAAAAGAGTAACAGGTAAAATAACTATTTCTTGCTAATTTATTGACTTCTCAAAGCAAAAATCCGCTCGCTTTAGATAATATAAGATAAGCAACAACAGATGATGGGATAGGAGGTTTGCACCATGTGATGTCTCATAGTCATGCTTATTTCTTTCAGGCCTTCTGGCCTTTCCTCCAGGACTGTTGCCTTTAGAGGCTTGGGGGGAGCAAGAAATGTTTCAGAAGAGGAGACATTTTATCTAAAAAATAAAATAAAGAACTGTCTTAAATCACTTTCTGTTGCTATAATGGGATGTCACAGGTTGGGCCATTTACTAAAAACTAAAAGTTAATTTGCCTCATAGTTCTGCTGGCCAGGAGGTCTAAGGTAGAGGAGCCTCTTCTGGTCACAAGAGAGATATACTCAAGAAAAAGATCCAAGTTGGCTTTGTATAGCACACTCATTCTAGAGACAACTGATCAACCTGTAACTACATCAATCTAATTACCTCTTTAACGCCCACCTGGACCCACCGTTTGCTGCCTCACAATGAGGATTACACTTTAGCATGAGTTGTGGTGGGAACAATAAATCACAGCAGACCATTTGTACAAATACGTTTGCTACAATGAGCACTCATGAGATTCTAAATCCTCCAGTGAAGACCTTTCAACCTTTCTGATTTCAGTTACCTTAGCTTTTTCTGAAGATTTTTGCTTCAGACCAGCCTCTTCCCTTTCTCTGCACCCCGCCCCCCTACACACACACACACACCTGTTGTACCGCGATAGTCGCGGTTTTGTTGTAGTGGTAGTGTAGTGATTTTGATTCTAACACTATCTAACATCTCCAGGGTCTCCAGTGTAGGAAAGCCACCTGAGACCAGTGCCAAGACCTAGGTGCTCATATTCATGTATTCCCTGGGCAAAAGAAAGGAAGGGGAGTTGTAAACAGCTGCTATCTTCATGCAGTGCATTTCCATTTTTCTTTTCATTTTTTATACTTTCCTGAATTTCTAAAGCTTCTAATTTGAATATTTTACTTTCATAATTTAGGGAAAATTATTTTTTGGTTTGAAACCAAATAAAGAACTATTTATGGTATTCAGGGACACTTTTTACTTACTGCTGTGCCACTTGTCAATGTTGAAATTGTTTATTTTTATAAGTATTTGAAAGCATTTTTAATAGCTTTAAGACGCTAAAATATGAAAATGGAGGATCTGTAACTAGTATCTTTTATTCTATATCAGAGTTTCTCCAAGCATGGTTCCCAGACAACCAACCTCACCCATGAACTTGGAAATACAGTCACTGCCCCTGCCCTGCACACACATTCACTCATACTCACGCACATGGCTCTACTGAATTAGGGACTCCAGGAATAGGGAGGTTCAACATCTTAATAGTTTCAGAAGCACCGGTTCTAGGCCAAGAGAGTCATGGGTGTTCTCAGTATCAAAGTGGACTTGATGTTCCCAGTGCCCCCTTTCCACCTGCCTTTTGGTTCACATTGTTCCCTGAGACAGTCAGTAAGGGATGGGGATGCAGCCATCACCTACGTAAGTTCTTCCAGGTGTCTGTGAGGAGTAACAACTTCCGCATCTTAATCAGCCTTCAGCTGGTGATGTTTTCATTTTTCAAACTGTACCAATCAGCAAGCAGGCTCAGCAGCTGGAAGCACTGGATGCCAAAGCAGTAATGAAGGATTTCTCAACTTTCCGTAACTGGGGTCTTCCCCAGCTTTCCCTCGCTCCTCATCAGGGAGCCAAGCTGCAGGTGTGTAGTTCAGTACGCAGTGGTTCCCTAGAGTCTGGCTTCATCATGCCCTTTACCCAGTTGCTGTGCTCACCCAAAACAGGCATGATGTCTCCCCTGGTAGCTCCCTTCGTGCTACAGGTACGAATTTAAGTTCTAAATAAGGGAGAGACAGGGCATGTTCAACACTAGAATCCCTAATTGCGGTTCCTCAGCTCAGATCCCTTTGCAGTACGCACTAATGTGAGCTGAATATTTTCATAAAATAAATGCATATAGCAAAGAATCAATCACCATCTTGTTATTGCAACAGATACAACGTACATGAGAAAGTATCAGTCGTAGATTTGTCACCGTTTAAAATAAGGCTACCATCGAGGACAGATTGCAAATTACACAGAACAGCCCTGAACGGTGCTCTTTTCCACGACTGTTGGGAGAATCCCAGTCTGCCCTTAACTCCAATCATCGCAATCAGTAACCATTCCGCCTCTGGTCTTCGCATCTCCGCAGCCTCTGCCAAACCATGATGGAGGCAGTGGGAGGTACTGGGGAAAGCTGACCAGCTTCCAGTCATCACCAACCTGCTGCTCACATACACTGTGACCTTGAACATGCTCCTCAGTTCGCCCACCCGTGATACGCAGGGGTTCGTTAGTGTATTGTAATGGCTCTCCCACTGGCAATCACACACACCATTCCTACTTCCAGTTTTCTGGCCTCAGGGCAAAAACAAAACACCCACTTCTCTCTACAACCCTCTGAGACAAACCCAAGTACCTGTGCTCAAATCTTAGTCACCTCTACCCGTCACTCTCCACCGTGGCTTAACCCATCTGAGGCTCTCAGGAGTCAGGCATGCCTGATTTGCCTGATGTCACAGCCAGCAAGCCGCCTTGGCAGGCTTATTTGGCATTCCAGTGATATTTGGCTCTGGCTCTGGTTCTATCAGGAATTGTCCCAGACCCTCTGAATGTTGGTCTAAGACAGGATAAAATCAGAGATTAGAAAACCGAATGTCGAAACAGCATCTCTCCATCTTCTCACCATTGGACACTCTCCTGCCACGTGTGGTCCTGAGAAGAGCCGGGGCCCACTTAGGCAGCACAAGCCAGTCTTAAATTACCTGAAGAGCCTGAGTACTGGGCCTGGCCTCCATTTGTTTATGAAACAGGCACTTTCCAAAGCCCTTTACTAGGGCCTGGCAATTCCCAGGTCCCCGGCTAGAGGCTGATACATAATGCATAAGGTGCTAGCAAATGTGTATTCATGAAGGCGGCTTGGCTTTTGTCAAAAAGAACTGTGAAATATTATGATGGAACAATTTTCATTTCTGCCACATTGTTTTTATCGTGCATTCACGACTGGGGATCGAGGGCTTTTTGAGTTTTGTCTGGTGCAGATGTTGCGGTGCTGAGAGTCGCTTCAGACATCCGGATTCTCCAACTTCGTTGCCGACAATTACATGAAGCTGGGAGGGGGCTCGCACAGGGAGACAAAGGCTGTGCGTCCCCGGGTGATCTGTCCATGATTAACTCTGGAGGGGAGGATGAGAAAGGAGCGGGGAGAGATGGAGGGGGCGGGCAGGAAATGAGCGAGGGAGAAACAAATGCTGTTGGTGCCTCCTGAGAGCCACGCCTGGGTGGGTGAGGACTTCCGCCCTCATTATCCCCCTCCTTGCTCCTCTGCTCCGCAGTTCCTGACGGAGCCGTTGTCTGTATCTCACATGTGAGGAAGTGGAGGCTCAATAAGGTGAAGCTAGTTGTGTGACATCACGGCAAAACCAGTGAGTCGTGGAACCAGAATTCAAATCCACGCCTATGTGACCAAACGTCATTCTTCACAGCACCAGGTTACAGGAGGAAAGAGAGGCAAAGAGCAGCTCTCTCTACCAATGGGGGATCTCAGAAGTGGTCACAAGATGTAGGAGGTGAGAGATACCACAGCTGCCATGGCCAGAAGGAAAGAAAACGCTGAGAAGCCCACCTCAGGAGAAGGTTCGGACCCTCATGTGCTTGGGTAGAAGCCGTATGGAAGCCTTGCCCCTTCCTCCACAGCCCTGGCTATCAGGTGTTTTGTCTGCTGTGTACAGATAAGCACACAACATCTAAGGACTTGCCTGAGGTCCCATAGCACCTGCATTTCTGTTTCTGGAACTCAAATTCCAGCCTCTTCTTCCTGTGCCACTGGGATGCTTCCTCATTTAAAAAAAAAAAAAAAAAATTCGGCTCTTTCTTACTCCTGGTCCATTCTAGCTTAGAAGGCTGATTTCCTGAGGGCAGGAATTATGACTTTGTTCCCCTGGATCCCCAGGGTGCCCGTAGCTTCAGGCAAGCTCAGAGTGCAGGCTGGGTGCAGGCATGAAAGAAATCCCTGTGACAGAAAGGCCCAGGCTCCATGCAAACTGTAACAAAACCAGGCAGTAGAGAAATCCATTCCAGGACAGAAGTGGAGGCAAAGAATGAAAGGTGGCGCCACGACTTGACCCTTGGAGAAAAGTTAAGGCGGGAAGAAAACGGGGGTCTTTTTTAGGTCAACGCTTGTTTAGAGATGTGAATGGGTGAATCCTAGAGAGAAAGCAATAGAGAGAGAAAGAGAGGTTAGCAGGGGATGCAAGAGAGATAGACACAGATGAGAGGGCCCCGTTAAACGGAGGCAGTCAGAGGTACAGCCTAGAGTCACAGGCAACAGAAAAAGCTGAGAAAATGAAATCCCAGAAGAAACTGCTGAGGCTCCCTTGCTTCTAGTGCAGGGGGGGATAACCCTAGTGCATTTTGAAATTCCTACAAAGAAGCAGACATTGATGGGGGCGCTGATTTATCTCCAGAGAGTTTATTAGAGAGTTTATTATTTTCTGATGCATTCGGATCATTCTGCTTTCTCTTCCATGCTAAAGGCTTCATTGTTCAATTGTCTCTGTACAAGATAATTAGCTGGAACTTCCGATGATCAGCCGCCAGTCTGAGGGGCATGGCTCGTAATGTAGACCCAGTCTCGCACACCTCTACTGAACTCTAAGCGGGCCAAGACCTTTCTGACCTGGGAGTCTTCACATTGGCTGTTCCTTATCCAGGAATGTTCCTCCCCACCCTTCACAGTCAAACCACTGGTACCTTCGCACACTCCAGGCCTCAGTTTACCCAGTTGGTTCTTCCATCTGTGCTTCTCGTTAGGGTGCACTGTTTGGGTGTGCTGCTGCTGTGCTGGTTGTTATCACCATGTGGTTGTGCTTGTCTGTCTCTAGCTGTAAAATCAAGTCTGGGACAACAGGGGTCAGAGAATCATCTGTGCCCACTTCCATCCCTAGCGTCAAGTGTCATGCCCGGGGCGTAGACAGGGCCCAGTGAATGCTGGAAAGTGAAGAAATCTGCTCACAGTGTGATATGCACGAGCATTAACAAGGCGTATCTAAAGGGATTAAATGCTCACAAGTTGCTCTCATGCAGCCCAGGCGCTTCTGCCTATTTGGAGAAGTGAACCAGGCTAGGGGCAAGCAACAAAGCATGCGAAAACAGATCAAAGTTCCTGGTAACTGAGGCCAAGAAGTTGTCATGGCCCACCTGCCCCTCAGCAGTAAGGCAGACTTTTGTAAAGGATTAGAGCAAAAGGACTTTCAAAACTGCACACTCCGGGATCCCAGTGTTGTAACCATTAGCCTCAGTTTCATATTAGCATAGAGGAGGGAGAAACCACCTAAAGTCAACATTGCCATGAGGGCTGAGTTAGAGAAGTACTTTAACCAAGGGTGATTCTGCTCCTAAAGGGTCACTAGCAAAGTCTGAAAATAGTTGGGGTCATACAACTAGGGTTGAGCCTAATCATTCTACATCACACTTGATGACCCCACAACAAAGAATGCCAGCCTAAAATGTCCACAGTGATGAGGTCCCCAAAACAGTGGGCTGGAGACCTGTGCTTGCCCCGGAAACAGAGCTTCACGCCACCATTTTTCACGAATGGACCAATTGAATGCAACTGAATCAGCTTGCTCTCAAGACTTCTTGGGCTCTCTTCTGCCAGGGCTTTACCCACCCATGGGTCTCACCAGAGAAATCTATCCTCAGTCAAGTCTCTCCTTCCCACATAGTAACTCTTACCACCAAGAAACGTCCCCTCTTCTCTTGATGGGCAGCCAATTTTCTCCTCTCGCATTAAACTCCCGCTTTTCAACTTCCTGGCCACCATCTGACACCTTAGCATGCACCATCGCCTCCTCTAGAGACAACCTGGCCAATGACAAAGCAAAGGGCTCTGCGGGCAGACACATCTGGAGTTCTAATCGGGTAATTTCTGTTTGTCTGACTTTTTCATCTGCAAAATGGGCATAACTGAATCTTTGTGTTGGGTCATTCCTGGCACTGGAGACATCGCCCATGACATGCTGCGCTATGACAGGTTAATCAAATGTCATTTTGCATAGGAAAGCCTAATGTGTTGCATGGGAAGTGGAAGGACCTTGAGAAGAGGAGGCTCCCGTTTTTCAGTTCCTTGAGAGCCAAGTGTGCTGCCAGGTGGGATGGGACAGTGTCTGGATTCCAGGTGAATGTTTGGAAGAGAACACTCTTCCTGACGTATCTTTCTGATTCATCGCTCTTCCTGTGAAAAACCAAATGGATTTTCTTTTCAGTAGCAGAGGTTTTGCAGCATGAATTCCCCAGCCTTTCTGATCTGATTGTCTCCTTGGGTGTACAGCCGCCACCTGTGGAACCTGGTGAACTACCTGGAAGTCTGCCCTGACCTCATTTGCACCCTATCTGTAGCTATTTGAAACAACGTGTGCAGAGGGTCTATGATAATAACTATCTCAATAAAACAAGTAGGCCAGCTTATTAGGCCTGAGGTCTAACTGAATTCCCAGTGATCCTAGAAGCAGAGTCTCTGGTAGCTCAGGGGGGTAGACAAGAAATGATTCACCAGCAGGCCTTTGTGGCTTGCCCTACAGTGACAGGGCACAGATTGACAATACCCTTGGGCCATCTATGGCCTCTTTTATCTAGTTCCTTGAAGAAAAGCAACATGAAAAAGAAAGTGTTGCAGGATGTTATAGGTTGGCTGGTCATTCAGGGTGACCTTCACCGGTTTCCTCTGTGTCTTGATAGATAGGAAGATGTAGTGCTATGGACTGAATGGCTGTGTCTCCCTCACCAAATGCATCCATTGAAACCATTACTCCCAAGGATGGCATTGTGAGGTTGAGCCTTTAGAAAGTGTCATGAATCTGAAGCCTTTAGGTTAAGATGAGAAGAGACTGCTTTCTCTCTCTGCTTTTTCTGCCATTTGAGGACCCAGCAAGAAGGCATCTCTGCTCCAACAAGGAAGTAGACCCTATCCAGAAAATAAGACAGCTGGCCCCTGGATTTGGACTTCTCAGACCTAGAATAATAAAAACAAATGTTGCAAAAGTCAACTGCCAATATTATTTTTGATATAACAGCCCAAACTGGCCAAAACAAGCCCTTACACATTGGAAGATGCTAGTCCATCACTAAATACATTAACTACTAGCTCATTTTTTAAGCTGATCACATGCGTTCTGTTCTACTATGTCATGGAGTTTCAGAATATCCCAAAACTTTTCCCTACCCCAAGAACATAGGAGGGGAGATGCACAGTATCTGTATAGCCTGCCAATCTTGCGCACTCTCCCAGCTCATCTTCATGAAGTCTTGCTCTGGAACACATGTGACCAGGCATCAGACTGTGAGAAAAGGTCATCAACTTTTTCTAAAAGAGGTCTTGCTAATATGAGCAACTGCCCAAAGGCACCGGGCTCCTCAGGCCCCACCGGCAAAAGTGTTCAAAGGAAAGTAAGGCAACAAATTAAGAGAGAAAGCAGAGGGCTTCTGGGGTGAGACCAATCCTCAGACACAGGAGCGGAGGCTGGCGAAGGCCAGCTCCCGGGAGCAGCTGCAATATTTTATTTCCATGACTCAGAGTTTTGCCACTCTGGAGAGGCTAGTCACAGCTCGCTCCCATCAGGCTTCATATGTAAAGCTTAACCCAGAAACAAGTAAACAAAAACAGACGCCATCTTTGTAAGGCTGAGTGGTATCTGAGATGGTATCTGAGCTGCGTCACGCTGGGCCACGCCAAACACTGGGCACCACCTGACCATATTGTCTTCGCCTCGCCGGGCTTTATTGCCCCCATTTGTGACACAGACGCGGTCATCTCTTCCCTGCATATCTGTGAGAGGATGGGAGGACAGAAGAATTTATGAAAGTGAGACAAGCCCTTGCACTTTGGAAGAGCTAAGGATTTCCTGAGCTGATGCAAGTTTCCCTCTTATGTCTTCTAGAAGCTTCCCCAGCCCTTCCTGATTCAGCCGGTTCTCACTGGTAGACACTGTCATACCACCAAGACGTCACAGGTATCATTTTATGTTTATTTATTTGGTCCCTTAGTCTTAGTTTCACATGTTGGCATGAGTACTACACGGGCAGGAGCCATGACTCCTCTGTTGTTACTATTGCTTTCTTCCATTCTCACTGTGCCCTTCTGGAACGTGTCTACATATGTGTTAGATGACTGAAGAGATGAGTGGGCATGGGCTTTGTGATTTTGGAAATAAATGTGGCAAATGTTCCTGTGCAGTCATTCCTGCTATTATAATGTAAGGTGTCCGCAGGCTTGATAACCAAACAGAGATGTCTTAGAGACCTCATCTCTTTCTAAAATTTAACAAGTTAGTGAAGATGGCTAATAGTTATTCTATTTACAGGGGCTACGGAATCCCTCTTTATCAGCGAGTGACTTAAAATATGGCTCAGACATTCTGAAATATGTATTGCTTTTACGGGGTTTTTCCTCTTCGAGAGAGAGAGAAAAAGCTGGGTTTGCCATATAGTTTCCAGCAACCACATTTATGAAAATGAGAGAATGAAAATGGCTGCGGTAGGAACATTTTAGAAGAGTTACAAGCACAGGAAGTTCCATGTTAGTCTGGGCTGGTGGCACAATACATGGCAATTATAAAACCTTAATTATGTGGAAATCTAAAGATCTATGTCCCTTTAAGAATGCAGTGGCTTCTAGCAAGTACGCACACGTCATTATTATAGTCATTGGAGAAAATCAGTAAATTGGGCTTTTAACTGTGCTACCCCTCATATTCTGACGAACTGCAGTTTTTCCAAACTTTGTTTAGTGGTGCGAATCTGGAGTGTCTCTCAAAAGCCTCATGTACCTATGGATACTGTGTAGGGTGGGAGGTGGGGCCTCGCTGGAACGGGCAGATGCTTAGGTCTTGGCCTGGAGGGGCATGTGCTGATTTCACCCTTCTTCTCAGTCTCTTTGTTCCACCATGCTATGAGGATCTCTGTCCCTGGGAAGTCCAGTTTTGCCTTTAGCTGTAGCCTCCACCATGTGATTCCACCATTTTCCAGCCACTCAGCCATGAACACACTGAAACCTTCTGAAACTGTAAGCTACAATAAATCCTTCCTCTTTAAGTTATGGATGTTGGGTATTGAGTCAAAGCAACAAAAAAGTAACTAGGCACTTTCTGAGAATAAAAAGTTCACCAAAGAGTACTTTTTAAATTTTGAATTCTTATTTATATACTTTATTTTTGGCCCTGTGTCCCAAGTTAAATTTCCCCCTCTTTTCATAGCCCTAAGAGGTAATGCTGCTAGAAAGAAAACAGCAGCAAAAAAGAAAAAAAGAAAGGAGAAAAAAGCCATTTAAAGACCCCAGACAATTAAACAATTATTCTCCTTGCAGTTCATATTTTAGAGTAAATACCATTTGCCCTAGACTGAATTTTTCATCCTAGAAACTCACCAGCTATGGGTTGCTTTCCTTTCTTCCTGATGAAATTTCATGTGTCCATGAGCTCTTCTGTGAGGAGAAGCTTCAGGAGCCCAGCCAAATGAAAAAGGCTAATCAGTCCCTGATTTCCAAATACATCATCCTTTCCCTGCTGGCCTATTAGAGCTCTCTTGCTAACTCTCCCTGCCCTCATTCCAATATCAGGAGGCCTTTGTTTTGTGATGCTCACAAACAGAGCAGAGAAGGTCGTCTCCCACCTGAAATGGGTTTCCAGTTGTCAGATCATTTTCCAGTTCCACATGCGGATATCCTCAGGACTTTTGTATATTGACTACACTGAAATTACAGAGCACAGGCGAAGCCAAGTCCAGACCCTCAGCCCCCTTCAGCTGGCATATTGGGAGTTCAATCCCAGTGTTTAACTGAAGTTTGGGGTGGTTGAGGTCTAAATGTGGCCTCTATATTTCTGAAGTGATCCAAAATGCACAACGTATTGACACCTGTATGTGCATATAGTAACACAGACACTTAAGATGTTTAAAGCAAAAATTGTTTTCATTGAGATGAAAGGAACAAAGCATGGATTAGGGGCTGCTCCTGAAAATACAATGTGGTAAAAATGTCATAAATTTGAACCAAGTTCAAGGTTCCATACAATTAGGGGCAGTCCCCAAAATCCATTCAAAGCATAATACTAAACTACAGAAGGTCTGTACCCGTGCTCTCCCCAGGCCAGAAGGGCTCGACTCTGACACTTGAAATATCATAACTCATTGAGGTCTCTATGCATGATATGTAGAAGTCTTTTTCCTCTTCCTCAGAGGATGCCAGTGCTTATGGAGTATAGCAAAATTCAGACCAAAAAAGAAGAACATAACTCACCTTACTCCAGGATGAAATACCTAAGGCTCTCTGAAAACATGTTGGCAGAGATAAGCAACTTGATTGTCAGCTGATACAAAGTCTCTCTAACCCTGGATCCCTGAACCAAAATCTGCATTTTACCAAGACCCTCTTTGGAAAAGCAGGGCCCCAAAGAGTGTCCAGTTATCTGCAACCCACAGAAGGGAAATTCCGGTTCATTTCCGGTTCATGTTTTAATTCCTAAACCATAGGGTATATGAGCCAACACCTTTATCTTCATCCCCATTCTAGTAGGCTGCCAGTCAATATGTTGGAATGAGTGAGTACTCCGAAGGCTCTTGGTTCCATGGTCCATATACACAGGTCCATATACATCCACTTCTGACTTCAGTAGCCGTGTTCCTACTTGTGGCTTCAGTAACCAAGTTCCTACGGATTAACGTTTGTTCATTAGTTGGAAGTTCTAAGTCTAAGTTCTAAGCCTCAAGATTACCAGCACTTTACTCCTCCAACATGACGACAAACTTTTGCCTTTTCCTCTGCCTTGTGCATTTTCAATCCCTCTTTACTCGCAGAAATTGCTTTGTTTGCTATGAGAAGCCCTTATTAGGGGGTCAAGATACATCCTGCTTAATAATATTAAACTTTCCCTTGACGGAGCCACAACCCAACCTGTGTAATACTACTGAACTTCCCCTAACAGAGTCATGAACCAGTCTGCGTAGCACTATTAAATGTCCCTCTGCTGGCCCTAACTACGCTCTTGACCGCAATCGCTGTCCCAACTATTAGTGAGAACAGGATGTAAAGAAGCTCTCTCACTTTCTCAGCCACACTTTTCAAAGAAGAATGAGTGTGTCTAGCCAGGTGTGGCCTTATTATAGGCCATCATAAAACAACAGCAACAAAAAAGAAACAAAATCTCAAGATATTAGAAGGGAAGCTGGATGAAAAGTTGACAATACTCAGGGTAGTTTTATGACTGTTTTCCCTTCTTTATTTTATGAGCAGAGTATATGAGTCTGAAAAAGGATACTAGTTACCTTTGTCTATTTCTTCTTCCCCACCGGTACAACAGAGGGGCTGTCTCCTCTCCTACCACATCTGGAGTTTGGCCTTGGCTCGACAGTGACCGCCTCTGCCCTCCCGTTTCCTGTGATCCTGATACACAGAGACACCTTCTTCCAAATACAGCTGCTCATTTACCCTCACCTTCTCTCAAATATTTCCTGATTTTCCCACTCGTCCCCAGCTAGGACACATGGTACTCCAGCAGGAAAAGTATGGATTCGGGAGTAAGGTGTCAGAAATTTGAAATTCCAACCCTATCTCCTGGTTTATAATGTCTCACTTAACACCTTCTTTATTCTCCACAAAGTGTATCCTATTTAAGTTCTTCAAGTTTAGAAAGTTTGCCCACAACACTACGCAGGACAATGGTCAGTGTGTGATAACCACTTCTCCTCTGCCCACCAGGCTGTGCTACCTCAGTTCCTGAAGAGTCTGCAGCAATCACCCTTGTCTAATGGGACGACAAGAGGATCACAGGTGTGCAACTCGCTTCCTGTATGAGATTAGACCCAACACTTCCTCAATCCTTCTCAGTCCTTTATCGCTCCATCACAACAGAACACACACACACACACACACACACACACACACACACACACACACACACACTGAATTAAAAAAAAAAACATGCCTAGGAGTGAAATTTGGTTATAGAGGGAAAAAAAGACACCAATTTTCAAGCCACCAGACAAATCAAACAAAGCTGCTCCTCTGCTAAGCCGTGTGGCCTTTAGCGACTCACACTTTCTGAGATTCCATTTCCTTATCTGCAGACTGGGAATAATCATGACTCCATGGCTCTGTGTAGAGATTGTTGTGACATTCAATCAGTGTGTTAAACTATCTATGACAGCGTGTTGCCCCATGGGGACAAACAAGGGCCTCTTTTCTCTCTTGACTTTCCAAAAAGGGTCAAGGCACATCCAGGAGGCTGGCATCACAGCAAGCTCCTCAAGCAGTGACAGCCACTCCTGAGCCAACTGCCCAGGAGTTATCACATGAGCTACTCATTAGCATAAATATTCCACAACAATGTCATTTTAGTGCTCCCCAAAGAGCACCTATTATCTGTCTCACAAATTGGACCCTCTATGGCATAAATCATGGAGAAGTACTTCCCACGTGTCTCAAGTGAGGGAGTGCTGTTTGGACCACCAAGGCAAATACTAAACAAAGCAAGAAACAGAAGCACAGAAATACCCCACGCTGTGACTTTAATAGTTGATCAATTGCAGATCAAGAGCTTTAGTTCTCCTCGGCTTTGGACTGGCAGCAGGAGCTGAGTTTCCACTCTTTTAGAGATGATTACTTTGGTTGAAGCAAAAAAAGGCTCCACTGAGCAAACCCTGTTGAATACACACCCACAAAACCTGGGAATCTCTCCCAGAGAAATATCTAGATAACAAATACGACCACAGCACTAACAAGTGGCCCCCCAATCAACAGAGCTATAGAGTGACTATCACCCCACCATAATGCTAGGTTACATGACTAATTCTGTCTTTCTGGGAAGATCATTAATTACTTAAAGGAGTAGGCATTGTCTGCTCCAAGATCCAGGCCCAGCCTAGATACTGCAGAAAAATTCACTTGATGAATTTCGTTGAGCAAAACTGTGATAGTCAAACCAAAGTCTGAATTTCTACAGCCCTGGTGACTGCTAGTAAGGTTCCTTTGCTGACCATCATGGGAATAATATAAATCTTTAATTCAACAAGGCCCAACTCTAATCACCACCTTCTCTTTGCATCCTCCCCTGATATTTTACAGAAAATCATGGTAATAATCAATACAATAATGACAATCCACATTTCCTCCTTTTCCACCTGGAACTTTTTTCTCCATAACACTCACGGCCCATTTCATTTGATGGGCATCTGTGTCCTGGATTGATGACAATGGAAACACTTTTCATCTTCCAAGGCTGGAAATACCGTGTCAACTGGAGTCAAAATGACCAGATTGAGATCATGGCTCTACCAGGTGATAGCTGAATGGCTGTCAGCAAGTGATTTAACTTCTCTATAAAAAGGAATAAAATTGGCCTTCTGTATCCATAGACTTCCACAAACTACAGGACAAAACAAAAACTTGGAAAAACACCTCTATATTCAATATACACAAACGTTTTTCTTTTCATTATGCTTCAAAGTATGCAGAATTAAGTAGAATTTATATTA
The DNA here is from genome assembly GCA_004027205.1 of Ctenodactylus gundi. Classification (NCBI taxonomy): domain Eukaryota; kingdom Metazoa; phylum Chordata; class Mammalia; order Rodentia; family Ctenodactylidae; genus Ctenodactylus; species Ctenodactylus gundi. Next base: position 597,414 of record PVKB01000515.1, on the reverse strand, counting down.
TATTTGCTATTTTAAGTAAATTGGGGGTGGTTGAAATTACATGTACGCATGTGTTATATGCAAATACTATACAATTTTGCATAATGAACTTGAGCATCTGTAGATTTTGGCATTTGCAAAGGTCCCAAAGTGAGTCAGAATAGTCACGTACAAGAACAATATGCAATGTGATACAAACAAAGGAGCAAATCCTCAAGATAGATGTAGCTGCCCTAAAACAGTCATGAGAAGGTAGGGTTTAAGATTGGGGAAAATTGTCATTAGACATTCATTTCGCCCTTGTTCACTTGATACATAATTATAGACTAGCAGGGTGTGTCCAGACCCTGCTGGAGTCTAAAGGCCAAAGGCTCTGCCACCAAAGTGTCTGCATGGGGAAGTAGTATTACTAGAAGAGTGGGAGAGGAGCTCAGTGACATTCGGATATCGCTGCGCTCTGGAGTACTCAGGAAGGGCCTCTTGAAAGGGGCCTCTGCAGATCGTCAAGGGATAGCACCTTTGAAGTGAAGTACAAAGAGAGATGCTCTTGCACAAGGTTGCTTTTCTTCAGATGGACATTTTCTCTTAGGCATGACTTCAGGCGTGAATTATCACTCTCTATGGAGGAAGAGAGCCTAAGCAGGAAATAGCCACTGAGAATAATTTTTGAGCCTCGGAGGCGCTCAGAGAGTCACATGCTGAGTGACCTTCAGAAGCTGGCATTGCATCATACTGGACAGAACTCAGATGCCAGAGGGACCGCTCTGAAGTCACTGGGGCGAGTGATGGGACCCATGGAAGGGTGGCATGCAGGCCCACTCTTCCATTAGCAGAAAACAACATTAGAAACCCTTGGTCTGGCCCTAGAACTAGTGGAGAAACAAGAGCTGGTCTTCAACTTTCCCTTCTTAATTGCACATCATGAGTTATAAGTTGCCTGCCTAATGCTATCAGTCACGGCTGAGATGAGCAAGGCAGGAAAACTGGACCTGGACTTGAGCTGTTTCTCTCCTTGTCAGTCCTCTCAGTTCGCAGAAGCTGAACTCTTGGTATGGTTTACATATAATTTAATTAGCTCCACCCAAAATGCGATGCCTTCAAAGGCTCAGTATCCAAGGTGGTAGTATTAAGAGAGATGTGGGTCGTAAGATGTGAGGTCGACTAGGAGGCCCTCGGGCCATTGGGAACACACTCTCAGAAGGGACTCCGTATGAAACCCTCTGCATTCTTATGAGAGGGTAGTTAGGAAACAAGCAAGCCACCCAGCTTCCTGCCCCGCTGGATCAAGATGCAGTCACTTCCTGCTCCTGCTTGTGCTCCTCCCCTCATTGCTGCTCATGAGGTGATGTGGCCCAGGGGCAGTCCTCTCCATTAGTTTGTGTGATTTATTTAGACTTTGAACCTTCAGAACTGTGTATTGGATAAATCTCTTTTCTTCATAAGTAGGGTCTTTTAGCTCTTTTGTTATGGTGATAAAAATGTATTGATACAATATGTAATAAGAGGCAGTATTAGCCAGGCAGAAGGAGGGATGGATCAAGGACCAAAAATGCAGAATGGTACATCAAATAGGCTAAACCTTTCCCAGAGTTCTTGTGTTGTCCACCGTCATCCCATTGTCTCAGTCTAGAGTCGCGAATAAAACCCAAGTAACAACACTATCAACAAACGAAATGCAGAGACAATCTGTAAGCATCTATACAGGCAAGAGAAATAGAAAAAGTCCAGGCTCGTAGAAGGTATGTCCTCTAGGGTCTGTCCCTGTGAGATTGGCACTCCCAGGGAGGGGAAGAAGAGGACTGATGGTAAAGGAAAACATAAAAAAAAAAGGGTCTCCATTTTCTCCCAGGATAGCAGCAATAGAAACGTCTTTGCATCGTACGCCACCCTATTTTAGAGTAGACCTACTTTAACTTCCAAGTACTCACTTTAAGTGGCAAGACAAACTTCGGTCCAGTAATACCATAGCATCTGTGTCTCAACCTCAGATCTCGGACAACTTGCACCTTGTACTTGGTAATCTGAAAGCAAATAGTTTTATCTTTTATTGTTTTGTACTGGAGATTGAGCCCTGAGCTACATTCCCAAATCTTATTCCCCCCCCCCCCCCCCGCCCCGAGACCGAGTCTCACTAAGTTTCTAACTGCCCAAGCTGGGCTTGAACTTGCAATCTTCCTGCCTTAGCCTCCCAGACTACTGGAATTATAGGCATTTAGCTGGCTGCTCCATCACTGTTGGGCTAAATTCATAAGTAGAAATCCTTAATCGCCAGCACCTTGAAATGTGGCTGTACTTGGAGGCAGAGCCTAAAAACAGTAATTATGACAAAAGAACCACTTTGGTTATACCTTGACCCAATCTCACTGGTGTCCTTCTAAGAAGAAGAGGTTAGGACACAAATATGCATAGTTTGAGGCACAACCTTGCTGACAATCAGAAAGAAGATTGCATATGCAAACCAAAGAGAGAGACCTCAGAACACACCAACTCCGATGACACCAAGGGTCTTTAGTTTCCATTCCCCATGAGTCAAGGAAAATAAATTTCAGTCGTGGCCAACCAGACTGGTATTTTGTGATGGCATCTCAAGAAGACTTAAACAACAAGAGTTCATCATTGTACTTGAAATAGACATATCTGAGACACAAGTTGCTTCAACTGACACAGAACACACTGTGCTGGAAACAGCTAAGTCCACACAGCAGACACACAAATGCATGTGACATATTCACTCACTGGCACTGGAAGTTGACATAATGGAATATTTAGAACTACTAAATGTCCAGTCCTCCCTTTTGAAAGAAACAAATAATATTTTAATAGCTTTAGGGTGGCAAGAATAAGGATCTTTTCTTTATAAAGTTTTATAATTTGGCACTTTAATTTTTAAAATTAACTCATACAAATATTTGTTCAATTTGACCTGTGTAGTCAAATTGTTCATTTGGGGTAATGGCTGTTACAGACCTAAATCAGAAAGTTTGCCCTTCCGAGCACAGGGGAGCCCCATAAAAATAGCACAGATGCACAGCCACATTTGCTATCATTGAGCTCAGCTGTCTCTGAGAGCTTGGGACATGTGTGACATCTGCGTGCTGCTAGGATGACTCCTGGGTCCCTTCATTATCGGACGCTTTTGTCACACTGAAGAGCTCCAGCAGGGAGGAAAGGTACTAATTGAAGGCACGTGGTTTTCAGTCCTTCTGGGAGGAAACTCAGTGCATGATTCCTGAAACTTCTCAACCAACAAACAAGTATCGACTCCCAAAAGAGAGATTATGAAAAACGTAGAAATTCGAAGAAACACGTAGCCCCACTGGCAACATCATTACAAACCAACCAGAAGAAACAAGATCTGGGGCAAAAAGGATCACTCCTCCCAGGCATCCCTACAATGCAGTGTACCTTAAGCTAATCCGGCTCCTTACTCAGTAAGGATGAGTTCATACCTTCTTTTAATTTAGCCCACAATACTGTCTGTATTTCTTGCCTACTTGTTGCTAGGGAGTTAATTCTGATGGACAATATCAGACATTAAATAAACACATGTGCACCCCCTACATAGGCAGAGTACCTACCTAAGCTCATTTCTCTGCAGTGGCTAGAGTCTTAGTTTATTTCCTCTAACCTTCCTTCCAATCTTCTCTTCAATTGCCACAGAGCATATAGTCAAGCGCTTGACATTTCCTTTGAATTAAGGCTGCAAGTTAAGTGGCCATTTTCCCTCAGATTAGACAGCTATTCTGGGCCTCCCCACGCTAATCATGGCATAGCGTGCGGATCTCACCTGTTCTTTTCACAGGTACACACTCTGCTTGAAATTTGCCAGCAGGTCCTCCACAAAGAAATAGCCCTGATTGCTCATTAAAAGCAAGAGAGAAAGCAATTAAAACACAAAAGGCGGAGCAAAGCTTAACAGTCAGAAGTTGACAGTTGAGCAAGCACTGTTGAAGGTGGGAAGCAATCCAGAGTGTAGGAGAAAGAGAGGGAGCTGGGGGCCCGAGTCAGCGAAATCACCAGGGCAAACAGACTTGGCCTTCCTGGCTTCGGAGGAAAGGGAGGGCAGGCAGCCGAGCGAGCCTTGTGCTGAGTATTCGGTTTTTTCATTTAATTTCATTTAAATTCAATTATCTCCTTCTAGTTTACTGAAACGATCTAGACAGGAAATATTATTTCCTTAAAATAAAGTTCTTCCAACTTCCCCTTACTCTCTACAAAGCTCACAGTGGACTAGATAGGACTAGGTTTATGTGCATGCAGCCTGCGCTTGTAAACAGGGTCCTCAAACTCAATGTAACATTTTACTATGACTGTTGTGAAATTAACTTTTAACAAGAAAGCCTGCACTTTTATTTTGCACTGGTTTTGTCAAAGTATCGATGAAGATTTGGCTTGGCCAAATGTTAGTCTGGCTCCTGGACTTTTCCTAGACCTGTCTCTGCATTTTCTTAGAAAATCCAAATTTAGCAAAGAAACTTGCTAAGTCAGTTGAGCAAGAATCTCACATCTCTGATCACCTTTGATACCTGATCAGGTTTCTTATGTCATCACACCTCAGGTGGTGTCTGGTCACTTAGGCCTGCCTTTAGCAAGAATCCTGTAAGGTGAACTTAGCCAGAATCCCTCTTACTCTGATGTTTTCACTTGGTGATTGTTATGGACCTTCAGAATTCCCAAAAGCTCATGTTTAAAAGCTTGGTGACTAAGCGTGTCGCAGTGGTCTTAGGTGAGGCCTTTGAGAAGTAACTGGATTATGAAGACTGACCTCTTGAGTGAATTAAGCCATTGATAGATTAATAGTTTAATGTGTTTGGGGTAGAGGCATTGCTATATAAGCCAGCTGACATGCTCTCTCTCTCTCTCTCTCTCTCTCTCTCTCTCTCTCTCTTTCTCTGTTTCCTACTTGCTACGAAGTGAGGAACATCCTCACCCACATGCTGTCTCCACCGTGACGTTCCCCCCCCCCATTAGCCCAAAAGTCACTAGGTCAACCATAGACAAAAATCTCTGAAACTGTAAATCAAAACAAACAAAACTTTTCTCCTTTAAGTAAGTTTATTTCAGTTATTTTTGTCACAGTGACAGCTAGCTACCTAACAGTCATTTTCCATCCATTGACCGCTCTGTGGCTACAAAGTCCTACCTGTGCTCTTACAAATTGAACTGATTTTGTTTCATATACTGTAAAACCTCATTGTAATGGTCTTCGTGCCTTTCATGATGGCCCTGACTAAAGCCCACTTCACTGAGTTTGAGTCGTGCTTTGGGTATATATTTAGCGTTACATAGTTACGCCACGATAAATGGTTCACCTGTCCACACAAAGGAAAGACCCGAGGCATGGAAGACAGAAAAATGAAACCTCTATTAACAATCTGTAAGGCAAGTGTCGCTCCCTCAGTGGGTGGCAGGCACACAGAAAGATGGCATCTGAGGGGTTTTATCACTAGTTCCCAGCTCCCTCCCTCTGCCTGTACTATTGACAGAGTTCCCAGTCTTCCCAAATGAAATCTAAGGAAGTCCCTACACAAAAAAGGCAGAAACAGGTGATTTGCTTAAGTCACATTGGTTCAGGACCAAGCTGGTCACCATAACGCGGTGTTCATTTCTCCTCCTCCCCTGGATGTCCTTGGTGTGTGCCCCATGTAAAGCACATGAAGATAAGAGGGAGACGTTCAGTGAGACATTCAGTCACAATTTTACAACATCACATGAAAATGGACCACTAGCCGTCACTCACACCACTGCTAGAATAAGTGACTACTGGCGCTAGTTCTCCTTTCTGGAACCTGCCCAAGCACTGCAGATGGGACGCCTGCCTCATGCCAGCCGCCCCCAGCCCCACATTCCATTCTGCTGTGTTTGTAGATATTCTCTCGGTGTCACTTGACAATACGATCAGACTTAACCTGACAGAAGATTCACGATTGACTATAAGTTAATTTGAGGCCAGTCTGGGCAATTTAGCAAGACCCTGTTTCAAAGCAAAGTTTTTAAAAGGATTGGCAATATATATACTTCCGTTGGTGAATGTTTGCCTAGCATTTGGCAAGCCCTCGGTTCAATTCCTAGAATCTCAATAAAGTAAAATAGAACAAAACAAACAAGGATTGTGGGTAGTTATTTCCTGACAGGATTTTAGTTGACCCAAAGTATTTGTGGGAAAGTGAGTCTCCTTTCAGATTATTGTGCCCTGGGTAAGTAGCAGAGAACTACAATCACCATAAAACTATTGTACCAAGCAAGAGAAATTCATCCTAGGTGTTAATTAGCTCAATATTTATCTCATCTAATATGCAAATTAAGACACTGCAGCCTCATTAGCGTCATCTGCGTTTCTTTTAAGCAAAACTTAATCTCCTGCCAATGCAAGGAAAGAGGAGAAAAAAAAAAACAAGTATTTCTCTTTGAAGCTAATGAGGGTGTGATGTGCTTTTTCCTTTGTTATGAGGTAGTGAATTAGGAAAAGCACATTTTATGCATGCAAAGTGTGGCCTGACCTCATCTACCAGAGACAAGATCACAGCCTTGGTGAGGGGCAGTGCTAGGCTTCCTGCATCACCATCCTTAGAAGATCCAGGAAGCACAGAGGAGGTGGATGAGTTAGCAGGGAGTTGCCCATGAGGAGATGAACGAACGAAGGCCACGCAGGCTTCAAGAGCCCAATCAGCAAGCAAAGGGGGTGTTACCCCAGCAAAGGGATGAGGAGGAGGAAATGAGATCTTTTAATGCCATGAATTTACAAACTGAGAAAATGTGTCTCCAATTGCGACAGAGCTGAGATTTCTTGTCAAAATGTCTGCTCCTTCCAGCATCCCTTCTTAAGATTTTAGAACCTGTACTACAAAATCATCACCAAAATCATCAAATGCCCACATCATGCCCCAAATGGCAGGCGACACATCATGTAGCAATGTTACAAAGTAACAGCTTCAGTTGAAATATTCGGCATCTTGGGTCTGCAGCAGGCTGCTAGGAACTGCCCACTGATGGGGCTCAGGATGCTGCTCTGACATAAGAACGTAGACAATCAGAATGTGTTCCCCAAGATGTACCTCCTTGACACGCAGATCGTTTTGATCATTTGCTTTGAAACACACCGATGTATGAGAAGCTCTGAGAAATTACTATTTTGTAGCAGAAATTTGCATCTTTATTTATAATGGAAATTTGTCTGTAGTAGGATGGCTATCACTAGAGACTATTAATGCGGAAGGCTGGACGCATAGCTCAACCCGTAAAGCATTTGCCCAGTAAAGGCTAGTCCCTGAGTTTGATTCCCTAGCACCACCGAAACTCAGCGTGACGTTCACCCAACTAATCCCAGCACTCAAGAGGTTGAGGCAAGAGAATTGCCCTGAATTTGAGGTAGCCTGGGCTATATAGTGAGTTCAGGACCAGCCTGGATTACAAGGCAAGATCCTGTCTCAAAAAAATAAAAAATAAATAAAAATCAATGCAGAAGACACCAGTTTAAATCTGCATTACAAATTTTACTACTCCTCAATGATACTTTTCCTGGACATCTTGCCTTAATCAGTCTTCTCACATTTTTTTTCTTTGTTTAGAAAAGATGATATTTAAGCCTAAAGTCTTAGACAGTTGTTTGAGATTTACTCTCAAAATATGCTCATATTACTTTAGTCTATATGATTTTCTATGTATACAGGATGTGCATATAGACTGGTGTGAGTTCAGGACCAGCCTGGGCTACAGGTTGAAGCCCTGTCTCAGAAAAATCAATAAATCAAATTAAATCAGAATGCATGTATATACAATTAATTAAAAATATTTTTGGAGTGTTTTCTCATTAATTTTCTTTTGTTACAAGGACCCCAGCTACAAAATTTGTGGAGGGTTAAGCAGAAGGTTCCCCCCTACAGCATGAGTCACCTCTCATCTTCCCAAGGACTCAACAAGGCTTTATTTTCTCCATGTTTTTTAACAGGTGATGGCACTGTAGTTCAGAGTGGACGGGTCACTTGTCCAAGGTCGTACAACTAAAACTTGTCTCGGGTGGAACAAATAGATCAGAAGCACATGGCAGGCCATGGAGAAGGCAGCCTAATTAGCAAGGCATCCTGCGGGCAGTAATAGAAAGGTGGAAAGGGCAACAGACTCCTTCTCACCCTGAAGACAGTATGCAGATCCTTTCCTTCTTGAGGCCACAAGCCTCAGGCCCTTCTTGCTGTACTCCCTCTGCCGGGTTTGACAAGTTGCCTGAGACCTGTGCAGTGAACGTGGGCTGCTCTCTGGGGCAGGAGAGAGACCCGTCTGCATTCGACACCTTGTGGGGCCCGAAGACAGAAAAGAACTCCACAGGCAGACGAAACTGATTTCCATATGCTGCAAGTCATGTCAAGTGTCAGCCACGACACAAGGAGAATTCACTGGCTGCCGCCATTAAAGATGAGCAATGAGAATCGGAGGAGCGGCCCTCACCTCCGAGAGGAAGTAAGAGGAAGGGGTCGCTTCCTCCTTGTGACCCTTGGTCCTGAGATGACAGATTTCCCACAACACTTTTGTCTAGTTGGTTTCCAGACCTGTGAGCTTCGTCATTCCCCCAAACTAAAAAGCAAGCAACAGAGACAGCGAACGAATATGGCTTTGTTGCCTCTTGACTCTGCTGCCCTCCTTGCTGATGATTCTAGAGCTGACGAGGGGCATGTGGGCACACAGGCATCAGAAAGCTACATGGGAAGATTCAAGCCTCCCAAAGCCGCATGCATTTGGATGCTACAGATTTCATGTGCTGTTATTAGGAGCCGGACCTGCTCGGGGAGGTGGATTTCTAGTGTGTGGTGGAGGGCAGGTGTGTGGCAGGTCAGATACAAGTGAGTGGCCTGGAAGGCCATAGACTCCTCCTCCTGTCTCTTCTGAGGCTTTCCACACTGTGAGCAGCTGTTCTCTGCCAGATCCAGACTCTTCCTGCCGTTGTTAGGTGCTCATGAATGGACTGAGAACTTCTGAAACTGTGAGCCAAAATAATCCTTTCCTCCCTAAGTTGTGGATATTGGGTAATACGTCTCAGTAAAGAAAGACTACGATACAATATTCACAACCTGCACAGAAAAATCAAGGAAGGGTTTTACCAGTCTGATGCTTTCTATTCCATTTTTGCTCTGAGCTCCACAAGTGGACAGAAGGATGAGCCCACTGGCTGGGAATACTGAAGCCACCAAAGACAAAATGATCTCCTTGTGCCACGAAGCCAAGGTCGCCTGGGACAAGAGTCAGTTCTGGTCTGTGTCCTCTATCTATTCCATTTCCCCTGCTGACAGTGACCACGTTAGCCATCTTCTGGAATCATCACAGCGCTCATTTGACACAGAACTGCCCCCTTTGTGGGAATGGAGAAGCTGAGAGTAAGCACGTCAAGCAAGGGGAGGAGACACGAGCGTGGCTTGAACGCCTTGCCCAGGAAGTGCTATGGAGTTAGCAAGGCCATTGAAAACAGGAACAAGTGATAAAGAAAAGGACAATTTGGTAGGTCTGTGGACAGAGCTAAGCCTGAGGAAAGGATATGTTGCTGTATTTCTCAGTTGAAAAAAGTAAGAGGCGAAAACACTAGTCAATAACTTTCCTGTGAAAGTAATACCTCACCTCTAATGTACACTTGTACAACCACTTTGGAAAGCAGTATGGAGAGCTCTCAAAAGACTAGAAATAAATATCCCCTTCTATCCAGCGACACCCCTCCTGGGAATATATCCAAAAGAGGCCAAAACAACACATAATAGAGACATATGTATACCCATGTTCACAGCAGCACAACTAACAATAGCTAAAATTTGGAAGTCACCAAGATACCCATCAACAGACCAATGGATGCACAAACTGTGATATTTATACACAATGGAATACTATGCATCGATAAAGTCCAACAGTGTGGAGGCTTTTGCGGGCAAATGGAAGAAACTTGAGAACATCATGCTCAGTGAAGTGAGTCAGAAGCAGAAGGTGAAACATCGAATGGTCTCTCTGACATGAGAGACCCAGATCACAACTATATCATGGAACTTAAAACGAAAAACAAAGTGAAACAGGGGGGTAGGGTGGGGAGGGAGGGAGGGGTGGGTAGGGGAAGGGGCAAAAGGAAAGTGGGAACCTTGACAAGATACGTATGAACACTAAATGCTCAACTTCATTGTAAACCTTAAATTTTGTACTTATACATATCAACAAAACGGGGGAGAAAAGTAATACCTCACCTCTGGACCAGGACCAAAATAACTGCAGAAAGCTGAAAAGCAGGCTGTGCAAAGGTGGAGAGGTAGACACAGAAGTCCCTTCCAGTCTTAGTACCGCTGGGTAAGAATGAGATGAGTTCTGGAGCTTAATGTTGTGTAGTTTCTGGATCTTTTTCCTCTCTACAACTGCTAATTGATAATGTGTGTGTGTTTCCACTCAATACATTTCCTGACATAAACTCTCTTTCTGAATAGTTGCCTTGGGTTTACTTAAATTATGTAATACTTTATACATAATGAACCACACATGAGGTATAGGCAAGATATAAAACAAAATCATAAAATACGTGCCCCTGTGTAGAACACTAACCCTGAAATGAAGAAAGTCATTAAAGCATCGTCCTGAACGCTGTGCAACTAATGCAAGTAGAAGCTCCTTAAAAAGGATATTGCATTAGATGCTATAGATCCTAGTGATTTGTTTGATGCTGCCCTCATTTGCACATCCAGAGATATCAAGTCTAGAGAGATTAAATAATTCAGTCTCCATCTGTGCCCCCATGGAGCCAGAAAGTAGCCCTGGGGTTTCCTAGTGCCCCATGGAGGGCACACATTGCATTACTTCAAGAGAAAACTTGCCCACAGCATGGGTGCTTCTCTCCAGAGCTGTGTGTTCTCTGGGTTCTGTCAGGCTCCTGATTTTACCCAGAGTGGGGCCAATCTTCAAGCCTCTGCCAGGACTCAGTGCCTGCTTTTTAAAGAAATTTGACACTGCTGGTGGACTGTCTGTGTCTTATTTGTTTTATTTCCTGTTATCCTATTTGTGACAGTGAGCCCACTAAAAATTCTTTTCAATTCACACGTCCTCCCCATGCAATCTCATTCTGGAAAAATCACATTTCACATTACAACAAAGCATCTTGCCTGTTTTCTTGTCCCCAGTATCGGAAAGAAACGTAAGCACTGAACAAGATGTCGGTTGGGAAGATATCGGCGAGGAACTCTGAATAGAGATTTTGGCTGTCGGCCAGGGTTACTGGGTGGCTGTGCTCATCTGAATGGGAGTTGAAACGCGGCATAGGAAGGGGAAGAGGCAAAGAAATTTTGCTCATTGAACACCGACAGTGTGCCAGGTATTGAGAAGGTTTTTTTTACACACATTTCCACATTCAATTGTCATGGCAGCCCTGGCAGCAGTCCATTTGCAATCCCCGTTTTATAGATGAACAAACTGAGACTCCTGGAATCGAAGCACAGCTGGAATACTGGTTGATTGGCAACTTGAGTTATTTTCTTCTGATCTGAGCTCCTTGCTCTTTTAGTATTGCAACTCGATGACTGGCGTGTGCTTGGAGGCGAAACTCATTAAGCATCTATTGAGTGTGAAATCTGCGGACACGAGAAGAATCCGAAGTCTGGAGACCTCCTAACAGAGCGAACAACCCGATCTCTGATGTGTGGAGGCTTCGGAAGCCGTCTGCACCCCTTCCTTGCTGGGCAGTGAGAACCAAATGGGTGACGAGGCCGCACTCCCCAACTGCTCCCCCCGCTGAGGCACAGTTCTGCAAGGTCGTTAACCCTCCCCAGCCCTTTTGTTGAAGAGAAACTCCACCTGGATGTTTCAGATGTCAATAGCTAAATCTCTCTTCAGATTTATAGAACCCAAAAGATCTTGATGATCTTTGTCATATCTTCTCCTTAACCTTCAGTTCTACGGACATGTCTGTCTAACAAGGATTATAAGATAAAGCCCAGGAAGGGGAGGGCCGCTGGGATGTGCCTATGCTCCTGAGAAGAAAAACGGAGACGTGATAGACCTTCTTCAGCGTGTCGTGTTCTTGTTCATTATTTCTCAAATCTCCTTTGTGTCCGTACAAAACAATTTGTGCTCCTGAGTTCTCCAAAATGGAATTTAGAGGAGTAAAACCCCATTGTCTCAAAATTGCCTTGAAAAAAAAAAAAGAGATTGCTTCCTACCAACTCCCATCCCGCAATTGTTGACGTTTGAGCAGCATCAAGCAACCCAGACCTTTAACTCCATTAACCTAGGTACTAAATACAGACTTAGCCCAAACTTCTTATATGCTATTGAAACATCTGAAAAATGTCAAAAAAGCCTCAGCATCTCTTTCACCCTCCCGCCATATGTTTCCACTAAAATCATGTAGCGGGAATCCTGATATAGAGATATGTATCTGTACGTGTGTTGTGCATACCTACACATACATATGTGAAAACACATCATAGGAACATGCACCACTACTAAGACTCCTTTTCAATGAAGTGAGCAGGACAATTCAACAAATGACATGAGAGCAACTGGCAATTCATTTGATATGACTAAGTTACATTCTACCTAATGTCATTCACACAGATGAGTTTCAGAAATATTAATGTGTCAAATATTAAATAAATGTATTGAGTAATTAGAAGACAGATAAATGCTAGGCAAAAACCAATCCTTCTCCAACACAAATATTGTAAAAGGAAAAAAAGCATTGGATGACGATGTTAGGAAGAAACTATTTTCAAAATTTATACCGGACCAAAGATTAATGATGAGAATATATAAAAATGTCTACAAATCAATAGGTAAAAGACTAAACACACCACCAGAATAATGACCTAAGGATTTACACTGGCAGTTCTCAGAAACAGAAGCGCAGGCAGTCAATGCATATCAAAGAACATCTGTCCTTCCTGGTCATCAGGACGCTGAAACTGCAGCAAGGATGAGATGCCATTTCCATCTATAATGTTGCCAAGGGTTAAATAAATGTACATAAATATGTAGTTGGATGGATTGAAGGAGGGTCCTGGCCTCAAAGGACTCAAAGGGGCTTTTGGAAAGAACATCACCAGAAGCAGGCTGATCTAAGGGTGACTTTTCTTGTCAAAGGCAAATCTCACCTACAGATAACAATTTTCTAAGTTTCCTATTTGTCCCTGTATTTAAAGTCTTGGTCTATCGCTTGACACTATTGGAAGGTGGTAGAACTTCTAAGAAGTAGGGCCTAGTGGAAATTCTATTGGTCACTGGGGGCATTTTCTTGAAGAGGATAGTGAGATCCTGGCCCTTCCCTCCTCATGAGTCACAACCATAACATATATGTTTTCGTTCTGTGTGTGCTTCTGCTGTAATGTGCTGCCCCACACCAGAGGCCTAAGGCCATATAGGTCTATTTGATCAAGGATTGAAACCATCCAGACTGTGAACTAAACTAAACTTTTTCTCTTTGTAAATTGAGTATCTCAGGTATTTGTTACAGCAATTGAACACTGAAAAACACACAACTATTGCCTATTATATTAGTCAGCTTTCTTGTGACAGAAATGTGATACCCAGTACTCACAACTTAAAAGAGAAGAGGTTCCGTTTGGCTGATGGCTTTACGGGGTCCAGTACATAATTGGCAGGCTCCAAGCCAGAAACATCATGTTGTAATGACATGATAGAACAAAGCTTCTCCGTGTATGGGGTCCAGGAAACAGTTAAAGGGAGCAGTGCTAGAGTGGAAGGAGCAAGGGAACAGATCTAGTGTCCAAGGTCACATCTCCATGATCTCATCTAAATACACCGGTAAGTGTGCTTCACCAATACCCTGGGTGGCTCCCAAGCCAGTGAAGCTGACACAGATTAACTCACACATACTTAGCCTCTCACCTAAACCTAAGTGGTACTGATCTATGGAGGAAGCCTAGGGTCATAGCCTCGATTCAGAACACCAAGACTCTGAGTGAAGATAGCAATTTGGTCTTTTGGGGCAACAGCTACATTAGTTCAGGAGCATGTGTAGTGTCGTTCCTGCTGAGTGTTATTGCCTGTGTGCAGGTGTGAGTCCAGGTGTCCCATCCCCATTCTCACCCCAGTTCCACCCCATACCCAAGTCTGCTCATGAGGACTTCTGCAGAAAGCCATGGACCCCCAGATGCAGTGTTGTCAACTGGTATGGTGGCTGGCAGTCTGTGCTGGATTTGTGTCCCATGGAAAAAATAAAATCCCAGATGAAGGTGGCAAGGTGTAGAGAAGGCACTTTACTTGGAAAAAGTGCAAAGGGGGAATAAAAGCTTCTACAGGTGAGAAAGGGGACACAAAAGGAGGGTAGACCATGTCGCTCTCTGTCTAGGGCCTTTTAGAAATGAGCTGAGTAAGGGACTAACCTCGCTGTGCAGCTGCTAAGGTTGCTAAGGTTCAGTTGCTGAGATCCTCCATTCTTAAGATCTTTCTCCCTATTGTCTTTGTAACTACCTAACCTTTAATCCATCCCTGGTTCTGGAAAGCAGTTAGATACAGGCTATCTGGAGCTACAGCCAACTCTCATTATCCACATTCTTCATTTCGGGGACCCCTTTGATCCCTGACAGCCTATATGTCCACTGCTTCCTATAAGTATTGCTGAGGATGTTGTGGCCGCCCACACTAACTAGATCTTTCTAATTTAGATCCAATTCTAGATCTTTCCAGCTGTCAGGGTCCAAATAGAGGGCAAGGAGCCTTCACTCAGTACTGGCCAAGAGAAGTCAATTACCCCTGTGCCTTACTCGGCCCCTCTCAATGGTGCCAACAAAAAAATAGGAGGAAAAGACAGAAAGAAAATCCGTCAGCCCTCAGGTCAGGGAGGCAAGGCCGATGCTGGCCGTTGACCCACTGGTGAGGGGGATACTCACCCTCCAGCCCTGTCCGAGAAGAGCCTTGATCCCTGTGCTTCTCAGAGCCAGCAGCCAGGTCCTGCCTCATTCTAGAAAAAGTATCCCCAAGGATGCTTCCTGGAAGTATCACCCCAATTGCTTTCCTAATCCCCCATTCACTTTATTTAGAACCTAATACTCAGGCCCTGACTAAGCACCCATAGGAATAATATTCTGTGTGTTCCTCCAGAACCAATATTACTGCCCTACAGAAAGGCCAAATACTTCAAACTCTTTCAGGATAGATTTGCGTGACTTACAAGGTTTATTTAGTGCCCAGAAGTGTGTGCCCTGCAGTGGAGGAAGGCTGTACCTCCTCCTGGCCAGAAGTCGGGCCAGTGGCATCAGTGATACTCCAGAAAATATGCTGGCAGGCAGCTGGAGAGCTCTTCCTGCTCTACAAAGCAATTTGTTCTGGAGTCTCAGGAGGACTGGGCCAATGCCAGGGTGCTGGATAAGGGGATAGTGAAGATTTTGAAACACTCCTAATAAAGTATCTCAAA
The DNA here is from genome assembly GCA_004027205.1 of Ctenodactylus gundi. Taxonomy (NCBI): domain Eukaryota; kingdom Metazoa; phylum Chordata; class Mammalia; order Rodentia; family Ctenodactylidae; genus Ctenodactylus; species Ctenodactylus gundi. Next base: position 582,053 of record PVKB01000515.1, on the reverse strand, counting down.
GCGCTCAAATCTAGACCTAGAAGCTTGCTCAGAAAAACCATTACACAGTTTTCAGTAGTAAGGTACAAAGCCCTTTAAACGGTGTTGGTTGACGTTAGTCAGGCATACTAGTGGTTGGAAGTTCAAATCAATTTCTGTGGTGAGAACATTTCATTGCAATGTTGGTGTGAAATTCTTTACAAAGGTTGCACTTCCTTGTTATTCACAACCAATGTGGACTCTTCACACCCCCCAGCCCTTGGCGTGGTGTTTTGGCTTGGATCAGCAATGTGCCATAGAACTCTCATGTATTTAGAGGTCTTATGGATTCCCTAGGGAACTGTGTACCATCTATGAAGTCCAACAGTGTGGAGGCTTTGGCGGGCAAATGGAAGAAGCTTGAGAACATCATGCTTAGTGAAGTGAGTCAGAAGCAGAAGGTGAAACATCAAATGGTCTCTCTGATATGATCAACCCAGATCACAACTATCTCATGGAACTTAAAACGAAAAACAAAGTGAACCAGGGGGGTAGGGTGGGGAGGGAGGGAGGGATGGGTCGGGGGAGGGACAAGATACATATTTGCATAAAATGCTCAACTTCATTGTAAACCTTAAATTTTGCTTTTATACATATCACTAAAATGGGGGGAAAAGAGATGGGACGTGGTCAGGAGGGGTAGATTATAGGCATATAGTGGATTTTAAGTGTGTAGTGGAAGACAGGCTTGTGGTGGGAAAGAAATGTGTCGTAGATTATAGATTAAAGTCATGTGGTAGATTAGGGGAGTGCTGCATATTACAGTTGTGTGGCAAATTACTGGACATGTAACCTAAAGAGGACAGACCACCAGGGCTTTACTCTAAGGGAGGAACTCTGAGGCTGGACCCAGAAAGGGCAAGCCACTGGGACACGACCTGAAAGTGTATATGGTAGTTCTGACCTTCCTCTCTGACTTGATTTCTGTCTTCCATGCCTTGAGGAGCTGCCTCTGCCTATGCCTCCATTTCAACCATATGCTGCCACCATTATTACCAGCCACCCATGAATGGACTGTGACCTTCTGAAACTGTGATCTAAAATGAATCTTTCCGCCCTTAAATGGTGGATGTTGGCTATTCCATCCTGGCAATGAAAAACTAAGACACATGGTATCCTTTAAGACCTGGTCTATGAAAAATACTACCGACTGAACAGTAGCCAAGGATGCCCAAAGGCTTAGCCACCCAATCATAGTTAGGCATGCATTTAATGGCTCTGTCTTGGTAGAAAGAGGAGCATCACATGGAGTTGAGGCTCTGATCTGCATTCTGTAGCAGAGCAAGTAAGAGGCATAAAAGTCTATCTGGACCATCTGCCCCACAACCCATATCTGAACAGACCCTCACTCCCTCAGAGGGGTCTCAGTGTCACTCCATCGGCTTGGGCACCTCCTGAATTGGGGCAGTTGTCCCCTGCTAATTTCCCATTTGCTCTCTATTTATAAGGGGGTTGGGGAATCCCCAATTCATTCTCCTATGCTGCAGAAGAGGGGGCTGCTCTATATGTGCATTTATCCATGACATATTTTTTTCGAGATTTGACGTCTGCCTAACACTACTCAGGCTGCATTTGCTGCCTCTGCCTCACAAGTCAAGCCCTGCCCCTAGACTCCTCCCACAGTACTTGGCTCCAAAGGCACTATGTTCCTAAGTCCTTTAGCTGAGCTGTTTCAAGTGAATACCAAGCTACTTATCACCATCCTATAAACTCTTTATCATTTTCCAAATGCAGTTCATTTTTCTTTTCCCAAAGGGTCCTCCTGAGCTCCCCAATGTCTTGAATTTATACTCTAGGTACATTTTGCTTACATACCTGTCCCCAGTTGAAGGTCTTATTCGCTTGGGATTCCTTTAGCTAGATGCTTCCTGGCCTCTAATTCACACTCAGTGAAAGATGGGAAAACAAATCCATGAATATATCTTTTGGGATTTCTGATCTTACAAAGAGTTAAAAGCATCGGGAATTCAGAAATAATGGGCCGAGCTGGTTTGATGATGGCATTTCATAGAACAGAAGAAGAAATTTCTGGGCTTGGACTTTCAACTAAATGGACAACAGGTCTCTAGAGTGTGAAGAGATTGCAAGATGCCATGTCTTACAGAAGCCCCAGGTCCTGCTCTTGAGGGTTGGGTTCAAATCTTGATCTTGTCGTGCTCCCTCTGTTGTACATATGAGGTTCTTTCATTTTTCTTCCTTATTCCTTGTTTTAAATTAGGGAATGAGGCAGTTAGTCCATAAGATTTCCACAGCCCTTCACAGCAATCACCTCTTTCTTGGCTTGACCATAGGTATCTTGGTAACTTTTCATCACTGTGACTCAATACCCGACATCCACAATTTATTTTGGCTTTCAGTTTCAGAAGGTTTCAGACCATTCGTGGGTGTCAGCTGGAAAATGGTGGAATCACATGGTGGAGTGGGTTCTGGGGACTCAGATCCTTGTAGCATGATGAAACAGAGAGAAGTCTGGGAAAAGAGCAGAACCAGCACACACCCTGCCAGGTCAATCCCCAAGCACCGCCCCTTTCAGCTAGGCCCCACCTCCAAACTCTACACAGTTTTCATAAGTACATGAGGTTTAGGGGTGACACTCCAAATCCAAACCATGACAATGCGTCCCTCCTCCTGTACCTCCAACACCTTTCCACATGAGCTCAAGTGAAGGAGGAAATTGAAGGGAGAGAGGCCAAGAGGTGGCATGTATTTTTACATGAGTTTGGTGGAAAGCAGGTTCTAGGGTATGTTTAAAGCAATTAAAGGTAGTGAAGTTTCTTTGCTCCTGTAAGTTCATGGGACTTCTCACAGGCTTTAAGAAGCAATTAGGTTTCTTTAGTTGATTGACTGTGAAATGTCAATTGCATAAGAAATGGAACCCACAATATCCCAACTTTATCTGGGCACAGATCCTTTCATACACTGTAACAGAAATTCTTTAGGTCCAAGCATTGTATAGAACACGCCTTCAGAAACCCTGGTAAGACACAAACCAGCGATAACTCTGAGCCAGATCCTGTCTCACCATTTGTCTATGCTAATGGATGTTCTTGAACTAAACCATAAATGCTAATCATATTTAATTGGTGGAATTTTCCCCTTCCTTACTTTTATTTTGTAAAATTTTAGAAGCATTTTAATAATCACTGAAGTTTAAGAGTAATGTGGGGAGCCACCCTGAACCTGGGACATAGGTGACTCTATCTTGGCTCAAATCCACAGTAATTAAAGCTGTTGGTCAGATTGTCTGATAGGCCACATTCTTCCAAGGACTGCTTGCTTAAATGTTAACCTCTGGCACCTCTGCCTGTACTTAATCTTAACTTCTGACGCCTGTGACTCGCTCCCATTCCTTACTTCAAAGCACAGGTGGCCTTTCCTAATATAGAAATGGAACTCTCTCCCACTACTCATTTTAAGGTACTGATGACGTTTCCTAATATGGAATGGAACGTTTAGAGTTAGACCACCTAGTTGCCTGCTTACGCAGACAGGTTTCCTAGCAACCCTACTCCCCTTCCTCATTTTACCCTATGTAAGCTTATGCGAGAAAAATAAAACTTGAGACTTCATCAGAAAGCCTGTCTTGTCTCCATTCCTTTGTGTCTCTCTCGTCTCCCTCATTCGCACGCCCCCTCCTCTAGGTTCCTGTTGAGCTGCCCGGCGGGCCGGGCACAGTAACATGTTGAGAATATAAAGTGAGAACTCAAAACTTCCTCCACCTTCCTAGGCTCACATATTAAAATACTGGTCACACCTGTTTTGCGTAATCTTCCAGCACATCCGCATGATCATTTTTGATTTTCTTAAATAACTAACTTTTGTTTTAAAATCATGGTACCAAAGATGGCCTCCAGTCCCACTTGTTCCCAGAAAGAATGTGAAAGTGATTCTGCACATTACAAGCCCAACACAAAGCTTGGCACAGGATGAGCACCCCATAAATATGGATAAAAATAGACTTTTGCTTTTGAATTGGAGCACTAGTGTAGGGGGCCCTGTGCCAATTGCTTCCAGAGTTGATGGCTTCCAGAAGTTGCTGCTTTGTTCAGATTCAGAAAGAAATTTGCACTTTCCTGGATCCTGCCCTTAGAGCCTGTGAAAGCAAACAACTGGGGAGGAAATATGTTTCCCTCCCCTCTGAGGGATCATAGGGCTCCCAGTGGTCCCTTGGCCTGCCCAGGGCTGATGGTGGTGCCAAGAAAAGTCTCTGCTTAGATGGAAGTGAATTGTGCAGAGAGGAGGAAGAGGAGGAAGGCAGTCTCTGTGCCACCTCAAGCAAAGTGGTCACTCCTCTCTGTGAATTCCTTTCCAGCCCTTCATTGGCCCAACTCAGAAAGCTCTTCATGGACTTTCATCATGGTCAAATTACTCATTTACAAAAAAGAAAAAAAATGCTGCTGCAGATGGGCAAGTCCCCACAAAACTGTGCCAGGGACTCTTTACGGCAGATCCTGCTACTTGGCATAGTGAAGCCCTGATTACTATATCCCTGAGGGGTGCCAGCTTGCCAGAGGCTCGCTTTTAATGAACTTTACCATCCAAAGTTGGCCCAGAGAACATGGGTTGGATTTTGCCAATCGATTGGAATTGATTACTTCTCGAAAGCTGGGCCTCAGCTTGCAGGAAATATATAAAAACACGCCCAACGTTTGAGGGTTAGTTTGATTTTTGGAGGAAAAGGAGTTCTTTACACTCTGAGATAATGATAGATTAGCCTCCTGGAGATTCCCAGAATACTGGTTGAAAACGGTGCTTCTGAAGGGAACAAGGTTGATGAACTAAGGCCATCTCAGTGCTCAATTTGTGCCTGGAATTCCTGATTCAGATCCATCCACCTGTTAATCCATCCACCTAGCAGAGCTCAACGACTCCTATACTGGGCCAGGAATGAGGCTCGATGGTACAGCCCTTGGCTGGCATACGCGAGACCCAGCATTCCATCAGAAGCGCAACAAAAAGAAAAAAGAAAGGAAATACACCAGCTACTGAGATTTGATCATAGTCCAAGTCTGATGTCTGCTTCTGGAATGTTAGAGGTGAGAGAATCCCTGTCCGTGAAGGGACCAGGCCCACGGGTAGAGGACAGTGGCTCTTCCTGGAGGCATAGGGGAAGGCAGGCATACTCGTTGCTTTCTCACTGCTGGGACAAAGTATCTGACATTCACAACTGAAGGGAGAAAAGATATATTTAGCTCAGAATTTCAGAAGGTCTCACACAGTCCATGCATGGCAGCTGGCAACGCTGAAAGCACATGGCGGAGGCCAAAGAGCTGCTCACCCAATTGCAGAAGCCAAGTGAAGCAGGAACCAGCTGATGTTGGGAGACTGAGGCAAGCTTGGAGCTTTCCTAGGAAGAAGCTGTTTCTTCTTCCTCTCCTTACTTAGTTCAAGCTGCAAATTGGGCCCCCCATGCCCAGAGTGGGTGCCCCTGCCTCACTTCCCGGCCCATGAGTCCATAACACGCACCCGAAAGCTCTGCCCTGGACAACCTCCGATCTCAACAAGTTGACACAATTCTTTCAGGTCAAGCCTCAAGCAACCGCCCCTTCCAGGAAAGCCCTACCTCCTAACAACACTCAGTTGCACAGGTATCCCACTACATCCAAATATATGAGGTTATTGAGGGACACTTTAGGCCCAAATTATAGCAGAAGGCCTGTGCTAAGTTTGGAAGAATGAGGGTGTGAAGGTGCATTCTCCTGAAGAACAAAGTAAACAGAGACCGATTCTGGTCTCCAAGCCTTTCTAGTGTCAGGTCCTTATGCCTGGTCAATTTCCCAGACTCTGCCCCGCTTCTCAACCCTCTGTTTACCAAAAACATACATCTACTCCTTCCCAGAAAATCTAAAATCTCCTTCAGTGTCAGTCTGAGAGACCATGTGCTCGCGGAAGCCTGTGTTTGTTTGCCTGCCCTGGCCCAAGCCATGGTGTCTTGTAGGTTTCCCATCAAAGCCCTGGCAACATCGGTGCTCACCTGCCTGATTTTGCCCATGGAATTAGAGCACCGTGTTACAAAGAGCCAGGTGTACCTGGACAGCGCTAAGTGCATAGCAGGTGCTCAGTGAACACTCGCTGGGTACACATAAGAGTATGGATGACATTGAAAGGACATTCCCTTGGAAGGTAGAAGAAACATGAGGACACAGAAGAGTGATATCTGTTGAGGACTCACAATGTGGCTGGTGGGCTCTCTGAGACTCCTCCATGCACTAGAGGGGATGTGGATGGAAGCCAATGAGCCCTCGGGGTAGGTCAGCTGCAGATGGGGGCTGTGCAGAGCCAGGATCCAGCCCACACACGTTGGCTTCTGGAACTCAGCTCCCTCCTGGCTTCTTAACTAGTTTGAGCCTCTGCTTCCTCACTTGCTCAACAGAAAAGTAACTAATGACCTAACAATTTAATCCTGAGTGATAACAAATATATATTTTCCCTGCCAATGATGCTTAGACTGAATCATCAACTTGATTGGCATGAGAGATACCTAAGAGTTTGGTAGAGCAGATGCCATGAATTAAGAAGTTTTCCTTTGCCCACCCTTCCTCCATGATGCTTTTGAGTTGGAGCCAGCTGACCATGAACTGAAATGTCTAATACTGTGAGGAAAATAAATGTTTTCCCTTTAAGATGTGGGTGTCAAGTATTTTGTTATAGCAATGGAAAGCTGACCAATAAACTGCCTGTATAGCTGTCCCAAAAGTCCCATGTCATCCTTACTGCTCGATGAGCTGATCTTCCCCCACCATTCGCAGAGCATCCCTTCCTGTCCAGGTCTTCCCTGAAGAGATCACAGCACCATCCCAAGCAGGACGGCCAGTCTTAGTTTTCATTTTCTAAATTACTCTTCCTCTGAGCAGGGAGAAGCTTCCACTCATCCCCCTTTTATTTAACCTATAGATATCTATATGATTTTGTCCAGAGCCCGCAGAAAGAGCCCTGTTTCAATTAAAGTACAATTCTTTCTTAATGAGTAGCAGCGTGAGATAATAGACGCATAAAGTTGGAAAGGGCTCTAGAGATCTTCTAATCCAACCCGAAAGTTTTGAAGCCCAGGAGGAGCACCAAGACCAGAGAGGCAAGAATAAAGGTGTAACGTCATCTACATTAGTAGGAACATTAGAACGCGAACTTAGTTCCACCCATCCCCGTGCCAGGGCTGCTGGCACAAAGCCACCATCGTTTACTTGTTTGCCAGCTCTTCCGTTGATTGCGCAGTGCTTGGCTTCACAGTGCTTTTCTCTCGTTTGACTTCCAGGAGATCCTCCCCTTTTACTGGTGCATATGGCTCATATCTGTGGGAAAACATCTTTTAACCTGAAAATAGTTCTACGAAATGAATATAACTAAGCTCATATGACTGAGACAAAGCTTTGGGCAGTGAGATACCTTGCCCTAAATTGCCAGCCAAGCCTTTTTTCTATCTTGTATAGCTCTAGGGAACTGGTACTCACTGTCCACCCCCGAGACTGTGAGAGGTTATCTAGCATGGGCCAGCTGGGCCATGATAGAAGTGAGACCCAAGCATGCCAGTGAGCCTTCCTGAAACAGACACAAGTAGTTCCTGTTGGGAGAGCATCCTTGGGAGATATGTTCCATGATCCCCCTGTAAATGTCTGAAATCACAGATAGTACCAATCCCAGGGTATACTATGTTTTTCCTTTATGGATATACTCAGGTAAAGTTTAAGCTATAAATTCATCACAGTAAGAAATTAAAAACAATAAATAATAAAACAGGACAATTCACAGCATTATAGTATAATACAAGCTAGGTAAATGCTTTTCTCCCTGTCTGTGTCTATGTTAGTGTATTAAACTCCCTCTTCTTGAGATAAAGTGAGCTGGTATAACACCTATATGCAATAAGCTCCTATAATCTTCTAGAATACCTTAGAAGGAAAATCATCCGGCTGTCTTATCCAGACCATAACGCCATCACAATGTCAGTTAAGTCGTATGTACAGTGTGGATACGCTGAACACAGATAACTCATTTCAGGTGAAAGAGTGTGGTTTTTTGACATCACAAAAGGGCAGCATTTTATTAAAAGAGAAAATTGTAAGAGTTCATAAAAATGATTTCTCCTGGCTATTCTATTAGTATTGAATAGGTGGGACTTTCAGAATTAGTTCGGTATTCTTTTTTCGGTAGCAATTTGAAACATCATTTGTTTATTTATGGAATTTTCTTTGTAATAGTTTCAGATAATGGCTGACCAGAAGTAAATGAAACAGAAAAGAAAAACTAGAAATAAAGGAAGGGTACCAGATGTGGGTCGCAGGGAAGGCAGAACCCCCAGTTTTGCTCTAGTCTGCCCCTATGGAATACTTAGTGCAGAGGATGACACTCTTCTTTAGGGTTGCCATCTTCCCCCTTCCCAGCTCCAGGGCAGAGCCTGCCTACAGAAAAAGAAAAAAAAAGTAGAGAGATCAGTAAAGAGAAGTGTTCAGAAGAGAGACAGGGTCCTAGCAGCACTTCTAGATCCTGCTGGCTCCTCAAGGGAGCTCCATCTTTTAAGGCAGACAACCCCAAATCGCATGTGATAAGGCAATGCAAAGGCAAAGAGAAATTCTCTTTCCTTCTGATATTACTATCATCTCTTTTGACCTGCAAATAATTCTACAAAATGAATATAACCAAGCTCATTTGATTGAGACAAAGTTTTGGGAGGTGAGATACTGTCTTAGTTACTTTTTCGTTGCTATAACTCAATACCAGACACCCACAATTTTAGGAAAGGAAAGGTTTATTTTAGCTTAGAGTTTCGGATGGTCACAGTCCATTCAGGGGCGGCCGGCAGCAATTGAAGTACATGGCAGAGGCAGAAAGGCGGAGGCAGCTTCTCAGGACATCGCAACAGGCAGACAAGTGAGACTCATCGAGACTAGTCCAAGTCCCAGTCTTAGTCTGTCCTGCATCCGGGTATCAAAGGTGTGGCCACTACACACCTTTAGTCTTAACTCACACGCCCTTAGTCTTAACTCACACGCCCCTACTCCCAACAACTGCAATCCACCCCTCCAGGCCAGACCCCAATCCACCAACATTACATGGCTCCATAGACAATCCATAACATCAAAATACACGAGACTTTTGGGGGACGCTCCAGATCCTAACCACAACAGATACCTTGCCCGAAATCGCAAGCCGAGCCACATTCCTAAGATGGAAGCCAAGGCCGACTTCAAAGCCAGGATGTTTCTCATTTTTTCCTCACTTTTTAGGGGCAGTGGGAGCTCAAACAAGACAATCTTCTTTAGATGGGCGCTGGAGAGAAGAGGAAAGGGGTACCTCCCCTGGGAATACAGACAATGAGCTCTTGAACAGCTTCTGGAAGGATAAGCTGAAGAGAATGGGGCCAGGGAACTGCTCGAGACAGAGAGAGACAGACAGACAGACAGACAGACAGAGAGAGAGATTGTATCTGACAACCTGACATACATCCTGTTTTATCATTTTTATTTCCAAACACCTCCACGTCCAGAGAGCGGCAACAGTGAAAACTGTGCAGAAATTTCTTTTCAAAGACCTCTTTCTGTCTCTCTCTCTCTCCCCAGCGTAGCTCCTGCCAGAGGCACTGGAGCTTGGGAGGCTGTGCTCCTGGGTGATGTGAGGTGACAGGGAAACTCAGGCAGGGATCCCATCTGTATTCGCGAGAGCCGCTCTGCAGCATTACTGAAAAGGCGGTCTGCAACCTTTTGCCGCTGCTTTCTTTAAAGGCTTCAGCAATTTCGATATTTTGGTTCAGTGTCACTATAGAAAAGCTTTAAAATTCTAGCTCGGGAATTAGAAGATATATTTGTAATAAGAATCACTAACCACTGTCAGCTGGCAGGCCCGTGCCCATGCATGAAAACGACGCCATTAGCTTCCACGACTATGGGCACAATGGAAAGATCATGGATCATATAAAAGACTGAATGAAGAGAGAGAGAGGAAGAAAACACAGCTCCCTCCCAGGGGGTTGCTGGCAGCCAGGGTGGATGGCTAACACGTGTGCATTTAGCCCCTTGATGAGGTGGAAAGCTCAATACTGCCTGTCTTTGCAAATACTAATTTTCCTCTTTTATTGTTGCTAGCTGCTTTCTCCAATAACGTTGACAAATCATGCAATTGCATTTTAATGAGGCGACTGTATAGTCTTAGAGAAAGTGAGGACGGAGGGAGAGAAGAAGAAATACAGCAACGGACCCTCAGCTCCCAGCTCATGCCGGTTGGTCATGTCCAGTCAGAGGAGACACCCACATGCGTGTGTGTGTGGTCAGGACTGCAGAACAAGGCAGGGTGGGCCTGGCTCCTGCTCTGCCATTTCCAGGCCATGTGAGCTTTGGCAAATGGCTAATATTCTCAGGGCTTCTTTTTCCAGTACAATCCATCTCCTCCAATGCAAGAAAAAAAAAAAGGTGCATATTGGCCCTGTTGGGGTGTCCTCGTGAACGACAGGTAAGACATTCCTGCATTCGTGAAATTCAGGGCGTGGGAGTGGAGACTTAGAGTGGAGTGGAGGAAATAACAGCTCCAACGTCTGGGCTTGAGCGCAGATCCTGTGGAATAACTTGGCCAAAGCGTCAGGTTCACAGCAGGTGTTTAATAAATGTTCATTTCCCCCATCTCTTGTTCTCATTTATTTGCCACATTAGCCAAAAGAGAAAAATCTTCTTGGTTAAGTTTCTGGGTAAGGAAGGGGGTGAATTTCAGAGACTGCAATGGTTTATCAAGGCCAGAATTGAGGCAGGGCCCAGTTTGAAGCTTTCCCGTCTGGTTCGGGAACCACGAGCTACCTCCATCATCAGCCCTCTTTAAACCAAAGACATTTCCTGGGGTCTGAGCTCCAGAAACATGGACTTTGTCCCACCACATGGGAACAGGAAGGTTTGAAATACTCCGTGACCCCACCCTGGAGAGTAAAGAAAAGAGAAATATGGACAGAGCAAGAGCGGAGTATAGGGAGCCAGCCACGGGGACTGGACTGGCATTAGGCAAGAGAAGAAGGCTGAGGGACCAGGATTCAATGTCTCTGTCCATTCCAGGGACACAAACAGGTCACACTGCCCTGACCTGGGAACCTGCACCCATCACCTGATGGATTATCCCCAGTGTTAGTACCCAGGCCCTTTTGAGCACTGGCTTTGTGGATTACAGACCCTCCTGAGCTAACTGAATTCCAACTCCCCTCATATATGACTCTTTATTTGGAGGAAGAAAGAGATTTCTTGTTAAGGGATAACAACAAAATCTGAGGTTTTTGCCAAAAATTAAACATAAAATGTTAAATGTTATCATTTGAAAAACATTTTATGATTTACAAGGCATTTCTTGTATGATTCTTTCAAAAAGTTCCCCTCAAACCTGGATGCATATACATTTAAAAATTACTCCCAGAAAACTTAAGACATGTGTTTAATCTTTTACAACTGTCTTGGACAGTACAAAGTCTGAGACTTAAGTTCACACTTCAAGACATAAATCAGATATTGCACTGCAGAGGGCCTCCCCAAGGATGAAGGATATGGTTTTAATTTGGTTGCCCGTGTATATCATGACTGCATAATGAAGTGTTTCTCAAATGGATTCCCCAGAGGATCTGTATAGCACCCAGTTTTCATTGGTCCTTGTTGAAATATAATCATCATCAAAGCCTCTGCAGGACCTACTAAATCAGAATCTCAGGGACAATCTTGGAAATACACATTTTATTTCAACTTTCCTGAGAGTCCTGCTAGGGACCTACTCCAATAAGTTGGACATTATTATCCATCTTTACAGATGAGAAAATTGAGAGTCGTGGAGAATAACGTGTCATCTAGTTCTTAGAGCATTATATCTAGATGCAGTCTTCACACTTTATGATTCTAAAACCTATACTCCAACCAATAGATTCATTTTGAGGAATGTTTCTGAAGCACCTACTAAGGGCAGGTGGAGTTCAGGATCACACTCGCATACAAAGATTAAATTTACTCACTTCATCTTAGTAGACACTTGCTCTAAGAGAAATGACCAAGAAAAAGTAAGGATGAAAATTTGTAGTATCTGCAACTGTTTATGGAAACAATAATAGGTATTAGGTGCCCAAATATAATGTGCTAAAATTTATTATTGAATCCACCAAGAAGCTATAAAGAGATATTATTATTATCATTGGTTCAGAGATGGGGATCCCAAACAGAGGAAGGTTGCGTAGATGGTCTACGATTCCACAGCGAGTACAAGGTGACTTGGTTTGATGGACTTTCCACTCTTCAGCTCTTTAGTAGGAAAGTCTTCAGTCTCCATCTGGGCTCATGAGAAAAGCAAGTCCCCAACACCTAACTCCTGAGTTTACTATTTTCTGTAAGCGTGTGTGGCTGATTAACAGTCGCCCATAAAAGAGACGATGTTAATACCTGTAAGCTAATACGACAATGTAATAATCATTATAACAGCAATCAACATCACCAGAACGCTTTAATGAATTCCTCAAGACTTTCTATCACTTTAAAGAAAACCCGTTTGAGCAGCCAGTCCCACAAGGAAAGAGAAGACATGTACCATTAATGAACGAGTCTGTAGTAAATGGGTCATTGTGCTTGGAGATAGGCATCACACACACAATGTTCAGATGGTGCAAGTCGGCAGAGTCCTTGACTTGGCTGGCAGCGGAGAGTTTCAGAAATGAGCACACAGTGTAAATTTAGAAGACTGGTGTTATAATTCAGATCTGGAGTACCCTCCCCACCAAAGCCTCGTGTGTTTGGAGGGTGATTAGTTTGTAAACATTAATCAGGTCGGGCGGATTAATCTATGGAGTTCATGCATCGTTAAGAAGGGGACATTGTCCAGAGAGGTGGATCACTGGGGGAGTAGTCTAAAAGACTATATTCTTGCCCCAGATTCTCCTCGATCCTCTGATTCCTTTTGTGATGGCATGAGCAGATGCTGTCTGCGAGACTCTTCGGCCATGTGTCCACTGCCAATGGACCATGAATGGACTAAAAATTTGCACTAAAATAAATCTTTACTCCCTTAAATTGTGGGTGTTGAACATTGTGTCCCAACAACTAGAAACTTCCCAAGACAATTAAGAACCACCACCTTTCCTTTTGATATATCCTTTCCTCTCCTGTTCTTTCTTCTTTCTCTTGCCAATGATGATGGTCCAGTCAGAAGGTCGAAACCAGCCCATCTGTGTCACCAAGCTTTCTATCATTATGACAAAATACCTTAAGTGATCAACTTAAAAAAAGAAGCCATTTTTTCTTGGCTCACTGTTTGAAGGTGTCAGTGCATGGATGGTTGGCCTTAATTGCTTTTGGAGCTGGACAAGGCAGACCATTGTGAAAGGAGTGCGTGAAAAATGAAGCTGCTCACCTCGTGGTGGCCAGGAAGTAAAGAAAGACAGGAGGGGCTGGGGCCTCAATATCCTCTTTATGACTAGCTAATCCTGGTATGTCACACTCATCAATGTGCCTGGATGGGTCATGAAGGCATGGAAGTAGGTCACGTGTATGATCCCTTGTCTTTTCAGCTTTGGCACTCTCCTTCTCTTCTGCTTGGGCCACAAGGAGCAAAGCCAATTTGTTGCACCGTGCCTTGCAGAACGCCAACTATGGCTCCCTGAATTCTCTGTGGCCGTGATCCAAATTAAACCTCTTTCCTTGAAGGTGTGAGTGTCTGGTATTGTGTCTTCGCAACAGGAAAGCTGACTAGAATATCTGTCCTTCAAGGAACACCTTGAATGACCTGACTTGCTCTTATGAGGCCCCACTTCCTGAAGGTTCTACCATGTCTCACTATTGCCACAGGCTCAAGCCTTCAACATGGGCCTTAGGGGGACATTCTAGATTCAAATGATAGCACCAATTATTTGAACAGAGAGAATTTAATGTAAAAAGTGTTCACTAGGAATAAAATTGATAAATATATAGTGGAATGGACAAAAAAGAACTCTAAGGTGTCATGGTTCAAGGAACCACAGGAAATAGCTACTGCACCACAGGCTGGGGAAGACACTGAGAAGAGATTAGAATCCCAAAGTTTTGTGAGAGCACCACATAATCTCTGAAGTGGTGCTCATCAGCTGGGACAGGAATTTTGAAGTGAGCACAGGTGGGCTGTTCCTAAAAAGTGTTGGAGAAACCGGCCAAATGTCATGAGCTATGCAGGGAGGAGGAAGTGTAGCTGCACAGAAGTAGAACCTATAGGAAAGGAAGTCAAAAAATAAGTGGACATAGTGACCAAAGCCTTCAACTATAATATGCTTAGACAAATGCAAGAGATGCTCAGTGGGCTCAAAGAGGATTTAATCAAACAAACAGCAGTCTTAATGGATAAAGTTTAGTGATTATAAAGAAGACAAAAATAAACAAATGCAGAAGAAATGTAAGACATGAAGAGACATTTTAGTAGAGAAACAAGAAAAAAACCCCGAAAGAATTCCAACCTTAATTGTAGGAGATGAAGAGATTGTTGCAACGGTTGACAGACAACTCAAAGAGAAACAACCTTAAAATTATGGAAACACAAGACAAATGGAGGATAACGTAAAAGGTATAAAGAGTATGTTCAGTGAAATTATTGCAGGAAATTTCACAAATGTAGGAAAAGAAACTAAGTCATTGCAGGCATAGAAAACACCAAATAGCTTTGTCCAGAAAAGAGCCTCTCCATGACACATCATAATCAAAATCCAAGACGCTCAATACAAAGTGATGATACTAAAAGCTGCAAGAGAAAAACAGAAAGTAACCTATGAAGTCAAACCCATCAGAATAACTGAAGATTTCTTAACATAAAGGCCAGGAGGTTGCGCTCACTTCAGCAGCACATGTACTAAAATTGGAACAATACAGAGAATAGTATGACCTCTGCACAAGGATGACATGCAAATTCAAGAAGTATTCTGTATATTTTTTAAAATAAATACTGCATGTGGGTGAAAAAGATCAGAAATGGAGAGAAATTATTCAAGGGCGAAAAGAAAATAAGTGTTCAGCAAAATGATCCTTTAAAATAGAGGGAGAAGTTAAAAATTTTCATGATAAAGAAAAGCTAAAGAAATTTATGACCACTAGGACAGCATTTCAGAACATACTTAATGAAATTTTAGACAGATAAGCAGACTAACAGCATAAAAAAATTTCCAGAAAAAAAGAAGCACCCAAGAGAAGAAAATGATCGAACAATAGTGTAAATAATCAACTCTGAAGCTTCGTGGTGACGACAGGATATATCACATACAAAACCGTAATATTGCTCAGTTTGCTCAACTTGTCTAACAAACGACACAGACAGGCAGATTGGATAAAAAAAACCCCACAGAATTTGTTGCTTGCAAGAGATGCACTTTACCTGTAAATAAACACATAAGTAAATAGACTAAAAATAAAACAATGGAAATCAATACTTCATGCAACTGGAGGCAGAAAATACTATTCTCAGACATAGCATATTTCAAGCCAAAACAGATCAGAATAGACAAAGATGGACATTATCTACTGGTTAAAGGAACAATCCAACAGGAAGAAGTAACAATTATCACTATATGTACATACAACATCAGGTACCTAATTTTGTAAAACAAAAACTACTAGACATGAAAAGGCAAATAGGTCTCAAAGAAATTATAATGAAAGACTTCAATACTCCATTATCACAGAGAGACAAGTAAACTAGACAAAAATTTATCAAGATGTTAGAATTAAACTATGCCGTGGAACAATTGGACCTAACTGATATTTACAGTGTCTTATCCAACATCAATTGAATAGGTTTATTTCCTCAGTAGCCCATGGGACATTTTCCAAAATAGACCATATTATAGGCCATAAGTCATGTTCAAATAAGTACAAAGGAATCAAAATATGTCCTTGTATACTTTCAGATCATAGTAGAATAAAACTAGAAATCAATAGCAAATAAATTATAGAAATTATGCACATACATGGAAGCAAAATAATATATTATTGGACAAACAGTGAGTCACAGAAGAAACCACAGAAGAAATTTTAAATTTCCTAGAATCAAATAGCAATGGAAGCACATCATACCAGAACCTGTGGGACACAATGAACGAAGTAGTTAGAGGGAAATTTATAGTTGTGAGTGTACACATTAAAAAATGCAGCAATCTCCCCAAAATAATTTAATGATACATTTCAAAGTCCTAGAGAAGCAATAATAATCTAAATCCAAATGTAATACAAGAGAAGAAATTATAAAGATCAGAGCAGAAATTAATAAAACTGAAACAAAAAATACAGACAGTTAATGAATCAAGAAAGTTGGTTCCTCAAGAGAATAAGATTGCTAAATCCCTGGGTATCTAACTAACCAAAAGAAGAAAAAAATACAATTGGAAGCAAAAATGGTAAAATTACAACAGACACTGTTGAAATTCAGAAAATTATAAGAAACTATTTTGAAAAATTACGCTCCCCAAAATTGAAGAACTTGGAAAAAATGGAAAAATTTCCAGGCACATAAAAGATGCCAAAATTGAATCAAGGATATATAAGAACCCTGAATAGACCCCCTGACAAGAATGGAAATTGAGGCAGTAATAAAGTCTCTTCATACAAGAATGAATTTACTGTAGAATTCTACCAGTATTTTAGAGCATAGTTATCACCAACACTTCTCAAACTGTTCCATAAAATTGAAAAAGAAGAAACATTGCCGAACTCATTTCTGGAAGCTAGCATTACCCTGAAACCAAAACCAAAGACATAACAAGGAAACAAAATTATAGCTCAATTTCCCTAATGAACATAGATGCAAAAATCCACAATGAGATACTGGTTAACAGAATTCAACAAATCATCAAAAAGTTCACTCACTAAAGCCACGATGGCTTCATCCCAGGTATATAAGGGTGGTTCAACATACATAAATCAATTAATGTAATGCACCACAGAAATGAAAGTAAGAACCAAAAATTCACATGATCATTTCAAAAGCTGCAGAAAAAGCCTTTAACTCATTACCACATCTATTCATGATAAAAACTCTAAGGGAAGTAGATACAAAAGGAATTTACCTAAAACGGATGAAGCCATTCACATCAAAGTTATTGCAAATATTATACTGCATAGGGAAAAATTGAAAGAATTTCCCCTTAAATCAAGAACAAGAAAAAAATGTTGACTCTCAATATTCTTTTTAAATATAGTTAGTGCTCAAAACCCTAGCTATAGCAATCAAGCAAGAGAACAAAATAAAAGAAATAGGTACCAGAAAGGAAGAAGTTAAATTATTCATATTCACAAGTAATATCATTCTTCCTACCTAACAGACCCCAAAAACTCCACAAAAAAGAAAAAACAGAAACTCACAATTTGCTGCTTACCAGAGGCACACTTCACCCACAAGGAAATTCATAGACTGAAAATAAAAGGATGGAATTCAATATTTCATGCAACAGGACCTAGTAAATAAGTAGCTATATTAGTCACAGACTCATCAGATCTCAAAACATAAAAAGATTATGAGGGACAAAAATGGTCACCATATACTGGTTAAGGAAACAATAGAACAGGAAAAATTCACAAATATCAATATGTATGCTCCCACCTCTGGAGGACCAAAGTATGTAAACCAAAAATTATTAGAACTCAAAGGACATATAGGCCCCAATACAATCATAGCAAGGGACTTTAATACTCCACTATCACAGATAGATAGAGCAACTAGGCGGAAAAGCCACAAAGATACACACAACAGGTAAATGACACTATGGAAAATTTGGACCTAACACGTGTTTACAGAGTTTTCCACCCAACATCAGAATACACGTTCTTCTTAGCAGCATATGGAAATTTCATGCTTATATAAATACAAAGTAATAGAAATAATTTCTTGTATACTTTCAGATCATAGTGGAACCAAACTGGAACTTAACAGCTAAAGAAACAGGAAAATACACAAATAAATGGAGACTAAACAACTTACTATTGACCAAACAATGGAGCACAGAAAAGAATCAGAGAAGAAATCAAACAGTTCAGAGAGTTAAATGATGAAGGAAGTACATCATATCAGAATCTATGGAACACAGTGAAAGCAGTACTTAGAGGGAAATTCATAGCTATAAATGCATACATCAAAAGAACAGAGCAGTCACAAATAAACACATTAATGATACACCTTAAGGGCCCAGAGAAACAACAACAATCTAAGCCAAAAAAGAAGTAGGAGATAAGAAATTCTAAAGATCAGATCTGAAATTAATGAAACTGAAATTAAAAAGAAAATAAAAAAGATTAATGAGTAAAAGAGCCGGTTCTTCGAAAGAATAAACAAGATTGATAAGCCTCTAGCTAGACTCATCAAAAGTAGGAAAGAAAAAGCACAGATTAACATGGTTAGAAATGAAAAGGGTGAAATTACAACAGACTGCAGAAATTCAGATTATTATGAGAAATTATTTTGAACACCTATATTCTAACAAGTTAGAGAATTGGGAAGCAATGGATGACTTCCTAAATACATATAAAATACCAAAATTGAATGAAGTAGACAAAAAAATCTTGAATAACCCCATTACACACAGAGAAATTGAAGCAATAATAAAAGGTCTGCCTACAAATAAAAGCCGAGGACCAGATGGATTCACAGCAGAATTTTTTCAGTATTTCAAGAAAGAACTCATTCCAATTCTTCTGAAACTGTTCCATGAAGTTGCAAGAGAAGGAATACTACCAAACTCATTTCTGGAGGCTGGCATCACCTTAGTCCCAAAACCAGACAAAAACTTTACCAATTTGTATACCAACCAAATTATATACCAATATCCTCAATGAATGTAGGTGCAAAAATTCTTAATAAGATTCTGGCAAATAGAATCCAGCAAGTAATCAGAAAAAATATACATCATGATCAGGTGGGCTTCATTCGTAGGATATAAGGCTGGTTCAACATATGTAGATTAATCAATGTAATATACCACATGAACAAAAGCAAAAACAAAAACCACATGTGACCATTCAAAAGATTATGTCCACTTGAGGTATTTAGGAAAGATACCTCCATCAGGATTAGGGATCATAAATAGGCTGGGAATTGAGAACCAATTTAGAACTAGCCTGGATTTAAATGTGAGTAATTTGTGGGGCAGCCAATCAGGGAAGAGCACCCACCCAGAGGCAGGAGGGCCAACTGGGACTTCAAGAGTACAAAAGGAAGGAAGAAGGAAGCTTGTTACAGCTTCTTCCTCTGGGAAAGCTCTCGCCTTTGCAATTGTCTGTGGACACGGACTTGCTACACATCACAGATTGGTCAGCACAGATTCACTCTAGTCTGGACTTGTGCCTGTCTGTCTGTTGATGCTCTTCAGTCGCCAATCTTCAGGCTCTGGTCTTCGCCATTGTTATTCAAACCTAGATCCGCAGCAGACTCTCACCTCACCGGCTGTCCTGCAGTCCCAGACAGGAGATCTACTTCACAGCTGAGCAGCCATCTTGGACTCTCTCTATCCTTGGATTTGTAAGCCTTCCTGGTAGATCCTTTTGATATAAAATATGTAAATTCTGTCTTGGAAAGAACTCAAACTAATACACTACATGATCATCTCAAATGATGCAGAAATTCCTTTGATAAAATTTAGCACCCTTTCATTACAAAATCTCAGAGAAAAATAGGTAGAGAAGGGCCATATCTCAAATTTATAGAAGCCATATATCCCAAACGTACCACAAAAAATCATAGTAAACGGAGAAAAATTGAAAGTGTTTCCTCTCAAATCAGAAACACGACAAGGCTGTCCACTTTCACCACTCTTATTCAACACTTGTCATAACAATCAGACAAGAAAGTGAAATAAAGGGAATTTGCATCTGAAAGGAGTAAGTATAACTAGCCTTATTTGCAGAAGATATGATTATCTACAGAGGAGATCCCAAAAACTCCACTATGAAATCAATGAAAATAATAAACAAATTCAGCCAAATTGCAGTGTACAAAATCAATACTAAAACAATCAAAAGCTTTTCTCTATACCAACAATGAATTCACTTGAGAAAGCACTCAAAAGATTAATCCCCTTCTCAATAGCCCAGCAAAAAAATTAAATACCTAGGAGTATACTTAACCGAGGAAGTGAAAGACCTACATAAAGAGAACTACATTACAACGAAGTTGTAGATGACATCAGAAAATGGAAAGACATCCCTTGTTCTTGGATAGGCAGAATTAATATAGTCAAAATAACTATACTGCCAAAACTGATATACAGATTCAATGCAATTCCTATCAAAATACCAACATTTTTTTCACAGAACTTGAAAAAATAATCCTTAATTTCATATGGAACCAACAGAGACCTAGAATAGCCAAAGCAATATCAAGTAACAGGAAAAAGGCAGGAGGCATTACAATTTCAGACATCAAACTATACTATAAAGCAATGGTTGTAAAAACTATATGGTACTGAGCAAAACAGACAGGTAGACCAGTGGAATAAAATTGAGGATGCAGAGACAAACTACCTCAGCTACCTAATCTTCAATAAAGAAGCCAAAAGCATACACTGGAAAAAGAATAGCCTCTTCAACAAATGGTGCTGGGAAAATTGGGCATCCACCTGCAGAAGAATATAGACACAAACTGTCACCGTTCACCAAAATCAAATCAAACTGGATCAAAGACCTAGATATTAGAACTGAAACACTGAACCTTCTAGAAGACAAATTAGGCAAATATATATAAGACATAGGTGTAGTCAAAGACTTTCTTAACATGATATCAAAAGCAAAAGAAACAGCCTCCAGAATTAACAAATGGGATTATGTCAAATTAAAATGTTTCTGCATGAGAAAGAAAATTAACTACAGTGCAAAAAAAGAACCGACAGACTGGGAAAAAATATTCACCACAAATACCTCAGATAGGTGGCTCATAACCAGAATATACAGGGAACTGAAGAAAAGTAAGCCCCTGAAAATAAAAAACCTGATTGAAAAATGAGCAAAAGAAATGTATAGGCAGTTCTCAGATGAACAAGTTCAAATGACCAATAAATATATGAAAAGATATTCAACATCATTAGCCATAAGAGAAATGTAAATCAAAACATCATTGAAATACCATCTAACTCCAGAGTGATTGGTGTACACAAGAACACAAACAGCAATCAGTTTCGGGAGGCTGTGGGAAAAAAAGGAGCCGTCCTGCAGTGCTGGTGGGAATGTAAACTGGTACAACCACTATGAAAAGCAATATGAAAGTTTCTCAAAAAATTGGAAATAAATATCCTCTTTGATCTAGTGATACTTCTGGGAATTTTCCCAAAAGAGTTAAAAACATCATATAACAGAGATACCTGTATACCCATGTTCATAGCAGCAACTAACAGTAGCTAAAAAGTGGAATACACGAAAGTACCCATGAACAGACAAATGAGTCCATAAATTGTCATACACAATGGAGTACTACTCATCTATAAAGACAGGTTGGAGGCTTCTGTAGGTAAATGGAGGCAACTTGAGACCATCATATTTGGTGAAGTGAGTCAGAAGCAGAAGGTGAAATATCGAATGGTTTCTCTGATATGAGAAACCTAATTATTTCATAGAACTTAATGTGGGAGTAATGGGAACTAGTGGGGACAGGGGTAGAGGGGGAGCATCGAAAAGAGAGAAGGGAAGAATTTGTAACTTTGCCATGATATGTATGTTCTCAAACTATTCAAGATCAATGTAAACTTTACATATTGCACTTATACATATCAATAAAATGGAAAAAAACCTGAAAAGAGAAAAAAAAATGGTCAACTGGCATAAAAAAATACTCATTTTGATAATAATCAGTGGAGTGTAAATTAAAACAAAATAAATATTTTTTCATCTCCTAAGGTTAACCCCAAAAAAATTAACTGTGATGATCCTGAATTGAGGAAGTAAGTAAAATAGTCTATCCACTTCAGCGAGAGATTTGGAATTTTCCATTAAAATTTAAAATGTGCAGTCTGTGTGCTGAAATTTTTGTTTCTTTGACTAAACTGTAGATGAATCCATAGCTAAAATCTAGTCTCCCTGTTTATCTACCTACCTACTAACATACATACATACTACCTACCCACATACCATCCTTCTATCTAATCTATAACCATAAATAATTGTGTTTATAACAGTGGCTCTTAAAGTTTATTTTGTCACCCACTCAGGACTTTAGCAGTGTCTGGAGACATTCTGGGTCATCATAGCAGAGGGAGAGGGACGGTATAGGAATCTAGTGGGTAGAGGCCAGGGATACTGCCAAGCAAACCAAGACAGCCCTTCACAATGAATAATTATCCATCCCCAAATGGCCTACGCACTGAGCTCAGGAGGCCCCGTCTATACCTACAACAATTGCACAAATTAAACGTCTTCAGGAAGGTTCTGACAAGGTCAGTACAAAACGTGCAACTTCTGTTTCGTTCCTGAACCCAGATCTGGCTGGCTCCCACAGCCAGATAGTACACGCAATGAGAAATTATTGCTCACTGCCCTTTGACAGAAGTCAGTTGAGTTTCCTCTACTGTTTTTTTGGGAAACCAAGTAGAAGGGCAGTAGAGTCTAATCCAGTCAAAGATAATGCCGCCGAAGCCGAGCTAAAGGTTAAAGAACAGGTGAGAAGAGCCTCTTTGATTTTTTTTTTTTCTTCCACCAGAGAAAAAGCTTATGAAAGTCCTAACCCATTAGACGAGAAAAGCGCAGAGAATATTAATAAGTAAACAGAAATAGCCCATGTTGTGGTTGAATTCTGTCTTTTTCTCTGATCAGATAGCTTTGAGACTTGAAGATGTGTTTGGATAGTCTTTCTGAGCAGTTATCAGCTCTCCTTTCAGTATGAATTCTTCTCATTTTCTGCCTTTTTAAGTCTATTTCCAATAGTGAAAAGGTGCCAGTGATAATTAAAACCTAATTCTATCCCTGAATTCATTAAAAAAGAAAACAGAATATGATCTCCTCTTAAGCTCTCAGAAATAATGAAGCCTCCATATCTGCCCAGAATAGCAGTGATTTCAAATAGATAAGATATACAGCAGAAACATTCAGAAATGCAGGGAAATTAATTGCTGTTTTTTAAGGAGCTACTTTAAAATGCATTAATTGACCCGCTGTTTGAGGCACTTTTCCTATGGTTAACAGCCACTCTTCCCAGACAGGAGAAAGACATTCTTATATTTGAAAGCAGTGGTGGAGGAGACCAGAGTGTTTCCTGGTGTGTGCACCCCAACCAGGTGGGCTTTCGTGAGGTACTCTTTGAGGTCAATAAGGGGAACATACAATCAACAAGCCTGAAAATATTCTCCTGGGCTCTCTGGAGTCTTAGAAATGCTTTTATTTTATTTTATTTTTTTCTTTTCCTTTATTCTCTCATATTCTTTTTTTCCTTGACGGAGTCTTCCTCTGTAGTCCAGGCTGGTCCTTAACTCACCATGTAGCTCTGACTGGCCTCAAGCTCTCTGCATTCCTCCTGCCTCCGTCTCTCTAGTGTTGGGATTATAGGAGTGCACCACCATGCCTGGTTCCAGAAATTTCTTACTCAACAGAGTAATTGTATGTGGTGAGAAATTTCCCATAGGAAGTGGCTTACTAGTGAAGGCACTTTTTTCCCCCTCTTCGTCTGTCTAAGGCACAAGGCAGGAAAGAGAATTGTCAGTTCTCTGCTCTTTTATTTTACAGTACCATCTCTGTGACCAGTAGGTACCACGACTCTCGCAGGCAGCAGCTGGGTCAAAGCCTCAGGGCTTTACCAGTCTTCCACTACTTCCTCCTTGAACTGTGCGACACCCCCCACCCTCCCGTGGCTACCCCTCACTCTCCTTCCCACTGAGCTCATCCCGGAAGGTTGATCCATCTGGGCTCTATCCACAGGTTTCCTCACATTGTGGTGTCTCTGGATATGGCCCATGTATTAACCCAGTCAGATACTTGAGAAGAACAAAAACAAAATCCAGGTGCTTAGCCTCAGATCCCTTTTCTCCCTGCAGGGCTTCTGCCAACTGCCTACACCCTGCCACATGTCCTGCTGGGTCTCTTCGTCCACTCACAGATGGCTTGTGCCTTGCCTCTCTTTGTCATGGGTCCTGACATTCTAATGCCCTCCACCACTGCACTGATAACTCACTCGTTCATGGGTGCCCCTCTATCCCTGGTGGCTCCTCTATATTCTATGCTCAACTTTGTAAAAAAAGGTCTTAATAGCTGGGCCTAGTGGCCTAGGTCTACAGCTCTAGTACTCTGGGAGTTGAGGCAGAAGTTCGAGCTCAGTCCAAGCAATTTAGCAAACTAGTGAGACCCTGTCTCAAAGTTAAAACTATAAAAAAAAATAATTAGCTGGGGACATAGCTCAGTGAAAAGACCCTGAGTTGCATCTCCAGTCCCCCCTCCCCCCTCCCCTCAAAAATAAAATAAATTAAAAGTGCCTTCATTAGTTATCCCCTAAATACACAACTGGAACACGTCAACCACTTCCAAATGAGAACTGACCAATTCTTCCAGATCTGCGGGAAATTCACCTCCCCTTAGCCTTTGAGCCCCTTTGACTCACATTGACCTGGGAGGACACACTGTCTAAAGTCATTGTCTCGGGCCCTGGATGCAGAAGGGGACCAGAAACTAGGAGAAAAGCTAGAATGTAACCTCTGTTGTTCATTTTGAGAGAGGGAGTGTGGAAGGCATGTCAGAAGCCTTCAGGCACACAGTGCACTTGGACTCTGCTCCCAGGCAGATTGAGACCGCTTTGCACGAAGAATGAGAGTTATTTGTCAAAGGATTTAGACTTTCTTTCTCATAGAGCTGGAAGTTGAACTCAAATTTTTCTAAAACCCCCTCTTAATTTAAAAGTCCTGACACTATGTGTCATAGTCCTGGAGCCACTTTTCATGGCTTAGAAGTTAAGTTGGCTTTTCACTCTTGTGATCCCAGGAGAGAAAAACTAACTAGCTCTGGTTATTTATCTCTTTTGTTTTATTTTTCTTCAATTTTTGCCTGAGGCAAAAAAACAAAACTTTTTCTTCGCTTTAACTCAGAGTGGGTGCCAAATCCTGGCAGATCCGCACAACCAAATTTCTCCCAAGGGGGAGGGGGAATGAATATATATAATATGTTCTTAATTTACTTCTTCTCTTGACTTTTCCTCCTTCTCCTCATTTACATCCACCATCATCTTTGTCTACCTTCCTTCTTTTTCCTTTTCATTCGTCTTCTTTATTTTGCAAAGAAAGTCAATGACATTACCCCAAAGATGCCACCCAGGAATTCTCTAAGTAAAAGAACTAATATTCATGACTCTCAGAACAATTTCAGCCTCTCCCTACCCAAAAGATCAGTCAAGTTTATTTAATACTTCTATCTCTCACATCTTAATGAGAACTGGAAAAAATGTTCATAAAGGGACCTTCTGGTCCTTGGGTTGTCAGGGAGCAAGCAATCTTTGGCAGATCTTTAGCCTGTACTGTACAGTTTTGTAGAACAAGCTGGACTAAGACATAACATTGGGGGATTCTTCATAAAAACGAAGTTCAGTGTCTTGGCTTCAAGTGAGGGTTGCACTGTACAGCTGCCACCTGTGTGGAAGTCACCCGACTCTGCCTCCCAGGGTGACTATCCTGCACAAGTTAAATGTCCAGGTGAGAAGGAACCGAAGAGAACGGCATGCTTTCAGGATACCTGAGACTGCTTGTTGTTCTATGAAACGAAGCCTGGAAGAAAGTACAAACTCAGGATGGCCCTGACTTTATGAATAATTAAGCTTTTGGGTAGAGAAGTCCTAAATAGTGGCAAAAATCCTAAAGAAATGCCCTAGCCATACTAGATGGCATATACCTCTAATCCCAGCATTCTGGGAGGCTGAGGCAGGGGGATCACAAGTTTGAGCCCAGCAACTTATTCACTTAGCAGGACCCTGTTTCTAGATTTAAAAATATAAATGTAGGTAGGATCAATCCCCAGCACCCCACCGCCCGAAGAAGGAGGAGGAGGAGGAGGAGGAGGAGGAGGAGAAGAAGAAGAAGAAGAAGAAACAGAGAGAGACAGAGACAGAGACAGAGACAGAGACGGAGAGAAGAAAGGCAGGCAAGCCCAGCTGTTCTACAGACTGAGACATTAGTTGCTAGGTCTGTTAAGCCGATAGTCACTCCATCTTTATATACTGTTCCAGAAGAAACCCAGTGGCCTTACCATATTGGTATTTCACTGAATCCTCCAAGGCTGTTGGGCAAATGTGCGCTTCAATCAATACTCATTAGGGTGATTTTACATACAGGAACACTTAAATAACTAAATCAATCTACCATGTAGAATGAGAGTGAGTAATGATATAGCGACCAAGAAAAAATACCCTTGAGAAGCTAGAATAAGGATCATAATGTCTCCTAATTGACTGTCAAAAAAGAATTCTTCGTGACCTTGTGCAACATCGTTTTTAAAGATGAATGTCTGTTGGCAATTATTTTTTATCTGCTCCTAAGAATTTTTTTTTAGAGCATAGCAAATTAAAAGATGTACCTTTTGTTAAAAGGATAAAGTTTGGAAGGGAGTAGTCGAAAGGATAATGGGAAAATGTTTCAAGATTGACCCGGAAGAATTGTGCAATACAGTCTAGGGGCAAGTGAGAAAAAAAAAAAAAAAGTGCAAGTGTTCAGTAGCTTCTAAAGAAATTTTTACGTAGGAAGAGAGTGAAAAGATGGAAAACCAAAGCTAATCCTAAATTATCAAAACATAAATTTTTAAATGTCCCGAAGGTTCCAATGGTCTTTCTCTAGTTCCTGCTCCACAGCATTGATTCCCTTTTCTGTAATGTCAGTTCTGCTGTTCGTTGCCTCCAATGAAAGTGTGAAATTCCATTATGAATGTGTAAGATTTCTCATCTTCTGTTCTTACCCAAACCTTTTTTTCACATTTCTCCATCTTAATCTCTTGCCTCTTATATAACCCTGATTCCATTTCAAAATGGCTGCTGCTAAGTAATTACACAAGGTGTCTCAGACATTCTATATTTTTGACTTACCTTAAAATAGACGATTATCAGAAATTTACTCTTCTATGAATCTTCAGAGAACTACCTCTATCTCTTAGGTATAAGATATGTGTGGATGTGTGTGTATGCATATAGGTATGCATTTAATTTATTTGAGATTGGAAAGAACAAAACTGGCCTATGCCATCTCAGAATCTGGGTAAATAGTGTATGTAGTCATAACCCAAATTATTTGGCATATTTGCCGGTCATTTACCCAGTGGCCTTAGGTGGACTTTTCTCCTGCTGTGGTGACAGGTTTCTCTGCCACTATTTATACTATTTTTTTCTCATGCAACAAAAATAACTCAGTATAAAACATCATTGCCACCATTTTTCTTTCTGCATGTATTTGAGTAATTATTTACATGTACTTGAAAGTAAGTAATTGTAAAATAAAAATTAATCAAAGCCTAAGCTATGGTTTTGGGCTCTGGAACTACTGGGTTTGTAATGAATTTCTCAATATGTCCATCAGGTAGTCAATGAAACTGCCTGCCATGAGAGATAATATGCTTTTATTTTCTTCTATGGTTACTGGTTTATTCAATTAATTAGCAGTGAGGGTTTTGTTTTAACAAGTTTCAGTTATTTCCATTTCCCTCAAATGATCAATTTTATCAATAATTATGTCAATGTATTAACCTAGAGTTGTAGGTTGCCATATATTCCATTAAAGTCTTTGCTATGTCTGTAATTATGTGATCTCTCTTATTTCTAACTTTCCTTGTGAACAGATGATGATTCCCTATTTTTCTTTAACCATAATAAATTACCGGAATTGATCTTGACCTATTTTATTAATTTTGCAATGAAGGAAATAAACGGGGGGGGGGGGGGGGGGGGAAGAGGGAAAAATTTGGAACACTGTTTCCTAGGATAACTTCTGTCCTCTAATTTCTAATTGCTATATTAAATTGTTTGTGTTTTATTATCATCATTTGCATTTACCTAGTTTCTCTATGTTGGTTTTGAGTTCTCCATCTAATGTCCTAAATTGACTGAATAGTTTAATTTTATTATTTCTTATTTAATAATGAATTGGCTTCTTATTGTGAACCTGGGAATACAGATTTGGCAGAAAAAATACATTTTTATCTGAAAATATTTCCTTTTACTTTATTTCTAAATAAGTGGTAATTTAGAGCCTATTTTTAAACTCAAAATGAATTTTGAGAGGAATTTAAAATGTCAAGGTATTTGCTTTTAATGTCATTTAATTTTGTATTTAACTGCAAATTTAAAGAGGTGATCTACTAAAAATATCTGCTTTACTGGTGTACTTATTGTTATTATTGCTGTATTTCTTGTGGTTTAGAATAATCTACAACTTGATAAATTTTCCACGAAAGCTTAAAGTACATACAAAGGATAATCAAACTTACAATGCTGACAGTTTTAATTGTAAAAATTATTATTTAAAAGGACACACTGCCACTAACCCCCTTCACAATTCTTCCCCTCACTTGGAACACACTTGCCCGCCTGTCCTTGTCACTTTCTGAAGCAGTTCTGAAAGTCTTCTTTCATGAGCGTCTTTACAAGGTGTGATCAACACCAGGATGAATGCTGCCGCTGCCAAGTGTCACCCAGTGTAAACACAGCCTCGTAAAACACTACTGTGTGTTTTTATCAACTCATTCATCGGATCTGGCACCATAAGACTTCTGGCTCTTTCCCAGAACCAAAATGACCATGAAATGATCTTGAATTAGCTCAGTATATCAAAGCAAGCACAACAGCACAAGAAAAAAAAAATAACAAAGAAGGACTTTCAAAGCTGCTTTAGGAAATGCCAAGAACAATGAAGCAAGTGTGTTCTAAACAAATATTTTGAGGGAGATTAATGGAAATACATCGTATACTGCAATATATTTTTAATGTAAGCACTCACTGTATTTTTCAATCATAACACATCTTAATATGTGCATATTCTCATTCAAAACTATATTTAAATTTACCCATGTACTTATTTATTTTTAACCTATCGTTTTTTCTGTGAAGGGTAAGAGAGTTGCATTATTGTTTCCCAAAACAAGTTTCTGAAAATTTCTCATTTTCTAATATTTTTAGCTTTATATATCTTGATGTTATGTTATTCAGCAAATAAATTTTCATTACTCTTTTATCTTCCCTATGGATAGTAAAATGACACACTTTGTCTCCTTTAATATTATTTGCTCTGGAAGAAATTTTGTCTGCATTAACATTGCCAGCCCTGTTGTCTTTGTTTTTGCATTTCCTGCGTAACATTTTGAGCCATTTTTTTAAACTTCCTTTGACCTTTACTTTTATGTAACACTCAGTGGGGATTTATTATTGAATATAATAGGAGCATTGGGTCTTTTTAATTCTTCAGAAGTAATGTCAATTACACAGAATCTTTTGAAAGAACCTAAAAGAATACCGACAAACCACTTCATTAAGAACCACTGCACCATCCCTACGTATGTTCCACGGAGAAGAATTCAATTGAATCATCAGCGTTTCATGCCTGGCTTCTGGTTGGAAAGCCTTCACCAAGCCAGCCTGCCTCTGGGCTGTGCAGTCAGCTTGGGCACCCTGAAAACACACACAGATGAGAGATAATATGTTAATTCCAGCTAGAGTCTTAGCATATATAATCATAATATTGGCCACCAGATAGTTTTCCATGTATATTTACTTCCAATGCCATCGTCTGTACTCTCAATACAATAGTGGAATGATAGAAGAGTCATGTATTGCAGACAACTGGAGAAACTTGTTTCATAGACTTCAGGTAGCATCTTCTGTGACCAAAGTAGGTTTTTATACGGACTTTGTCAACAAGGCCCAGGCGCAACATTACCGCGTGTGAGGAGATCTGCTTTAAGAAGTTTGGATGTATTTGGATCATCTGTGTGTGCCTATTTCCTCTTCTGTAAAATAAAGATGCAATAGATACGTATGTGCACAAAATGCTGAACCTCGTTGTAAACCTTAAATCTTGCACTTATACATATCAATAAAAAGGGGGAAAAGACAGAAATGGAGTGTATGTGAAATGCAAGAGTGGAGCTCTTCGTATGTGGTGATGTCATATGCAGAGTCAGTTATTATTATTACTGGCTGACTTACTGGTCTTCCCTTATAGCTAAGCTTTTGTACTTGTTTATTCATTCTGCTCTGATTTGTGTCATTGTTGTGGTGGTGGACTTTGTCTATATTTTATTTGAAATTCAGTCCTCCTACACTTTTTCTTTGGCTTGTTTTCATATATTAGAATCATTTTCTCTCTGGATTTCAGATATAAGATAGACTCCCATCTCTTTATAAGATGAACAATTTAATGTATTGAGTTTTTTGTCCCCCATCTTAAATTCATATTCTATGTGATTAGCGGAGAAACGTATCTTGACAATTTTACTGATATTTACATTCTAATTGAAAAAAATATTTATAGCTTTGATTTCTCACAATCACTCTTTTAATATCAGATATTCTCCATTCTAGACCCACTGATTTCAAATCAATTCTTAGTTGTGTAGAGTTAAAATTTAGGTTTTTTTATCCCTCAAACTAGATCTAATGGAGAGCACATTTTGAAAGTTTCAGCTTGAATTTTGGTGTGTTTAGAGGGGAGTGGGGTAGGGATGGGTGTATATGTGTTCTCTTTACCTACAAACCTATGAATGATGTCTCAGTTCATTTTGTGTTGTTATAGCAGACTACCGTAGTCTGGGTAACTTATCAAGAACAGAAGATTACTTATCTAACATTTCTGGAGACTGAGAAGTTCAAGAGTATGATGCTAGCATCTGCTGAGCATCTCACAAGGGTCTTCCTGCAGGATTATGGAATGGCCGAGGGTCCCACGTGGTAATACAGAGCAGGCACACTAGTGAGATTATCTTTACAACAAAGCTACTTCCATGACAATCCATCAATCCAATCATGGGTCAATTCATACAGGCAGAACCTGCATAGCTAATCACCTCCTAGATACTCTTTTCTAACCACAATTAACTTGGAAATTAAGTTTGCAACCCATGAAACTGAGGTGCCACATTCAAACCATAGCAGATAGCCATTTGGCTAGTTGCAATATCCTCAGGTAAGACACTTTTCCCTGAAAATACTGTAGAGGCTTGTATCGTGTCCTTCTAGGTAGGAATCTTTTTCATTGTCTTTACTTATAATAAATGAGAATTTTTTGATCTCCATATTTAGATCATTTCAGCTTCATAAAATTGCACCTAATTATATTCTTCTTGATTGTCTTCTTTCTATTGCTCTCTTTCAATCTTCAGAAATACCTAAAATTTAAGAACATTATAGCCATTCTTTTTCTCTGTCCTTTTTCTTATCATTTTCTTTGTAATTTATATGACATACGTTGTGTACTCAAATATTTCTTATAAGAAGGAAGGAAGGAAGGAAGGAAGGGAGGGAGGGAGGGAGGGAGGGAGAAAGGAAGGAAGGAAGAAGGAAGGCCAGCAGGCCGCCAGGCAGGAAAACCATTTGGAACACATTTTCAAGTTTGCCACACTGAGCTTTCGCTTCAATTTCTGATCTTATCTGTCTTAATTATGAGTAATCACTACATCTTCTCCTCTGAGTAAATATTGGCTACTTAGCAACCTTTCTTGTACCATCCAGCTCCAGGTTTTTTATCAGTCTATGTTATGATTGTTATTTTTAAATAGTTTACAAATCATGTTTTGAGCCCTAGCTTCTTGCATTTCATCCATAATTCTTTATGTTCTTCCAAAACGCAGCTCGTACACTAAAAGCTTTCAGCACATTGGTACATCTATTTTGTTCGGCATTACCTCCCCGCTACTGGCTTTAATTTGCCGTGGGCAGACACTCTCCAGTGGCACCACATGGAACTGTTAACCTATCGTAGGTGTTTTTCATTCAGGTACTGATAGGTCAAGGTAAACTGTGTCCAAATCTATTTTCTTGGCTCTGTGGCACTTGAAGTCAATGACCCAACACAACATAGAAGTTACCTTTATTGTGTGTCCTGATGACAGGGATTTTCTTTCAGTTCCTGCCCTAAAATATGACTTCTCCTGCCTAGATCCTGGCACCTGAGCTAGAGAGGGCCCGGCTCACACTCAATGCTGACTTTCATTTCCTGTGCAGAGACATGAGTAGAATAGAATGAGATGTCAGAGAAAGGGATCAACTGCACTTTTCAAGGAGAAGTGGTGTAAAGAAAGAAATAAGTAGCTTCCAATCGATGTAGATCCTGTTTCTCTGAGCCAGTGGAGACAATGTGAGTGTGTGTGCATGTGTGTGTGTGTGTGTGTGTTCATATGTTTATTACACGAAGTAGGTAATTAAATTTCATCCAACATTCTTTCATGCACACAAAATATAATTCTGCCATATATTGTTTTTCTTTTCCTCCATGTGCTTATGTTTTAGTGTTGATTAATTCTAGAATATACTTATTCACAGAGGAAATTAATTCAAGATTTACACTTCCTGACAACAGAGAATATATACTTAGCTCGCCAGCAGACCAGCAGACCCAGTGGTCTGGCCCAGAAATTATACTCGGAGAGTAAGTAAACAAATGAGTAATTTAAAAAGTTTGGAATTGATAGAATCAGGAACATTTTTAATATTATGGACAATATTTTCCAAGTCATCCTGCTATTTCTTCCATTTATATTAGTTTACAAATACATTATTTTAAACTTTGGAATTAAAAAAAAAATCCTTACTAGCATCCAGTATATGGTCATCAGAACCTATTTGGTTTGTCCTCCCTATAAATTTCAATATTTCAATTTCTCATTTGTGGTGATAAAATTGCTGGAATGAATAGAATCCGTGCACACCACACTGGGAGGCTTGGTGAGCACATTGCAAAGCAGCACGATTATTCTAGTTTTTAAAAGACTTTCTTTTCTTCATGAAAGTCATTAAAGGACATCTGAAAGCAAGAGGAAAAATATTCCCATAATCCCACAACTGCAATGCAATCATGATTAAATATCTCCATACATTCCCTTCCAGGGCTCTTTTTATGTGTCAAGTTTCCATGACTGTGGGTGTGAAGTGACTCACCAGCCAAACCCCAGTGTCAGGCTCAAATCGTGAAATTTAGGAAGAGGCAGGTCCTGCAGCTGAGACACTATTTTTGTCATTTGTACTTCCTATTTTGAAAAACAATGGCTGCTCTGAAAAAACCCTCTGCAGCATTCTACCCCAAGGCATTCAGAAAGAAGCCCTAGCCACTTGAGGGGGCAGAAATCAGCTGCTCAGAGCTGAGAGGTGGTCGTGCTATGGGAGGAGCAGGGCTGTGGGGGAAGGAAGAACGCCCTTTGAACGTGGTGTTGTATTAGCACTGTTATTCACAGTTAGCAAACTCAACAATTCCTGCTCACATAAACCTAGGGAACTCTGCAACTCCTCATCAGAAGCCTGACCCAGGGAAATGCCATCTCGGGGCGTCTCCACTTGCAAGACAGGCGATCTTCTGGGCAAAGAGAAGCTGGGATCGTGCCGCATCCCAGAAGGAAGACATTGGAGGATCTGTTGAGGCTTTTCTTTGTACTAGTCAAAGGTTATATGAATTACGGTTACACCCACCACCTGAAAATCTCTGGAAAGTTTTTGTTTCCGATTGAGTTCAACTATAGTAACCCATCTTTTGATTATCTCATTAAATACTAAATTAGATCCCACCTTTTGCCCTTAACTCCCCTATAACCTGTTCTGTTAATTACAGGAACATGAAGCAGGCTTAAACCAATGAGATGCAGCCTCTGACGACACGGGCAGAAAGGAGAAAGAGCTACCACTCACCTTACAGGAGAGGAATGTTCCCACCTGTATTCCGGGGTGCACGTGATCAGTTTTCTATGTAATTGCTCATAATCAGAAGTGGTTTTGTTTTTTCAGTTCTTATGCCTATAGATTACATAACACATAAGATTTTGAATTTTCTTTGACTTAATATGCTACTACTTATAAAATCTCCATTATATTAAGTATCTTCCTTTTAATAATTGTATGACCCGCTCATGCAATACCCACACCAGTATCCAATTCTTCCATTTCTCAAGATCCAGATCCAGTTTGAGAACACAAGTGAGAAAATCTCAAGGTGGAGCCACATTTTCTGGAAAAGTTTTTAAAATTCATGTTTTTTTCATACAAAAAAATTATAATTTTTGAAACTGTGCAAAGACAGATGCCCCTACTGGGAAAGAAAATGCAGCATTCAAAGTTCTGCTTTTCCCAAGAATTATTATTTTATTAGCATATATTTGAAATATACAATATTTACATTGAAGTTAAGGAATTGGTGCACACACATATTGCCTCCACTTTAGCTTCACTTCCCTCCCTCATTTCCTGTCCTCCTGCTCCCTCCACCAGCCCCTATTGCCTGTTTTTTTTCCAGCACAACTAACCAGATCCTTGTACTTCTTTCTATGGAAAATAGCTATTTACTCAGCATCCTTACTCAGTAGTTGTGTAAGTAGCTTCTGTCCATAAAGATGCCTGGGAACTGGATACCATTTTCAAAATATGTATGAAATAATAAAAAATTAGGGATCCAGTTGAGCCCTCCTGTGACAAGTTATTGCATATTTTGACTCCTAATTCCTTGCAAGGATGTCTTCGGCAGGACCCAGACCAAGGAACTGCCTGGAAGAATTTAAACCACTTGGCTAGAGGAATTTGAGAACATTTGGAAAAGAAGAGGAAAGCTCTAACCAGACTTTTTTTTTTTTTCAAAAAGTCAAATGATGGTGATCCTCCTCTATTATGAGTAATTTATATTGGGTTCGGCAATCTCTGAGAAAAAAATGAAGAAAGAATGGGACGTGCCGTCACATGAAACACTTACGGCTAAGCATTTCTGAGGATGACTGAATTCAACATACAGACGTGTTTGTGTGTGTCAGAGAGTGAGACAGAGGCAGAGGAGAACACAGTACGGCTTGTTCTCTAGTTCCATTTAAGGGAGAAGGGCTTGGTAGTGGGTGCCATTTTGTCTGAAAGGAGGATATTCCCACTGTCGCTATTTTAAAAGTCGGTTGTGTCGTTACTTTTACATTCTCTACAGACACCACACCCCTGATTGTCTACACTCGGGGCAAATCCATTCCATTTACCCACTACTGCTTGCTCTCATGTACATGGGACCGTTTTCTTACAAAAATGAAATCAGCTGGCTAAGTCACTATATTTAGCCCTGTTTGGAGGGAGGGATCTGAAACTCTGGATGTTTAAATAGTGTCACACAGCTCTTAAGAAGCCATGTCAGGATCTGAACTCAGAACATACCAATCTAAAAGCTGCATTTTGTAAAACATGCCCACTCCATAGAGATGGTGATAAATTATTCAGAGAGGGAGAATGAGCAAAAAAAAAAAAAAAAAAAAAAGTCGGAATATATAAAAAGCTTTAGAGTGAGGGTTAGAGGTATTCCTTGGTGAAACAGTACTCACCTAGCATGCATGAGGCCCCGGTTTCCATTCCACACTTCACATTTTTCTATTATGAGCTGAACTTCTCCCCCCCTCCCCAACATGTTGAACTCCTCAAGCCAGGATCTCAGAACATAACCATATTGGGAGATGGAGTCTTAAAGGAAGTACTTAAGGTAAAATGAAGCCATATGGGTGAGCCTGACTCCATCTGACTAATGCCCTTATAAGAAAAGGAAACTTTGACCCAGAGGGTACAGAGGGAAGCCCGTGTGGAGACCCAGTGGAGAGGGAAGGCGTGTGAAGACACAGGGAGAAGGTGGCTCTCTGCTGCAGAAGGGGAAAGCCCCAGAAGAAACTACCCACCCACCGTGACAGCCTGATCTCAGGCCCCAGGCTCCAAGACAATTAAGAAACAAACTTCTGTTGTTGAAGTGAGCCAGTCTGTAGTCTTTGATTAGGGCCATCCCAGCAAACCAGTGCACCATCATTAAACATACACGGAAGTACCACTATTATGGGTCTGTCCTAGGCTGAGGTATGACAAAGGCACTTTCCCTTTGGGTTTCTTTTAGGTCAATAAGAACAGGTCCAGAGGACCCAAGTTTGGGTTATTTGTACCCAAAGCAGAGGTGAGACTGGCCTTCCATCCACATTTCTCTGATGGCTCTTCTCTACATTTCTCTTTCTTCTTTGTCTGGTAGGTATTCCCCAGAATGAGGTAGCAAAAGGAATCCTGGCTGCCCTTGGCAGAGGAGCACTCGCTTTGGGAGCCACTGAATCAGGGCCTTAACCAAACATGAAATGACAGATCTGTTTCCAGCAGAGGATCAATTGATCCAACTCAAGGCAAACACAACGTATTTTGGCGTTGCTTTTGACAGATGGAAATAAAACAAACATTAGCAACGGGATTGCAGTTAACAATATGCAAAATTAAAGAAGGTACCTTTTTAACTTTGTCTGGGAGCCCACTGGCTTTTCTTATAAAATCTGCAGAAGAAAACAGACAAAGCTGTTAATCTCATTATACAACCAGTTAGCACATGCAAACAAGGGAAATTAAAAGTCTTTGCATTCAAGGAAGGAGGCAGATATTTGACACATATATTTATTAAGGAGACTGGACTGGAAAATAGCACTGCTGTATTAATCAGAAATGGTGTAGAAAATACTTAAATAATACAACAGAATGTGCACAGACAGCATAAGCTGCTTACAAATGGAAACCTAAGGTCTAAGTATTTTTTTTATCTGAAGGTTAAATTTTCAATTAATTTTTCAGCTTCTTGCCATCTCTCCCAAGCATCACTGTTAATTGCTAAAAGAGAATGTCTCTCGCTGTTTGGATTCTGGACATGGACACCAGAAGCTGTCAGCCATCTAATGGGCATCAGAGCATTGGGGCAGAAATCAAACTTGCTGTGTAAAAGCTGAACCAAAATGTCAGATGCTGAGAAGCCAGCTGATCAGCTTCAAATCACTTTTTTTATTTCCTTCGTGCCTTAGCCCATTTGTGCTGTGGCAAAACACCCTCAGATGGATAATTTACGAAAGTTATAAATTTATTTTTGTAGTTCTGAGGATAACAAGTCGAAGACCATGGTGCTGGCAAGTGGAGTGCCTCGGGAGAAGGCTCTGCTTCCAAAGTAATGCTGTGGATTCGGTGTCCCCACAGAGCAGGAGGGGAGAAGATGGACCCATCTCCAATCAGATGGCCCCAATCTCCTTAGAACCTACTTCCTAAAGCCTTCGCCACTGAATGCTGACATATCAACAATTAAGACCTAACATATGAAATTTTTGGAACACTCCTGGACCCTAGTGTTCAGTGTTTCTGATGCTACTTCTCTAAGTTCTAGTTTATTGTTGAAGGTACAGGTAGATATTTTCTATTATTGGCATTTCTAAATCTTTCGACTTTAGGGGCTTTGCGGCAGACCATTATCTATAATTCACTAACTCAGCGAATTCATAGAAGCCAAAAAAATCAGGTGCATGCTCCTATTTTAGAATGGAACAATAGACACAGGAAGCCACGCCTCCGGATGTCAGGGAGCTTCTCCTCTTCTCCTCTTGGCTTAGCTAGCACTAGGCTCAATCTTTTCAGCTCACACCTTCACAACCTGGGACAGATCGCAAAATCCAGGAAGCAAGTGAGTGACTAAGAACTGGAGTTGGGAATAGGGTTAGGTCAAGTTGAGATCAGGATTAGAATAAAAGTTTAGGATGCAAAGTTTTGAATGGAAGACACATGGTTTAGCTTAGGAGACAGAATTAAGTGGGAGAATGAATTAAAGTCAAGAATAAAGAAAGATAATGGTATTGAAAATAAAATGTAGAGCTTTATATTTAATTTAAAATAGCAAGGTACTATAGAAAAAACATTGCTTTTACTAATGAGGCATATCTAGTTTTGCAACACAGCTCCATCTCTTAATACTTAGGTAATTCTATACAGGTCACCACAACCCTCAAGTTGCAGTTTCAGCATCACCACAGTGGAAATCGTAATATCCAGTCTGTTTTCTAGAATTTTTTACATTTATTCTGTTGCGCATAAGTTGATAGATGTTAGGTTAGATAATTTGTTCTCAGTTAAGGACAAGTTCGTCTTTCCTCACTCAAAAACAGTATTTGGTATTACATAGGGATTTTGTTTTTGATTGTCATAACTTTGTAGAATGCTACCAAAATCTAGTGAATAGAAGCCTAAAATTCACGGACAGACTCCCTGATAGTGATTTTGCTCCAAATACCATTACTACTGGTACTGATAGATAAACCCCGTATTGAATAGAGAGAGCTAAATCATAAAAGATAGTCAATAGAGAATTTGATAATGTATGACTAGATCACTTGATTGATAGATGAGATATTTTCTGACATGGGACAAACTTGGCATTCAACAAATGGAAATGATTTTTTTAAATTAAACCTGACAGGATTCATAGCATTAAGGTTAGGTTGAAATGAAGGATGTTGCTAAAGGTGAAATACCAATCTCAGTCATAAGATATGCCAGCTGTTGTGCCAAGTGCTTGGTATGCTAACCCCATGTAAATCTAGGATTTTCCCCCTCCCAAAGTAGGACTTGTGATAGAGATAAAATTTGGATTACAGTTGAGATCAATTTCACTGGAAAACTCTTCTCAAGAAGTAGCCAATACCAACTAGTTATTTTGGCCATATGCAAACTATTTTGCCAGCACCAAGTGCCCAAGTCTGGAGTTCCTGCAGCTAGGATGGGGCAGAATTGGAAAAGCAGTTATGAAAGCAGTCTGATCCTTAATTTCCCAATTTATCAGACACTGGTTTCTAGACATCTGGATGATGAACAAGTTCCATCTCTCCAGCATTTGTACCATTTCCAAGATGAAGAAAAAGAAGCTGGAGAAATTATTAAGCTTCGTGTGAGCAGAGAAGGAAGGCACATTTTGAGAGGAGACAGCCACAGCCTACTTACAGTATTAGAGAGAACAGAAAGCCTACAAGATTTATGCTACAACCTCTCCCCATCTGCACGGGTCCACAGGGGTGGTGAAATGTCAGGGTCTTCAAAGCAGGAATTTTGAGGGATAACCTAGCTATCAGTGGCCACTAGTCACATCTTATTCTTAGGATGGTGGATCAACATAATCACATCAAAATTTTTAAAAGACGGGTCTATAATTTGATTTAGAGGTGAGAATGAAGAAACTTAAAACATTGCTCAGTCTCCTGGCTGGAAAAACATTGCATAAACAGAGCATGAGTTCGTTGAATGGAGGACAGCAACAAGAAAAATAAACAGACTTGGCGGTAACTCCCCGGCAACATCCTGATCATGAGCCTGCATCTGGAGAATATTAGCAAAGTGACCCGTAAAGACACGTCTCTGGTAAGTGGCTGATTTGACTCACAGGCCTTTTGGATGGCTAGTAGAAAATATTCCTCACACTATGGTCTAACTCCACACCCAAAGCAATGGACTCATCTCCCTGAAGCTTACACTGAAATCTCTTCAGTCTGGTTTCTGGTATACATCTTCCTGATCTAGATTTTTGCTGAATGTTCTGCCAAAAATTCTGGTAAGAAAACAAGAGGTCCAAGTTGAGTCATAGTCTTAGAGTGACCTTGATATTATGCCTCTAGCAGGCTCCTGGACAAAAATAAATAAACAAATAAAGGGAATCACAGTCACAATTCCATCTTAGGACACTTCCGTCAATTCTAGATCAACCCTTGGCACTACATCGCTTAGGACAAAGCGATCATTGACTTTTGTTATGTCTCTATAGATTTGCCTTTTATCTCTGTAGATACGTTCCAGTCTCCATAGTTTTGCCATTTCATATAAATGCCATGATCTATTATGTGGTCTTCTGTACCTGGGTTCTTTTACCTAGCATAATGTAATTTTTTTCTTTTGAAAAAAATCAGGCTATGAAAACATTTGACTCCAGCCTCGTGTCTCATTAAAGGCCCTGAGTCATCTTCTCACATGCACTGCCTGACCCGCCAACCCGCCATGCGCTGCATGCATCCTAGGAAAAACTCCAAAACATACATTATCTTATTTCTCATGTTATTCCCACATGGAACAAGAGTCCAGAACTCTTGCAACAGACTGTGGAAGACTATGCATGCATTATTTTCTCTGCTCTTTAGATGGCGGAAAGAGGAGTTACAGCCCTTTTCCAACTTCGTACATCAAAGCTGTGATTTCTCTTGATTTTAAAACCAGGCCCCCGACTCAGTCTTGCATTCTGTTTCCTATGCCACGTTATCTAGACAGACACATAAACTATGGAGGAGGACAGTAAATGCCCCAAAGGGCAGCAGTGTATAACTAGAATATGTCTAAGGGAGCGCCTCATCTTGCGTGTGCTAAACCCAGTAAATAGTATGTTATAAAAATGCTTACTGTGAAGAAGATCATTCAGGGGTAGAGAGATTCTAAACAGAGATAAATCTATAAGCAAGACCACTAAGTTGGTAAAATGCCCAGTTCAGCAGTTCAGAGCCAACACAGAAAAGCTTTGTAAGCAGGCTCAGGGTGCCTTTATTATGGTAATCAGCTAAGGGACCAAGGAGCCATGAGATCACCTGTATCCCTGGGATGCTCCAGAGCAGGGTGGACGTAAATCTGACAGGGGAGGACAGAAAGTGATGTTGGGCAGCACCTGGATAGGGGGACCGCCGCATTTAGATTTCTCCACACCCAAGGCCTGGGTTAGTGCAAGCCAATTTGTATACCTGTGAGTTGATGGGAGAAAATGTTGAGCTGGAAGAAATGCACTGGAAAAATTATGAGATTTGAGACTAAACTGGGAATTCATGGTCATCAAGCCAAGCCTTTCGTTTTACAGATAAAAGGAAACGAAAGCCAGAGTCCGAGTTGATGGCTTAGAGGCCACAGAGTTGGGGAAATGGCAGATGTAAGCCTTCTTGCCTGGTAGCTCCACCATTAAAAACCAAAACGAGCAAGAAACCATGGACAAAACACAGGTGAGCCCTGATTACTAGCAGAGGTTCTTTCCCTCTCTCTCCTTGACCCCTCTCCAATCTGCCTGTGGAGTGAGCTGCCACTTCGGCTTCTACTCTGTTTGGAAGATCTAAGGAACACTGTGGAAACCTAGACTCCAGCTCTGGCACGGCTGTGTCCTCGGTAAATCCCTTCACCTCTCTGTAACTCAATTCTTCTCAAGTAAAGTAGTGAGTGGGAAAAGACACACTGCTGGGTGTACTATTCCAACTAAGGATGGCCCACCTAAGAATCAAATCTGACCCAACCCCTGACCTTGTAAATAAAGTTTTATTAAAAAACAGCCACACCCACCATTAATGTATTCAATGTCGATTTCTGCTTTCTCACTCTGCTGGTAAAGCTAAGTAGATGTTATCGAGATCACCACATGGCCTACCAAGCCGGAAGTGTTCAGCAACTGCCGTTAACCTCAATGTTTGCTGATACATATAAAACATTCCCTGTGTCTGTGAAATGTGTACACATGAACACACACACATGCACACACACCCATATACTTATATATTCCTGGTCCAGATGATTTGTCTGCTTGAGTGCATGCTTTCACTAAGAAATTATTTTATGCATATCACTACATACAAAAACAATTTCAGTAAAAATATTCATTTTCTCCTAGTTTTAACAGATATTAATATTTGGTTAGATTTTATGTTTGCAAAATACCATTATTAGAGAGACCTATATTAGTTTTAAAAACATGAGCTTCTCTTAGAATGAGGATGAAGATACGTGCATGTACACATGCACAGGCCTCTGCATAAATGACATGAAAAGGTCAGCACTTCTGTGTCATGATTGCTGTCACTCTATTTTGGAATTCCTACCAGAGTGTTAGGGCCAGAGAGTCAGAAAATAATCTTGAGCACTTAGATCAAAATTTAAAATAAAATTCTGATTTTCAGTTATGAAAAAACTTATCTTCCTGGAAGTATTTAATGTGCTGCTTGATTGTGCTGCTTGAACCTAAACAGGGCAATTTGAAAGGAAATAAGGTCCTTTGTTGTTGAGTACATTTTTCATCTGTTATCCTTAATCCATTTAGTGAAATCTCAATCTTAGGAATCAGCGTTGGCAGAAGTGTCCTTTTGTCACTACTGTTTCATTCATAGGGGAAAAGCAAAACCTTTGTGATTTCTCTGTACTCCGAGACTGACAACCTTATTTGAAGTCAAAGCTGTCCTACCCATTCTGTCTCCCGTGACCTGTTCAGAGACACGCAACTAAGGATAGATTTTTATTTCATTTTCTTCAAACATGGCAGAGACAAAAAGAAGTTGTAAGTCTCCACCATTTGCCTCCTACCAACTGTAATATTTCTTTGCTTTATTATTTGTCTTTGGAGGCTCTTTGATAGTTTTGAGTGTGACTGTGTGTGCAAACGTGCACATGTAGCTACATGCTAGTCCCCTCTTGGCCTCCCAACCACTAACTAGGCTGATCATCAAGTGAACAACATAAATTAGCATCCAGAGCTCACCTTTAAAAAATCTCCCTGTCAGGTATTCCTCAGAATTTGGAATTAAAAATGTTTTTGCTAGTTTCAAAATACTTTTTTTCTTATAAGATCAGGAGTCCACTATGTCAGCACATGGCACAGAATTATTGGAATAAATTCTTGAGTTGGACATGGGCATTGTTATAAACCAGAATCAGGAGACCATTAGATGCCAATTGGAGCAAGGTAAGGTTTCTTTACTATGGCTAAGCTGTCTCTAGACTCCGGGTGAGTACTCAGAGAGCAGCAGCTAGTAGGTTTAACAAAGAGTTTATATAGCCACCAATGAAGTGATTTTTACATCATTACATAGCAACCTATCATAACCCAACTTCCAGCCATTACTCTCGGCAGGCTGTTACATTATTACAAAGCAACCAATTATAACCTGACACCCACTGGTTACTTTTGGCATGCTGCTACATGCTTGGGATCAGGAGTAATGTGGAGGTTAAGTCCTGTTAGGCAAGCTAGCAGATACAGAGGCAAACAATGCAGTTAGCAGTTCCTGGAATTTACTGAGTACAAGACACCATAAGATTAACCGATGACCTTGCAATTTGGGGTTACAGAAAGTTACAATAATTTGGGGGTTACAAAAAGTTACAGAAGTCCATATAATGTTCATAAAATGGAGTCACATAAATAAATTTGTTAGTTTTAGCTTTTATGGCGCCATCAAAGGCATTATTTGCATCATGGCTATTTCAATTGTGTTCATGACTTTACAGACCAGGAGGAAGTGAGAGTTTTCTCACATGCATACTCTTTCGTCAACATTAAGTTGACCATATTTTTAAGCTTTTGGATTTAATATTTTTCATTAACCTTTACAGAAACTTCCCCTAAACCCAGTTGCAAAGTTCTAACCTACTTCAGGTGTCATCACCTCAGATCAGGAGCCAGAATTGTGCCAGGTTCAGAATCAAGGGGACTTTGGTTCATTAGATGATTCTTAAATATCATAATTATCTATTACCAGGAACATTAATAATGACACGAATGTCTTTTTCTTAGTGTGAGATCTTTCTTTCTTGATACTTAACCTATCCATGTAGATGAGGTTAAGCTGTGCGCTATAATGGAGGACTATTAAGACACTCCTAATTAAAATGATTTTTTCAGGAGTGCTCAGAGAAAATTATATTTTTTCTCCTTATAACTGTTAAAACATAATACTAAATGACTCAAAAAGATAATGTCCCTCCTGATCTTTTCTCCCTTTAAAAAGCATAAAAGAAGAGTTCCAGTGCAGGGTGACCATACTTGGGAGCACAAGAACACCTGGAGAAGTTACTCAAAAACTCAGATTCCCAGGCACAACTCACACACTCTCTGCTTCCTGAGATGTGGAGTCAAGCTCAGAACTGAACTTTTAATCATGTCCTGGGGATGTGGATGTCAATAGTCAGAAGACCATGCTTGGAGACACTGAAATAATATGGTCAATTCCATTCTTCTTTTTTTTACTCACACAATACACAATTCTAAATCTTCTAATTTTGTGCTCCGTATTCCGGTCATCCATTACTTATCTATTTCTCAGCTTACTAGAATTTAGGAGATCATAATTTAAATCTCAAGTCATCTTTCGAATGAGTTAATTCAGATAG
Source organism: Ctenodactylus gundi (assembly GCA_004027205.1). NCBI lineage: Eukaryota > Metazoa > Chordata > Mammalia > Rodentia > Ctenodactylidae > Ctenodactylus > Ctenodactylus gundi. The sequence continues at coordinate 537,998 of PVKB01000515.1, read as the reverse complement.
ATTCTTAAAACACCATTAATGGGCAAAGGGTGGTAGAGTTTCCACTGTGTGGTGCCATATTGCTTTCTCCTGGTGTTAAGAAATTTATATTTAAATCAACAGTTTAAGAGGACCCAATATTTACTTTAATGTCAACACACTGTATAGTTAAATTTATTTTTACTTTGTCCTGCTAATTTAATCAGTGTAAAATGGTGTCTCAAAGGGGATTTAATTTACACTTTTTGCATTTCTAGTGAAGATTAATATGTTTCCTTGTGGGTTTTGCTATTTATATGCTTTCTAGAGTTACAGTCAAACTTTTGACTCCCTCTTTGGGTTCAGAGCAAGGCTTTTGTTTCATTTTTATTGTCAAGAAGACTAATACTTAACAAAAACCAGACCAAAAGCCTGGGGACTAAGGCTTAATTTAGCACCCAAGGATGGTACTTTTGGCCAAACTACTTTGCTTTTATGACAAAACCTTGGCTAGATGGGAAACAAAGGAAGATGATACCCCAAGCCAGATTCCCTGGGGGTCAAATTTTAAGTCCAAGATTTGCATGCAGGAGATTCCTGGAGGGGCTGAGGAAGGTGAAGCTGGCTGATTGGTATGGTTCATGGCTGTGGTCTCAGCAATGGCCCTGAGGAATTCTAGAGCTGGGATGAGCACTGAACTTTCTGTTTTGAGGCAAAGGCCTTTCTTAGAGGTCACAAGGACCAATCTTTTGATGAGAAAGAACTGTGAATGTGAGGACCGCAGTGCTTATCAGCTAAAGACGCATCCTAGCAAAGCACTCAGCTGTGACCCCTTAGCCACCGTACCACCAGAAAATGGGGAAAAGAGAGTCTTAGAACCTGGAAAAGGAAGGTGGGTAATGCACTGCTGTATCCACTACAGAAGGAGCCAGATGTTTATTGAGATATTATAGCTTCTTTAATGTGAGGTCCTGTTCTGCTTATCTCCTGATGTATACCAAGTAGAAGTGGTGTATATGTGATAGGGCCCAAACACATCTGGAAAAACACAAGCAAGTTACATGAAGAAGTGGCCCAAATGGCCATAGTGCCTACTCTTGCTGTACTGCCCTCTGTTTCCCAGCATGTACCTATGGTCTCATGGAATATGTCCCACAATCAGTTGACAGAGGCCTAAGATGAAGGCCTAGTTACAGATAGTTTTACACATCATGCAGACACCATGTGGAAGAGGACATCTGCGGCACTACAGCCTCTTTCTGGAATTATCCTGAAAAACAGTGGTTTAGGAAATTCTGCACAGTGGGCAGAACTTCAGGCAATGAATCAGGTCACGCATTGCTTGGAAGAAAGCATGGCCAGTTGTGTGACTAAATGCAGGTTTGTGGGCTATATCCAATGGTCTGACCGGACGATCTAGGGCATGGAACACACTGGAAGATTGGTGAGAAAGACATATGAGGATGAGGTATATGGATAGACCTATCCATATGGATGAAGGAAGTAAAGATATGTGTGTTCCATGTAAATGCTCACTAAAAAGTGATGTTAGCAGAATATAATAATCAAGTAGACGAGACGACACATTCTGTAGAGAGTCTCAACCTCTTTGTTCAGCCACCCCGTAATTGCCCGGTGAGCACCTTAGCAAAGTGGCCAAGGTGACACTTAGGTATATGCCTTCCCTTCTTGTGATACATCCACCAGAACCACCAGGCTTGGACTCATGGAATGCCTTATCTATTATCATGGTGTTCACATAGCATTGCTTCGGACCAAGGAACATATTTCACATCCAAAGAAGTACAACAGTGGGCTTGTGACTAAAAAAATTTCACTGGTCTTACCATGTTCTGCATCCTCCAGAAGCAGTTGGATTGAAAAAAAAGAAAACATTGAAATGGCCTTTTGAAAATGCAATTACAGTGTCAGCTAGGTGGTAAGGCCTTTCAGGACTGGGGCAAGGTTCTTCAAAGGCTGTATATGCTCTGAATAAGTGACCAGCACATGTAGCTATCTCTTCCATGACCAGAATTCATGGGTCTAGGAATAAAGGGGTGGAGATGGAAATGGTAACAGTCATGGTCACTCCTACTGACATTCTAGCAAAATTTGTGCTTTCTGTTCCTGTAGCTTTATGCTCTGCTAGACTACAAGTCTTAGATTAAGAACAGGGACTTGGTACCAGGAGTCACAACAACAATTCCATTAAACTGGAAGTTAAAACTTCCACCTGGTCATTTTAGCCTCTGTGTCACTGAACTAACAAACTAAAAGGGGAGTTACAGTATTAGTAGAGGTGATTGATCCGGACTACCAAGAGGAAATTGGACTAGTACTCCATAATGGAGGTAAGGAGGCATATGTTTGGAGTGCGGAAGATCCTTTAGGGTGTCTTCTGGTATTATCCTCTCCTGCTAGTAAAGTCAGTGAGAAACTACAACAACTCAATCTAGACAAAATGACAGGTGGCTTTGAATATTCAGGAATGAAAGTATGAGTCATCCAATAGAAAAAAAACCAAGACCTGCCAAGGAAGGTATTTGCTGAAGGCCAAAGAAGCACAGAATGGACAGTAGAAGGTAGCTGTAAACATCAGCTGTGACCATGTGACCAGTTTACAGAAATGAAGATTGTGAAGCGAATTTCTTTCCTAAGCTGCCATTATGCTTGTACATGTACACATAATGCTGATTGCCTAAATATTGGAACTTCTTAAAGTTACACTGTAGTACTTAAGTAATCGAATGCCAAGAGAATACACAGCTTCCAAAAAGGAACTCTGGTTTCCATCCTGAGGAGGAATTTATTGCGTTTCCATTTGTATGCAATGCAGTTGTATTATATTAGGTGCAATGAGGAATTTGCCTGTTGTATTTGGATTAAGGGTGGTTTAAGGAGACACATCTTGTTGTCATGGTGTGGACTGTGACCACTGAAGGGATGTTAGCTTAATAGGAACAAGAAAGTCCAAGGGGACAGAACTTTTGGTGCACGTTCGTGATCTCTGGGCCAGCAAATGAGGGAAGAACACCCACCCTGGACGTGGGTGGCCCAACCAATAGACTGGCAGCTTGCACTAAGCGCAAAGGAAGAGGAAGGTGACTACAGCTTCTTCTAATGGGAGAACTCTGGTCTTTGCCGTCCTCCTTGGATATTCATTCACTCCTGTGTTCACAGCACGTCTCCATCGCAGATTTTCTTCAGTCTTTCAGCCTTCACCGTTGCCTTTGGGCACTGAACAGAGCACAGGCTCGCCCCGGCTGTCCCCCAGACTCAGACTGGTATTCTTTCTTCATGCATCTAAGCAGACACCCTCAGCCCCTTCACGTGCAGGCAGCCATTTTAGACTCTGTCGACTTGCGAAGGTATATGGCACTAATAAATTCCCTGAGGTATATTTATATATTTTATTAATTCTGTTTCTCCCAGATCCCTAGGCAATACACCAAAACATGCCCAAACTTAATAGATTTAAATAACAACAGTAGAAATTTAAATTGTGCTTTTGTTTCTGAAAGCTGATCTGGGCTCAGTTGGGCATTTTTTTTCACCCTGTCTTGCTGATGGTCTCTGACTAGCGACTTTCAGTCGACCTGGCAGCTGTGGACTGAGCTTAGCTTGGATGACGGGAGGAGAGAGTTTCTCTATTTCTGTCTAGGGAGTCTTGGGATCGCTTCTCAATGTGGCTTCCTCACCTCCAAGGAGCCTCTTTGCCAGACCTGTCCACCAAGGTCAGCTTTCATGGACACTTGGGACAGGTGCCGGCCTTGTGGTGCTACTGACATTTGGGACTGGATGACTACATTTGTTGAAGAGGTGGTGGATTCTCATCTTGTGCAATGTAGACTATTTAGCCCATCTCTGGCCTCTCTCCTCATTAGATGACTTAGCCTTCTTCCAGATGTAATTATGAAAAATGTTTCCTTACACTGGCATCTTGTCCCCATGGAGCATCCATTGAGAATCACTGCTGCAGTATAACTCACACTTCTGGTTTCTTGGAAGCTGCACCGTGTTCTACTGACAAAGGCAAGCCCTATCCACAGCCCAGTTTCAAAGTGTATGAATACCACGGGCACAGTTAATTAGGGAAGACAACGGAAGGGACAACCTCAGCTCTATGGGGTTCACACCAACACCCTCATGTTATAATGTGAAATAAAGGGCTCACGGAAGGTCACACAGAAAGTCACAGGACCAAGATATGAGCCCACATCTATCTGGCAGCATGGCTCATACTCTCTCCACTGCCTGGACTGCCTATAGCAGGTGTCAAAGGGTTACTTTTATAAGTGTACTCCCCTCAATCTCCTACAAAAACACGTTTGAGAAAAAAGTGAGGCTTTTCTCAGGCTTAGTTACGGTTAATGAAGAAAACATTAATCACTTGGAGTGCTATTTTGGAGCTCATGAAACTGAAATGAGGCACAATATGAAATGTTCATTTATTTCAGAGGGATTTATTTTGTTAACATGCAATCACTCAATCCTCTTTGCCTTATCTATGAAGTTTGAGGGGAAGAACTCTTTTATTTTATAGGTGAAATTCTTCTCTTAATGGTACCAGAAACAGCCTCCTTCGCCTGGGGATGTAGTGATGGGAAATGGGGGTCGTGGTGAGAGCCAGGACGTAGCTTGTATGACCCACAGGACAAGGCAGAGTTCTTCTAACACTGGTCCATACTGGTGTTTTGCATGAGAATTGCAGCCCATTGTAGCTTCTCGCGAGACCTCAACTTTTAGTAGAGTATGATCTGTATGTACTTACAGCTAGCTCCACTACTCACCGCTTAGAGTACATGACCACCGATGAGTCACTTAAAATTTCTGGAGCTTATAGTAGTTTATCTATATACTTGAGAATTTGAGTTGACAAAACAAAATGATGTATGTGCACTTGGCCACTAATCATCCCTTCCCAGGAAAGAAAAGGACTATGAGAGGTGCCACAAACACAACCTACAGGACTTTTTGATTCATAAACAAATTGGCTCTAGGCCTCTGTTTGTCAGGTAGGAAGCAGATACAGGAGAGAAAGTTTCTAGGGGATTGGAATACATCCTATATTATCATCACTTGTGGACGCTGCACCACACATTTTGAACAAGTTACTTTTGTTGTCAAATCAGCAGAGTATCTCCAGTGCGTTGGCGAAAGTTTTTCCACTCTTACCTTGAAAGTGAATTTTTTAAAAAGGCACTGGGAAGCTGTTGTTTATATTTGCTCATGTGGTTCCACACATGCGCCCATGGCTTTTCGCTGCCAGATCACTTTGGACATCTAAAAATTGCTCTCCTACCCTCTACCAGGCAGACAATGGAAAGTAGAGAGACAGGAAATCGCAGAACAGAATGAAGACCAGCAGTCAATTGTTACCCATCATTGGGTACGTCACTCCAAAGTGGTTCTGGAAACACGGGCAGTGCGTTCTCCATATTGTGTTATTTATTTGTGATTTTTATAGTAAAATTATTTTACTGAAATACTTAGGAATGTAATATTCTGGCTAACTGAAGGTCTTACTTAACAGAAAGATACCAGATAATTGCATGCATGGAATTCTGATTCTCAATGTTGAAATATGGCAGCAAATTTTTCAAACAAAATCGTAAGGAAACATAATTTAATATTTATCTGGTAGCTTGCAAGGCGCGGTAGGCTTTTGTGTTGCCTCCAGGGAATAACAAGAAACATCGATTTTTAAAAGATTTATGAGGTTAAAAATGTGGATTGTTGCATTATTGGAGGTTATACTTGTTGTGGTACTGGGGGTACATACCAGAGCTTTAGGCATGCTAGGCATGAGTTCTACCACTGACCTAGGTCCCCAATCCTGGGAGTTACACATCTATAGAGTGAAAATGTCACGGACTTCCTTCTTAATTCACCAGATCTGAGTCAAACAGATCTAGACTTAGGCTTCTGAGCTGGTTGTACTTAGGCAAGTTAATCTCCATAAGCCTTAGTTACTTAATCTGTAAATTTGATACAATGGCATTGCTTTAAGGAAGTAATCAGATAATCATTACAAAGCTACTTGCACAAGCCTGTCTCATAGTGAGTACTAAAGCAAGTCAACTTTATTTTCCCCCTTCTCTTCTTTCAGCTGTGTGAAAAATGAATATGCAGAGAAATATTTAGGACTAACTACAGAAGACTAACTGTTCTCATGGAGGAGCTACTGGTAAAGTAAGGGAAGAAAGGAGGCCCAGGACTGGGAAAGGTAATTTGCATTTGTGCCATGCATCTTATACACAACCACGTCATTGAATCATTGCAGTCATTCTGTGACTGTGACATCACCAGATTAAAGAGCCCAGTTCAGGTCACCAGTTTTATTCTTGAGCAAGACTTGTACCCATGTTTAGGAAAGCTGCTGTTTGGATGAGAATTTCTGACAGTTGCAAAGAGACCAGTGTGCCGCCATTGTTGTAATTAAATTTCCTGCCCTCTGGCCCCACATATCTGAAAGAAATCCAGAGGTTTCTGCTTGTGTCTCCTCTTCTGGCCCAGACATCCACAGTGGCCCCATTTTATTGCTGGCCATTGTTTATCTCATTATGAATGTACCTCCATTTCAAATAGAACGAGTGAAGACAGATCTTGGCTCAGACACTTGGACTCGCCACTGAGGACCCCCTTCACAGTGTCATAGCCACCTGAAAGGATATTTCCATGACAATTTGCTTACACAGATGAGGTCAGCTGTCCAGAGTGCACGCAGGAGCAAAAAATTGTCTTAAAGTGTGAACATAAAAGCCCAGCAGGCACCAGTTATGCAAGAAGCATTCCGGTGAGAAGAAATGGGTTTGTGCCAGACAGTGCCAAGGGCAGGCCATGCATCACTGAGAAGTTGCAGACTAAAGGTTAGCAGGACGTGTAGCCTCTCAAAAGCCAGCACAGGAGAACGCTTTTCTTTGGGAAACCTTGCTCTCGTAGACACCGCTGTTTGCATTTTGTCTGTGTGGGATGCATACTGTTGGGGGCCCTTGCCCAGGTACAAAGCTGGTGTAAGGACTGAAAGCAACACTATTCCCATAACACGAAAGAAGATAAGTGGAAAGGCCAGAGGAAACCAGTTTGCTCTGCATCCTGCTGGGTTTAACACATCTTTTTGTAGTGAAGCTGGAAAGTAAAAGCCCAGGGAAAGGAGACGTTTCCTATTTCTGGGTTTGTCTGCAGGCCCTACCATGCAACACTCAAGAGGAGGCAGTGCTGAATACACGGAGTGTAGACTTGTAATCCAGTATCCTGTCATTTGGTTTTGCCCCTGCCTCCAAATATGTGTGCAATATGGAATCTCTGTTGCATCAGATTTAAGTAGGGCTAAGACTACTGACCATGCAGAATGGCCACAAGACTATGGGGAGTGAAGCACGTAATGATACTTCTTAAATTATCCTTTCATTTTCTCTCCTACTTTATTCCTTTGGTTTTAAAGCTTTAACAAATTGTGGGTTATTTCTCACTAAAATCCTATCTTCTTTTCTCTCTAATGGCAGAACCCCAGTTTTATCCAGGGGTTTTCTTGAGCTTAGCGGACACATTCCATCTACAAGCCCTCCTTGATGGGCAGTGAGACTGAGCAGCAATCCTTGTGCGGAGCTTCGGGGAAAGCACCCTCCGAATTTTGCCCCATTGTTTCTCACGTGTAAGAACAGGGTCCTGTACTCAGGCAGAGCTTATGTGAGTCTGGCGACAGAAGAGTGTTTGCTAGTCTAATAAGAAGAAAAATAAAAATAAAAAAATGCTTAACATCCATGCGTGCCTGAATTAACATCTGTCAGTTGGCTAAGCCCTTTCATTTCTTTAGCTTAATCCTCAAAAGGACCCTGTAAAATGTTTCTACTGTTAATATCTATTTACAAGTTAGGAACCCAGGTATAGGACCAATGTATGAAAACATTCATGGGAGAATAAATGAATGGATGAATGGGTGAAACTATTGGAATTCTGGTAGGAGAATGAGTGTGGAGGATAAACATATCGATTTTCTATTGCTGCTGTAACAAATGGCCACCAACTTGATAGCTTCCAGCAACACAGATTTATTGTCCTCCAGTTCTATAGATTAAAGGTCCATAGATTAGAGATTAGGAGGAGGGAAGGTCACACTGGGCAGATGCCAAGATGGTAGCAGAGCCAGGCACCTTTCCGGAGGCTCCAAAAGGAACGTGTTTCCTTGTCTTTTTGGCTTGAAGGCCACCCGTGTGGCTTGGCTCATGACCTCTTCTTCAGTCTTCAAAGCCAACAGTATAGAGCCAAGTCTTGTAATTCTGTTCTCTCTGCCTCTTTCAATTACTCTCTGGTGACACTGGGCCCACCTAGGTGTCCCTTTCTTAGGCACAACTGATTAGCAACCTTACGGCCACCTGCAGTTTTACTTTCCCTTTGCCATGTGAGGTGTCCTATTCACAGGATCAAGAATTATGGCACAGACGTCTTTGAGCATCATCATTCTGCAAATACGGTAAGTTTCTGCAGAAGATTCCTTATCACCCTTTGTAACATTTTTGCAACAGGAGCAGCCGAGGCCTGTCCCTCACTCTGTGGCAGCATGTCAGGGCTCTGTGTAAAGACTGTAGGAAGACAAGCCCGTCTGGCTCATTTCCTGGCATGGTGGTGTGGGTACAGCTGCAGCCTCGGCATCTTGTTCTAGAGTCCTTCTGAGGCAGACTCTCGTCAGCAATTTGGGGGAAGTACGAGGGCGATGCTGCCTGGCCACACTCAGTAATTTTTGAGGGTTCCAAGGCTTTTATAACCTTATACCCAAAGGCCTTTGGCCATGTGGAATTGATTTTCAGAAAGTTTAGAAGAACAGAGGGAGGGGAGCTCCCTTTGTTGAGCCAGAAGTCAATCTCTCCATATTCATTTTCACATTTCATGCCTTTACTCAGACATGAGATTCAGGTTGTAAAGTAGGACAATGGTGTCCCCAGAGGGACGGCAACTAGCTCCAGATGGCCCAGCCACTGAGTGACAGAGCAGAAACTAGAATCTGGGAATTTCTACCCGGCTGACCCCTGCAAGTCTGTTTGCCCTGCCGTCCCCTTTGCCAGTCCCTTCTTTGGGCCAGTGCTTCTAATAACAGAACTTGGCTTGCCCTTGGATGTGCCCTACTTCCTTCCTATCAAACCTCATGCTGCCTCCAGGAAGTAACAGCCTGTTGTCCCTCCTGAGTAACTCATTTTGGCTCCCCGCCTTTCCCATTCTCCATACCTATCTTTTGCCAGGGACTGGTGTCACTATTATGCTCCTTATGGGTCTTTTTCATTCGTTCTTGGGCTGAAGAAGAACAATTCCAGTTACAATTGTCCTTTATTTCTCCACTGGCCACTAAGGCTGTTCCTGCCATAACATTTTTCCTGCTGTGGACCATCCTCTGTGTCTTTCCTTTGGATGCTATGAGTTGACTCTACTCAACAAATATTTCATCTTGGTTCAGAAGTCCCCCCCCAAAAAAAAATCTATCTTTTCCTCAATACTTCAATAGTTTTTTTTAAAGACTTTTTTAGAACCCACTGTGTCCCTACTCAAATTTCAAATACAAATGCATTCAAGAAATGCCACTCTTCTCTTTCAATTAAAAAATCAAAAGATAAATCATTGGTCCTTCAGCCATTGTGGATATTTCCACAAGGTGAATTACTCAAGATAACAACAAAACAAAGCACATTTGTGAGGCTGAGAGGCTATGTCCCCCCCCAGGCTCTGTCCACTGCCAACCCAAGGAGCAGATGGAAGTTTTATGCCTAGCTGAGCGTTGCTAAACACTATTGTTTAAATAGAAACATTCATGGGTCAAACATCTGAGATAAATAGATAATTACAATTAATCCCTCCTAACTTCCATCCTCCTACTGCCCAGGACATTGGAAATAAACTTTGTTCCTTCTTTCCAGGGCAAAAAAAGCAAGGGATTCTATACTGCCTGTGGAACTTTCTTAATAAAAAAAGACTGAGAACAGACAAGGCAGACGTTGCTGAAGTCACTGAATTTGGAGGAACCCCTGTTTGCAGTTGCACTTGTCCCTTTCCAAGAGAACTAAACAGACAATAACAGCTCTGTGTGCTGTTGTATGTAGAGGTGGGCTAAGGACTTTGTCATGCCATTATGTACCTGACTTTGAACGCTGAACTGAATTTTGCGCTCCCTGCATACCAGGACCTGACCTACATACCTCTACATTTTATTTAATCTTCACACAACTCTGTGTGTTATAAATTCCACTTGTAGCCAACAAGTATCAGAATTACAGAAGTTATTTGCCCAAGGTCCCTTCACATGGAAAGAAACAAAAACAAACTTTGAAAACAATTTATTCATTTATTCTGATCTATCCTTCAGTAAATATCTACCATCGAACGGCCTTATACCAAACACTGTGCCCTTAATGAAACCAGGCCACTGGGAGAAACCTGGACTCTGCAGAGCTAGGCTTTCTCTAAAGCTGGCATGGTTTGTTCTAACCAGACATGACATGCTGAGGAGCTGGGGCTGGGTCCAAAGAGAAACCCATGCCCTGGAAAAATGTGCCTCATTTGAGCATTATCCTCCTTCCTAGGGTGAAGGCAATTACAGGATCACCAAACACAATTTCACAAGAGCCTCCCAAGCCTTCCAGAGAAGTGCCAGCATACTTCCGGTCTCCCCTTTAGACTTTGCTCCTGTATTCTCTCTTTCAAGTGTGCCTTTTCTCTTTCTTGTTTTCTAGAAAATTTCTGCTCATTTTTTAAATACCACTTCACGTCAACTCCCAGCAGAGTCTTCTCTACAGACTCAAAGTGCATCAGCAGCTACCGGCTCACATCTGTAACAGGCGAAGTTCCTTCAGGGCAGGAATAACAACACTGGGGCCCAGCTCAGTGCTTGGCTCATGGTAGGTCCTTGATGGTTAAATGTCTCATTTGGGCAAGAACATTCTGCATAGAAGAGGCAGCCATTGCCTCGGGTCCACTGTAGGTCTGGAGCAGGGATAAGACCACCTGGCTTCTAGCTCAACCTCACTTCTTGTCACTGTGCCCAGAGTGGACTCAAAAATTGGTTCTTCCTTCTTCTTCTTCTCCTCCTACATCTGCTTCCTCTTTCTCCTCTCCCTCTTCTTTCCCTTTTCTCCTCCTCCTTTTTCTAAATAAAGCACAATTACCATTATCATAAGGATCAAAATTATCAAAAAAGAGAAACCAAACAAAATTTCCCATTTTGAATCACAAGAATCTAGAAGAACAAATACTTTCCAGCCAGTGACTCCTTCTACATTCACCAATGTGGAAGCTCACAGGTCACTGGATCCCCCCTCTTCAGACGAGCCCCAAGCCCCGCGCTCAGCGTGGTCAGGGAGGGACATGTAGCATCCCTAAGAACAAATGATAAGAACTCCCTGCCTCTAGGAACAGTCACCGCTGCTGCATTTTCATCCATTGCCATACATCTTCTCTGTCACTGCACCGACTCTCAGTTCAAGTTTGCAAAACAACCTTTGGGATTCGGGTATGGTCATTCTCATTTTTCTAGGTGTAGAAACTAAAATTGAAAGGTGTTAATAATTTCACCCAGCCCCAGAGCTTAGACATAACCAGGTCACAAAACAAGGTCCCTGTGGCTCCACGGTCTTCATGCCTCATCCCCTGGGCTCACTGCGATATATTAAGAAACATACAAATTTGGTCTCAACTGTTTCCTGGCCCACAACACCTAATCTCCAAAGTCCAAAATGAAGGGTCTTCTTGCAAACTAATGAGATAGATGACTTATGGCTGGGACCCCTGGACAGCCTCGGGCACAGGGGCGTGGCTCCATCTCCAGGGAGAAGAGAAGGGGCTGCTAGTCGAGTTGCTCAGCGTTGGTTAATGATTTAACCAATCATCACGGCTCACACAGATGGGCAAACACTGTCCACAAAGCTTCTCCACCAAGCTCCATAGGTGCTTGGACTGAAATAGACATACATTCTATATGCTGAATGGTTGAAGCCATTTCTGCAGTGGCCGGGCCTGCTTGGCCTCAGAACCTGGGCCAGACAGCAATGGGGCAACCCAGACGGCCCGCATCCAGGCCTTGGGCTCAGCTCTGAGCTTTGCGACACGTCCCCATCACCACCCGCCTCTGCCTCGGCTCCCATTAGTGTCTGAAATATTGTCATGACTCAGTATGAGCCGTGGCAGGCTACAATTAATTAATTAATCAGTTATACTCTATCAGCAAGTGCAGACTAGGAATGTTAAATAAACAAATTAAAGGCTGTGTTTCACTAAAGCTCAACCCAACGAAATAATAATGAGGCAAAGTTAACTGCTCTGAGCAGAGAAGGAGAAGCCCCGTAATGGACTACACCAGCGCAGTAATGTCCTAGGCCAATGTCCAGAGCCCCCGCTGCAGGACCGCTCCTTCCGCCGGGCCCCCTCACTGCCCTCTGCTCCGGAAGCGGGTGGGAAGGCAGCAAGTGCCGTGGGAAGAGCGGGACTCCGCAGTCGGACAAAATTGGACTGAAGTCCCAGGCTGCCGCTTACCAGCAAAACTCCATCCCATCTGTGCTACGACTTATCAGTAAGTCCCAACCTGCCTTGAGCTCCGCTCACTAAAGAAGGGAGAGGAGACCCTGTTCACAAATGCATTTCTGTCCACGTCCACGGCTACTTTCTCTGCCACGCTAGTGGAGCCTGCCGGAATCACCTTCTCCCTGTCCTGCGGCAAAGTGGTTCTGCTCCAGGCTGGGCCCTAAACAGAGAAGCTGATGCTCAGTGAGGAGCGGGAGTCCCCAGATCAATACCCCAGCTCCTCACCGCCGGGTGGTTGTTTGCTCATTTGTTTTAGGGGTAACAGAGATGAACCCGGGGCCTTTGCATTGAGCTACATTCCCCGCTTCTTTCGATATTTTTCTTTTTGTGCTTGTTTGTTTGAGACAGGGTCTTGCTCTGTAGTCCAGGCTGGTCCTGACCTCCCTATATAGCCCAGGATGGCCCTGAACTCATAGCAATCCTCCTGCCTCAGCCTCCTAAGTGCTGGGGTTACAGTTGTGTACCACCACGCTCAGCTTATGCGGTGCTGGAGAATCGAACTCAGGGCCTTGATCTTGCTAGGCAAGCCCTTAGACCACAAGCTATTTCCCCAGCCCCATGACTTTTCTTTTTGAGAGAGCTCTTGCCAAATTGCTAATTTGCCCAGATGGGATTTTAACTTGCAATCTTCCTGCTTCGGCCTCCCAGAATACTGGGATCACAGTTGACGTACCATGGCTTGAAGACGGCCTACCTTCACCGATATTTATATTGAAGCTAGGTCTTCAACGGGGCAGTGGAAGGTGAGCCCAGCGGGAGTTGTTTAGGTTATGGGGAGGAGCCCCTGGAGGAATGAATGCCTCACTCCCGTGAGTGAGCTCGCGCCTGGCAAGACTGGACTAGTTCTCCCAAGAGCATCTTCCCATAGAGCAAGGACCTCTCATGTTCTCTGTCGCGTCCGCGAGCCTTTGTGCTCTCCAGAGCCAAGCAGCACAAGGCCCCCACAGACGCAATCAGGGGCTTCCCAGCCTCTCAATCCATGAGGCAAATTGACTTCTTTTCCTCACAAATCACCTGAGCCCAGGTATCTTATTGCTATAAACTGCTGCTGTAATTTATAGTTTCTGGTTCTGCTATAATGTCATAAAATTGGCGAGGATGTCACTCCTGGGTGGCACGGCTCCTGTGTCTCTCAGAGGCCGTGCAGGATGGAGTCTGTGGACGCTCAGAGCGGGCACGTCCAGGGGCTCTGGTCTGTCTTCTTCCCCTGGCCTGCATAGCTCCCCATTTCTGACTAATGCTTTCCTGACCACCTCCCGGAGCAACCGCCTGTGTTCAAAGCCTGCTGCCGGGAGAAGCCGGCCTAAAATGGGGCACTTAGACAGCTTCTGTGAGTTCTATCCATGTGTTCTGCGCCTTCAACTTCCAGCTAATCTGTAGTCCCAGTTTATAGTCACCTCAGGAACCAATCTTCTCCTGGGGTGGCAGGCCCATTTATCCCGCAGGTGGCGTACCTTGGGTGAACTTGCCTCTGTGCCTGTTCAACTGTTTGGCAAATATTTGTTGAGACCCTCCAGGTGCCAGGTCTTTTGGAGGGCTGGGCGTCCGGCAGTGAGCAGCACAGGCAGATGTCACTTGGATGGAGGGCAGGCACAAAGGTAAGCTCTAGCATGACACAGAGGCGGGGGAAGCTTTGTTGCAGCACAAGACTAGCAGGTAGGTTCTGAGTTCAGCCCCGAAAGTTCCTTCCCTGACTGCAGACATAAAGATAGACATATTCTTCATGATTTTTGGCTCTGAAGAGAAGATGATAAGGGCCATGGCACAAAGTAAGCCAAGAGCACTGGCATCTCTGACCAGTTGGATCCCTTTAGAGTCTCTCAAAATACATGGTCACACATGCAGACCTTGATATCTGAAAACTTTCTGGCTTCGCTGAATAACTATGTCCTCTCCATGGCTTGAACTATTAATATATAGATTGGTATCAGAGTCATTATAGAATTGTGGTCTTTCTTATTCCTCTTATAGAACTGTCTGTTTAGTGCGGCCTTCAGGAGGGACTTTTCTGTTCACTAGGGGCAGCAGCATCTTGATTCTCTGCTTAGGGCACCACCCTGTGGGAGTCCCATGGGACTTTTCTGAGGCTCTCCGTTTGGGAGCCCAGGCTCGTGATACAAACAAAGACAGACAGTGTTTCTGAAAGGAAAGGGGAAACATTCCTCTTTTTAGAGAAAAAGGAGTTAGCGTGGCACCTTGGGCCAGTTCCTAGTTTTTCTGCAACCCAGGTGACTTTGAGAGGTCAAAAGGAGGATACCAGTCACGCTCAAGCCCAAGAAACGGTAATTGTCTCAGGGTATTGCTTCCAATTAGGGAATTTCTAATGGTGATGGGTTTTCTCTGCCAGCTACAGTTGAAGAATTTAAGTGACAGATAGTGACGGTGCCTTCCATTATTCCTAGACAGGGATCTATCTCAGCTAGAATATTACTATGTTCCCACACGCTGTCCTCCCCACCTCAGCTAGTGTCACACATGAACACACACATACATACACAGATCCAGAGGTTTATCTTGGTTTGCATTATTTCACTGTAACTTCCTTTATCTTCCCCGTAATTTTATGACATCAGAGCTCTTTAAAATGTCATGTGAATGTGGAGATGGCCTTCATGTGACCCAGACGGGACTCCTCGGGCACCTGCTGCCCTCTTGCCTATCTGCACATCTTGGACTTGAAGGCTTTGCCCAGTTCTTCCCAAAAATTACTCATAGTAAAAGCACTCTTGTCACTACGTATCTGTGGCTCACCTGTGCCAGGTGCTGTGCTAAGTACATTAATTCAGGTGGTTGCAAATGAAGCTCCATACCTGATTTTAATTTTTGTCATGACAGCGCCACAATTCTTTTATGCATTTTTGGCTGCCTTACATCTACAATGGCAGAGATGAGTGAAATTGAGACCATATAACCCACAAAACTTAAAAAATGTTTCCTGCAGAGACTTTTCCAGAAAAGTTTGCACTCAGGAATTAACCAATTGTTATTAAAGTGCTGTGACCTTTGGGTTATTGTGACTATTTTATTGCAAGGAAGAAAAAGACAAAGTACTTGGCTTAAGGACACACAGTTTTAAGAGAACAGGGCTGAGATGGAAAACCAAGGATTCAGAGAGCGAGTCCTAGGCTTCTTTCCATACCTTCTTTTGGAAGTGAGTCATAAATGACCAGTGTTTTGAATTGAACTCGCTAAGGCCTGCATAGCACTGGCTTGCAGGGGGCTAGGAGAATAGTGGGTCAGCCCCAAAGCAGGAAGGACAGGGTTCTCCAGGTATTGCCTTACATTTGGCAGATGTTATGCCTGTTCCTTTCTGCTGCACCTGTGAAGTGGTTAGCTCCTGCTGGATTCCTGTTATAACTCAACATCATACAGGGTATCATGAAAATCCCAGGCTGTCTTGCAAAGATTGCACTCATTTCATGTTTAAGGTATTTTTTCTTATTAGCTGGAGAATAAAAAGGGTAAATCTGTACAAGCCCTTCAATTTCAGATTTTTTGAAGAGCACTAGGAGTTAAGAAGTTGACCTCTCTGCGAGTTCCGTTCTCCCAAAGCATCCCCTGACTTAGTTCTCCCTGGTTCTCTTAGACTGATTCCCATACTCGAGGCTGAGCATCCTCAATTTCCATTGCTCCTCACTCCCAGAGGATGCCCAGAGTGGAGGCTCCACTCCAGCAGCTTTCAAAGCCCCCAGAGATTTGTGCAAACACATCCTCCAACAAGACTTGATCCCCAGGTCTAGGGTAGCACTCAGTCTATGAAAGTCCTGTCAGGACCAACACGGCCCAGGATTGGCACTCTACCTGGTCTTTATGTCTCAGCCCAGTGTCTGATGCACTCAAGTGTTTGTGCAAATCCTGACCTCCCGGAAGAGTCATAACCTCCCCAAAGAGTCATCCCAGTGTTCTTAATATCTTTTATTAAAAAAAGTCAAAAGCAGCCAGGTGTGATGGCACATGCCTCTGATACCAACATTCTAAGATGCTGAGACAGGAGGATCACAGGTTTAAGTTAAGCCTGGGCCATTTAATGACTTAGTGAATTTTTGTCTCAAAATAATAAAGTAAAAATGGATTAATGATATAGCTCAATGCAAAAGCCCTGTGTTTAATCTCCAGTATTGAATAATAAATAAAAACTAAAAATAGATATAAATAAAGAAAAGTTAAAAGTATATCATATTCAAGGGCCAGGAAGGCTTCTGGTAAAAAATTTTCTCCAGTTAGAATTTATAGCAGAGCAGGTTGGTTGCACAGGTATTAATTAGCATAATGAAAATCCGACATTAAAAGGACAACCTCACAGTCTAGGAAGTTTGCCAGAGTTTCTCTCAGTTCATGCAGGTTTTCATTATTTAACTCTTTTATGCACAAAAATTTCAATGAAACTGATCATGATATTTTTAAAAGATATGAGGTAGGATTTTCCTTGCATCAAAGGACTGGGATCTGGAAACACGATGACAGAATTTTCAGCCAATTTCTATTAAAAAGAAAAGACGAGAAAGCTGATGAATTATAAGTCATGATATGAAGCTTGCAGCTAGATCAAGGTTGAAATGTGGGCCTTGACACTTCTTAGACACTACCATCTTGAGAAAGTCTCCTCATGTTCCCAATCCCAGCATTATAATTAGCAAAATGAGGACACAATATCCACAACTCCACTGCCCCGACAAATACTGCGAGAGGAGACAGTGTGGGGTTCTAGGCAGTAAGGGATACAGGGTTTCCAGAGACAAAGAGGTTGCTGTGGGCAGGATTAACTCCTGCCACTCCCTGCCACTCCAAAGAACTACTGGATGGGTTCTTGGGGGTGGGCTTCAATAGCAGCTTAAGGCTGGAGAATCTACCAATCAGCTTTGGTGGCTAAACTGCTTAGCATAGGACAGCCCCTTACCCAGCTCAACTGTAAAAACCCATAGACACTGAGGCACTGGGGCACCCCCCGTTTCTGGGCTCCCCTTCTGGCTAGCAGAAGCTCTACAGGAGCAACCCACATTTCCAGGTCCTCCTTCTAGCAGAAGCTTTACCCCTAACTTCCTTTCCCCTTTTGGAAGTTTCCCGATAAAGCCTTCTCTACACAACCTGCCTCCCATCTTCGCTGCTTATTCTTCAAGTCTGTGGAGACAAGAACTCGGCACAGAGGCTGGTCAGAGCCGGGTCCTGACTGCAGTGATGAATCGTACTAATGCAAAATATCTGGAATGTGATTGTTCTCAATGAACACTTACTTGGAATAAGATCACTTCTTTTATTATTACGTTTTCGGTCTCATAGGAAGGAGAAAAATGCATGCATAAATTGAAATCGAAGGGTTAAAAACATGTAAGATGATTGAGAAGATCAGCAGAAGAAAATAAGGAAATAAGGATAATTTTGGGAAAAAAGGAAATGTTTGGTCTAGATGGTGGAGAGGGGATATAGTCAGGTTCCAATATCTAGGGTTGGAGAGACAAGGCCAGCCTGGTAGAAGCATGACAGATAAGCACAGGGCGCGCCTCATGACAGACTAACCAAGGGCGCTAGCCCTGAGGTCTCAGCGGTAGACGAGGAAATTGCTAATGGAGCAAGCAGCCTGGGTGTATGTACTTCCCCACAAGAACAGGCAGAGGCATCTGAGTGAGAGAAAAGGAGTGAGAGGATTTATTTCTGAGGCCAGATAAAATCGAGGAGCTCAACATGTGGGCCTTCTCTGTAACCAGCCACGTGGAGGGGCCCTCCAAAGTTGACAGCAACTGAGGCCCTTCTCCTACAAGGCACAGAGAGCCAGGACGCAGAGGCTGAGCAAGCCGGGGAGCAGCTGCTGAAGGCCAAGGCCAAGTCTCGCCAATTAGCACAGCCCAGACAAATGGGAGCTTTACCCACACCTGGTCGGAAAATACCCACAAGGAAAGAAAACCAAAGCCAGCCAAGCAGGCTGGCGCTTATATAAGGTAATCTATTTATAGGCAACATATGCTATTTCCATTGACTTATGGAAAGAGAAACTCAAGGAGTTCAGAAAATGACATTTCATAGAGTTCGGAATTGTTCAACATTTTCTAAGATGAGTTGTCTAATCTTTGCATGAAAAGACTGACTGTCCCCTTCACGTGAAATTGCACCTGTTACCCAGTGAGGAGCCTGAGATTGGCAGCTTACTTGGCCTGGTGTTCCAAAACTGTGTCCAGTAGTTTCTCAGAATCCAGCACCTTGCTAATAATGGTTCTGTTACAAGTCTCAGAAGTCATAAAAATTCTTTGAAAAGGTTGAGCCACACTTTCTTTGTGCCCATGGGACCTCAGAGACATGGTAGCATACATTGAAAGTCTACAAAAAAATGTGGAAAGTGCTACCATCATTCATGTCTCGGTATCTACATCTCCCTTCCACGCACACAGCTTTCCTCCCAGGAGGCCCTCTGAGCACGTGCCACTGGGAACACATGGGGCATTTTAGTATCAGTGAGAATTGCACTATAATGAATCATTGCCTCCTTGTCTGTGCTGGCAAGTGTGCACACCTCTGTGCAAGTGGCAGAGTGCACCTTTAGTCTAGCCTCTTGGTCCAGTGTCTTCTTAGCTTGGTCCAGTGTCTTCTTAGGTTGCTCTTGGAAAATCAATATTCACCACCATTGCCGGTGAACCTAGCGTTCAGTTCCCTAATTTTGTTTTGATCTCATTTTGTTCCCATCATAATCATGTGGCCCTGGGAACCATGAACATTTTCTTCATAAAACTTACTACCTCTACCTGTTTTCCCTGCCAGTCTGAAGGAAGGCACCACATCATGACCATTTCAGTCCCCCCTCAGCATTCCATTCAGGGTCTGCAGCACAACAGACACTCAAAAAGAGTTCACTTAATAAATCAATGGCTCAGCACCACGCCGGGACCAGGGAAACACTAATATTTAGAAGTCTGTGACTGCTTTAGAGGCTGCATGCTTTCTCATTTATGAAGACAAGGGCTCAGTGGAAAAAGACATTTCTCTGAAAAAGATACACAAATGTCAGTAAGAAAATAAAAAGATAACTTCACTAATCATTAAGGATATACAAATTAAATCACCGAGAGATCATCACGTCACAACCATTAGGATGGCTGTATTAAAGGGGGGAAAGACAGGAAAAAAATGACGGTGAGGAGGTGGAGAAATTGGACCCCCTGTGTACTGCCAACTGGATGGCAAAGTGACGTGACTGCTGTGGAACACCAGATGGCCATTGCTTGAAAATTAAGGTGGAGTTACACTATGATTCCACAAATTAATAGACATATGTCCATAAGAATTAAAACAAGAGTACTGTTTTCCATGAAGAAAGATTGATTTGAGGCTTCTGTAGGTAAATGGAGGCAACTTGAGACCATCATGCGCAGTAAAGTGAGCCAAAATCAGATAGTTAAATATTGCATGGTTCCTGTAATATGAGAAATTCAGAATACAGGCACTTTATAGAACAAATGAGTGTGATACTGGAAATCAGGAAGGAGAAAGAAGGGTGGGGGAGGGGCAAATGAGGGAGAGGGGAAGGGATTGCAATGTTGATCGAATATATATGTGCCCAAAATACTCAAGCTCTATGTAGCAATTGTATATTTATTTTTATACTAATAAAAATGGGGGAAGAATTAAAACCAGAAACTCAAATGGATATTTCATAACCATGTTAACCGTGGCATTCTTCACAGTAAATGAAAGTTAGAAACAACCTAAATATCCATTGATAGATGAATGGATAAGCAAAATGTTGTATGTACATTCAAGGAATATTACTCAGTCTTAAAAATGAATGAAATTCTGCACTATGAATGAACTCTGAAGATAATATACCAGATGAAATAGGTCAGATACCAAAGATCAAATGCTCTCTGGTTCTTGTGAGCCAGTAAATCTAGAAGAAACAATTTCACAGAAGCAGAAAAGTAGAACAATAATACCTGGGGTTCACAGAGTTTTGTGTTTAATTAGTACATATTTTTGGGTTGGGAAGATTTAAATATTCTGAAGATGGATGGTGGTGAGTGATGGCTACACAATAATGTCAATGAACTTAAAATTGTCTTTCAGAATGGATGAAGTTACAATTTTATGTATGAATAGTTTAATCCCAATTTTAAAAATTGTTGGGGTCTTCAGGGCCTGAGAGCCTCAGCATCGCTGACCTTGGCCGAGTTCCTTCCTTCACCAAGAAGAAATGTTACTATTTGTAAGGTTGTTTTGCTTAAACACAGGAACTGCTGGTTTTGTTAATTAAGAGACTGAAAAACAACTGGAATATTCCATCCTCCTTCCTGTACTCATTTCCTCCCCCTGGGAAACGCCCTGCTGGTTGAGGCCTTGCTGATTTACCCAAGATAGTTTCCTCAGTCTATTTATGCCCTTGTACTTCCCTAAATAAACTTGAGAAGGCGTTCACTGAAACGACTGCCAGAGTGTTTTACTCTGTCATCCTATCCCTCCTCGGCTGTTCCGGGGGTTCCCGTGGGACGGAGACCCCTACAAAAAATAAGCAAGAAACTTCTGAGGCACATGTAGATGATGCTCTAATATAAAGGATTGTTCTCTACTTGCACATAAAGACACTAAGACAGAGGATTTGTAGTGATTTGCTGAAGCCACCCGTTGAATTAGTCTGCTGTCTTCAGATTTCAAACTTACAAAGATTCATGTAGTTGACATTAATGTGAATAGTGTCCTACTCTGTATTCTTCCTGGGAAAACTTTGAAGCAATGTCAAGTTGCCAGCCTCAAAGAAAAGAAGTCTGTTGGGAAATAGAGAAGCTTCCTTGAGGTCCTTCTGTGTGCAGTGTAGGACCATGAGCGTTGGCACTTTTCAGCCCCATTCCCTCAAAGCAAGCCAGTGAGCAGGCCAGAGGATCCATGTGCTTTGGAAATTTGGTGGTTGAGGTCCAGAAGAGTCAAGGTCACACAATTGATAAGGAAGAGAATGAGGAAGGAAACTTCAACATCTTAGCCTCCAAAAGCCTCCTTCTTACTATCATGACTAGGCTAGAGATCTGACCAGACAGATCTGACATTGAACAGCAGCCTTGTTATTTACTAACCATGTAATTTGTGGCAAATTTCTGTGCCTTTGCATCCCTCTTGCTCTAAAAATGGGTATGATGGCAAGTCACCCTTTCAGAGAAAGGACTGTATGTATGTAAAGGATCTAGGCCAGGGTGTGGTCTTGCTGGTAGAGCTTTGAGGCGAGCTCAGTTTTCATTGGCCTAGTGGGCACTTGACTCCTATTTTTGTCCATGGGTCATTTGAACTTTTCTCCCCTTTCTACACATTGCTGGTTCTCAGCGGGCACTCATTTCGGTTCTCTGTAGGGCAGGAGTCAGATTTCAAGTTCTCAGACAGGAGCCGTAAGAGTCAAGGTAAATTCAGGACTCAATGGTATAGATTCAAAAATAAAACCAAGGTAGAGCCCCTAGGGCTTGTCTGGCATAGAGCAGGCCTGTGACACAAATAGTGTGAAAAGGAAGGGGAGGGCTGGCACGAGGCGTGTTTTTAAGGAGACAGGTGGCCAGGCTGTTCTAGTTCCATTTTCTAAACCTTCTCAGTGAAGGATCTGGAGCTGAGGCTGAGGCTGAGGCCTGATTAGTATTTCAGTGGGTGCACTCAGTCTCTGTTGGCTGGCTCCCCCACCTACACGGCACTGGAGCCAAGTTTTCAGATCATTTAAGCTTGTAAAACCCTTAGACTAGAAGATCTGGCAAAGACAAAGAAACAGTCACTTTTTCAACTATTCCACTAGAATTCGCCAAGAATGGGCTGTCACTTTTTGCCTGAATCCTTTTTTAAAAAAATAGGAGTTCTTGTTTTTAACATATTTAGGTGTGTACCTGTGAATGGAGCTGATGAATTTATGATAATCCTATGCTTATCATTTTCCCCATTTTATTGATATGTATCTGTGCACTGCATAATGTTTACATTGAACTTGAGTCATTTGTGTGCATATACATTGCATCAAAATTAGAAATTATAAAAATAAGTTACTTTAAATTATTCTTTACTATGAATTGAGCTAGAAAGGCAGGCCCAGGGTCCAGCCTCAGACTCTTGTCAGCTAAATAAGGGTCCTAGTGAAACCAGAAGTCTGAGATATTCTTCTAGAAGTCTAGGTGAGGGGAAGATGTGACTCTTGTACATACACCTTCTGGAGAAGGCAAGTCTTCTGGGGATAGATACAAAAACATTTTTCTTCTCTCTCTTGGTCTCTGCCAGTTTGCGAATGAGAAACAAGCCTTCTGACTCAAGTCACTATGGTCTGCAAAGGACACAAGTACACTGCTGGGCAGATAAAGTAGAAGGCCATTTGCATGGAATTGTGGAGCTCTGAGTTAGACACACATGGATTTGGAGGGGAAAAGCCTCCAGTGGATTGAGCAAAGTAGGAACAGAGAGGCTCCACACGTTTGGTGAGAAGGCAGGGGGATTCTAGGGGGAGCTAAGGGCAAATTGGTAAACTTCAATTTGGCACCAAAGCAATAACAAATAATATCCACCATTAGATCCAATGATGATATGGTTGGATCCTCTAGAGACTCTGACACATCATTTGACTTAAAAACAGGGGAAAGTTTCCAGGGAAAGCAGTGGAGGACCCAGTACTAAGTTGAGGTCCCTGCACTTTTTCACATTCATGAGTCGCTGTGTGTTAATGAGCCCTGTTACCTTCATGCAGACAAATGTTCCCTCAACCAGACGGTGGCCTACAATGTCCTCCCTTGAAGTTTTAGTCACCTGCAGATCGCATACTTCTCCCTTCTTAATCTTATATCCCTCCTTTATCTTAGGAATAAATTTCAGTTTTCATCATTGCTGAATATCCACAGGTCTCCCTGACTTCTTCTCACACTTCCTAGTTAGTCTTAGTGGCCGTGAACCTGGCTCATGGACTCTTATTCTGTAGGGTAAAGTGTGTTCCCCCTTCTACCTGAAAGCTGGCCCTGGTTTCTCAACTCTATTGCTGTTCCTTCTGTCACCCAGGCTGTCTGAACTCACCTCATTTTTGTCCAATTCTTTCTACCATACACCCAGCAGATGTAGCAACCCTGCCATGAAGTCTGTCCTTACCTCAGTCAGTGGTAGGATCTACCCGTTGCAACCCCCATGCCATTGCATTAAAATGACTGAACTATACTAAAATTGCTGGTGAACAGGCTATCAGTCCAGTACTAGGCTGTGAATAGTTGGAGGACAATAATCCAACCTTATCATGCCTGCTTCATTAACACAGCCTTTTTCATAACAGGTTTTTAATAAATGATCTCTGTAAATGCTGTTCATTCAGGCATTGGCTGCATTTTGATTCCTAATTCTATTCTCCTATATTGTCTCACAGTTGGGTATCTTGCCTCTCTCTGAAGGGGACCATCTTGCCACTCCCCAAAGAGTAAGTTCATTGACTACTATTATAGGCCACAGAACATGCCAGAGCCAAACTGGCCAAAAACCCACTTATTGCCAGAGGATTACAGGGCCAAGTTATCAGTTCCTTTAAAGGTGGTGTATTTAATATCTAGCTACAAGTAATTTCTTGTAAACCCATATAATTTTTATGTCAGTAAAATTGTACCCTCAGGTTAGGTTCATGCATCTTGATCTTTGTTTAAAGAAATAATGCGGAGACTCTCCTCTCCATCAGACTGGACGCAAACACATTTTTCAGTAAATCTTTTCTAAATTGAACTGGTTTAGGCTGATATCAAACAAAAGAAAGTTGGATGAAGTTCTGGGCACCAAATTTCAGAGTCTTGATCTGTGGGCAGAAGAGTGAGTGTCTGAGAACCCGAGAAGCGGAGCTCGGCTGACGTGACAGAGTGGCTTTTCTTAGGATCCATTCTGATTTAAGCCAAGGAGCAGACATCTTGTTGACTCAAATTTTCTCTTGCACAAGGGGCGGACACACTGAGAATGTAGAAATGTCTGCTCGGCTTTGGTGGGTTTAACCTGTCACCTGATTATAAAACTCAGACTTGCTTTCCAGCCTGAAGACCTAAACAGGTATTAGGGGTGGAGCGAGGTTTCACAGTCATGCATAACCAGGTCACTAGAATGAAGAAAAGGGTGACGCTTCGCTCAGCTACCTGTTGCAAGTTATTACTGAGTGCATTACTTAATGACACTGATTCCAAGCCTAACCCAAAGGTTCATCTCTATCTGAGCCACCCCACCCCTAAGCTCACCAAATCTGCACCTGACCTTTCCATCTAGCCATTAGAGAGTCCCTCAAATTCAGTGCATCTCGGGCCAGCCCTTTCTCTGACCTTCAAGTCACACTAACTTTTTCTTGCCTTTTCATGCAGTCCGTCATTCTTTAGTTTTAGGACCCACTTTCCTAATAAGCTAAATTGGGATAATATCTCCTTTCCTGAGATGGTGCGTGAATCAGAGGTACTGCTCAAAGAGCATCAGGCACATGATAAGTGCTCAAATGGATCGATTGTTATTACTGTGGCCCACAAAACGGGCGACCTGCACACACTCTCCGATTAGATCCACAGGCTCTAAGTTTGTGCATTCAACACCGAAATGGACCAATATGCCTCCCCCTGTCCAGGCTGGAAGGAGAAAAAGACTGCAGACTTTGGGACGGGTGTCTAGAAGCTGGAGGGTGAGCACAGAGAGCGTTAAACGAGGGTGCTCCCATGTCAGCATGCCCCAAGGCAGCCCTCTATTGAGCCATGATCATAACAGATAAATGGAAATTTGGGAGAAATAAGTAGGGAGGAAAGTAAAGGAAAACAAATGTGCGACTCCATCGAAAGGCACTTGCTGCGGTTACACAATTTCAAGTTCAGGATCAGGTATTATGCTTATTTTCATCTCTGATAGCTAATACGTTAGTTTGCCGCTGGATGCAACTATTATGGGGGTGGGGCAAAATTCAATTCACCTGCGTTTGTCACCAGAGTATTGTGTCTACTACATAAAAGCAGGCGATTCAAATGAAAGATGCTTCTTACTGAATTTTAATTTTGAGAAAGTGGGACCAGTGTGGGGGCCTTGCACACACAATGAGCCAGATGGTATGAAGAAGGCTCAGTGCTAAGCACACGATTTATTTCTATGGCATCTAAACACATGCTCTGCCTAGAAATATCCATACCCTGGCCCCACCCATTTTTAGATTTATGCTTAGAAATAGCAGATCCTTAGCCCATGCTACTTGTGAGCTGCTGAGGCAGATGTTTATCCAGGATGATTTTAAAAGCCTCAAAGTCCCAAATAAGATATTTCCCTGTACTGTTGTGGTACCTGAAAAAAATCTTTCAGGACTGGCTCTGGAAAAAATTCCTTCTCCTATGTAAGTCTCTATTCAGCACAGTATCCAGGGATGTCTGTTACTACACTGGCTTTATTAAAACAAAATATTCTATCAAGTGATTTTGTTATAATATAACAAAGGAAAAGATCACCTTTCCTTTGACCTTTCCCTCCTGGTAAAGATGAAAGTTTGGGTAGAAGAAAATAGATCTGTTAATAATGATGAGACAATAAGGAGGTAGATATATAGAAGGTGCCTCTCTATTTTTACCTGAAAAGCAAGTACCAGGAATAAGAACTCAGACCTGAGTTCCAGTGTGTGCACTTCCTCTGACGTACACTGTGGCATGGAGGCAATCCAATTAGTTCTCATTCAGAAGGTTGGAATGGGAACATTCACCCCTATGGAAGCTCAGCAGTAAGTAGGCAAGGGGCAGAATGCAGGAGGGATTGTATGTGAGGGGCCCCACCCAAGGCCTGGCCAATCACCAAGATCCTGCAGAAAGGAGTGAATCATCCTAGTTGGTCAGCATAAAGTCCTAGAATGTGCCTGTCTGAGCACCGTCTTGTGCTTATAAAAACTTTTATTTTTCTGAAGCAAGGACAACCTCTCCTTATGGGAGGCAAGATAGGAAATACTTCCTTTCCCAATCTCTTTCTTTCCTTCCTTCCTTTCATTTCTTCCTTCTTCCCTTCCTTGTTCCTTTTCCCTCTTCTCTTCCTTTCATTCTTCCTTCTTTCCTTTCTTCTCTCCTTCCTTCTTCTTCTATTACTTATAAATTTTCAACATATGATACTGTCGTGAGAATATGTCACATAGACCAGATATACCTAGCTGTTTAAAACTCTTGGCATCTTTTTTGGCATTTTCTCAAGGTTTTTAGTAACAAAATGCTAGACACAGTTTTGAAGTTTTGCTATATCTGTCTTCAAAACCATTTCCTCTTCTGCTTTTCAGAAGTAACTTCGACCTTAGATGTGATTCTTGTTAGGCATAGACATGTTTTTAGTATGTAAGACTGTAATAAAGTTTCTATAAATGTACACGCAAACGCATGCACATAATACACAGATTACTTCTGCTTCAATTTGGAAAACAGATATTCTGAAGACTCTCCCACTACAAACATTTAGAGAAATTTTTTAAAATAAATACATGATCTCACAAAAAGGCAATGAAATCCACAGTGGTTAAAGAGAAATGAAACCAGCAAACTAGAGTGGTGACAGGGAGCACAAACTTGGGCTGTCTTGAAGGCTCATGGCACAAAAAAAGGAGGAAGGAGAGGAAGAAAGGGGAGAAGACAGGAATAAGAAGAAGGAGAGGAGGAGGGAGGCAGGAGGAGGAGGAAAAGAAAAGTGGAGACATGGCCTTGGAAGAATCCAAGAAAACAGCTGAGACCTCCAAGGTCCAGATGTCAGGGACCTTGAAGAGTCTCACCTCCAAAGAAAGACTGGGTGGAATGAGGGGGCTGCGATTTCCTCTTGTGCAAAAGGAAATGGCAGAGTATTTGTCTTGATTTAGGTCTTAGGGGAAAGAAAACTCAAAGCAACTTGCCTTCTCCTAAGTCTCCCTCTGAAGTAGTCACTAATGTGCCACACGAAAGCAAAATATGGGTTTGACGGCACAGTACTTCTGTGGCGCATGAACATCGCGAGTGGGAGGTCAATGTTCCTAATTTGGCTCTGCTTCTAGGCTCCTAGCAGAAGAAAATTCAAAACTTTATGAATAAATAAATTTCGGGTGAGGTCCCTTGCCCTGAAAATAAAGTTAAGCCAAATAAGAAAAAGCAATAAAAATTAAAAGTTATTATGCAAGGGAGTCATTTTTACAAATGAAAAGGTTGGAGTGTGAGGGGAATGACAGAAAGAGATGCCTCGCCTGTACCTTAAGTTCCTTAGATATTAAAATTAGCAAATAAACAAACACATAGAAGTACACACGTGAACATATGTAATAGCTTAAAACTAAGAGATAGAGAGTTGCAAATACCTTGGGAAATAACAAAAGACTACATAAAGTGACCAGTTAGATGTTAAGTGAAACTAAATAGAAATTCTCAAAAAAATGCATAATCATTGAAGTTTAAAGCTCAATGAATAGTAGATAACAGTTAAATTAAGGTACCAGAAGGAGACAGGCGAATAAGACACAAATGTAAAAACAATTTATAGCACTATTTCCCCCATTTTAATTATCATATAAATTACACTATACTGAATTTATCTTCTGAAATTTTTTGTTGCAGAAAACTTCTGCTTTCTTGCTGTCATTAAATGGTAATTTAAAAGATTTATCTAGAGTGGTACACACCGGTATTTTTGTCTTCCCCTGTATGTAGACCATTTAGTCATTTATTTTTTCTGGCGTAGACAATGCTGTGATGTCCAGTTCGGTATCTATCTCCTTGTTCAACCGGCACACGTTCCTGGAAGTGGCAATGTCAGCTTGAAATATAACATCCCCTAAATTTTGCCAAGTTGCTCTTAAGTGTGATTGTACCACTTTATACCCTAATAAGAGTATGAGATATTTGCTATTAATACCAATAATTGTGTTTGGCTAATTTGAAGGATACAAAATGAATTCTCCTAGGCATCTCTTTGCGTGTTTGCTGTTCATTCTAGAATCTTCTTTCATGAATTCCACGTATGTCCTTGGCCCGCTGGCCCACTTGTTTTCTTTTGCCTCACACATACCCAGTTCTTTTTCCTTGTATGTACAAATCAAATTTATACCGTTCTGACTTTTGTCCAATGAGCCTTAGTTCTGAGACTAGTTGTTTAATAATCAGTTGTAGGTAGAAGACAAGAAGGTGACTGATAGTACAAAGCCCTGCACCTCACTCACACCTGCTAACACAAAGCACCACCTCTTGCTAAGCAGCAGAGAAAGGCTCAGCGCCTTGTGCACCAAACCTCCTCAGTGTGTGGCATGAAGATGAACTCGTAATGAGTTAGCCCGCCTCACTGTGGGGTCTCTGTTATTGAGGCATACGCAAGCATAACTCGGACTTGGTCTGCTCATTTTTTCCTATTGATGTTTAAGAATTTTAACTATCTTCTGGATATCAGATTCTGTTGGTTGTGCACATTCTATGTACTATAGAAACCAGTTTTTGTAGCTTAGACTGGTTTTGCTTTTACTTTTCAACCCTGTGACCTGCCCAACATCTCCTCAAAGCTATCTTTCTTATTTAAATCATAAGGGACTAGTATCTACTCCTAACAATAAAAACTGGGGGTGGGGGGGAGGTTAACATCTTTCCGGAGAAGTTACATATATGACATGTGTACCTATGTGTGTATGTACATAGACGCACACACACATATAGTGTATATATACATACATAAGGAGGGAGAGAGTCTCCTCACTCTGTAATCTACACTGGCCCTGAACTCACCATGTAGCTCAGGCTGGCCTTGAACTCACAGCAATCCTCCTGCCTCAGCCCTCCAAAGTGCTGAGATTATAGGCATGTCCCATCACACCTGACTTACATGGCGCTGGGGAATTCAACTCAGGGCCTTGTGCTTGCTGGGAAAGCACTAACTACTTTGCTATTCCTTCAGCCCAGGTGTGGTATTTAATTTTATGCATCACCTTGCTGATGTCAGAAGGTGCTCAGACTTTTGGCCAAACATTATTCTAGATGCATCTGTAAGGGTGTTTCTGGGTAAGAGTAAACCCTGAAGTGGTAGACCAAGCGACGCAGACGACACTCTTTAATGGGGGTGGACCTCAGCCAACCCATCAAATAGAATAACAGAACAAACAGGGAAAGACAGTAAAGACGTTTGCCTGCTTGCCTGCTTGGACCAGAACATTGGTGTTCTGCCTGCAGACTGGAATACACACCATCAGCTCTCCTGTTTCCCTGGTTTTTAGATTGGACTGAAACTAGGCTACCCACGCTCTCAAATGTTCAGCCTGTCTATTGCAGACTTTGGAATTTTTGTGCTTCATAATTGCATGATTCAATTCCTGAGAACAAATTTGTCATAAATAGGTATTGATTCTGTTTCTATGGAGAGCCCTGACTGGTCTAGGTTAGTCTAGCAGCAGTTCTAGAGGAATGGAATCTTTTTCAAATGGGTTTTACTAGCTGATACTTCTGCTTTAGAATCGTCACTTAATCTTATAACAAGATAGCGATGACTGCATTTCCCATTGAGCACTGATACACACTGGATGCTCTGGAAATAGAAATACACAAATGTCACCACTCGAGACTCCTCGGCAACCTCTTGTAGAAGGCAAGGGGCTGTAAATACAATTTATTCAAACAGTTTGACAAACTAATAAATATAATGAGATTGACTGGTTGTTTCTAACGTCCCCCGGTCAAAGTGAGAAAGATGACAATGAGCTCACGGGTTTGAGTTCCCAGCTTAAGGGCTATCTCACAGAAAACCTCGAATCACACAAAGTATAGCAAGGGACAGCAGACAACAATCAAGGAAACATCCAGAAGAGGCTCATGCCGGGGACAAAGGAGCAGTGGTGACGGGACACAGTACAGGAAGTGGTAAGACGCTAGAACAGAAATTGCACAGGGACTTGGAAATTGTTGATAGAAACTAATGACCCAAGATCAGGGGGCCCACTTCCCTCTAATTTCCTTTGTGTGTATTGCTTTATTTTCAATAATTAAATGAAATAAATTAAGTAAGACCTCTGGGTTCAAAAGAACGGCATTTTTTTCTAGCAACTGTGTAGGCTGAAGTGTTTGAGGACGTGGGTCTCAGAAAGATTTAGAAATGATCACCTTAGCCCCAGATAGATAATCTGGCCTAGAGAAGTCATATCCTACATTCCAGGGAGAAATAAAATCCTTTTTATTTTAAATATTATTGTTGCAAATTAATATGCACTCTTCGGAGAGCATGTTCAGTATAAAGAAATGGAAATCAGAGATAGAAAATTCAAAACTAGACTCAGCCATTGCTAACATTTCAGGGTGTTTCTCTTCAGATAAAAAAGCAATTTTTGAGGGAGTGAAATGTTGTCAGTTTAATAGACAGTTGTGACCACAGGGACATCAGAGAGAGCAGAGACAGCTCATCCTTCTCCCAACATATTGTCACACTGAAGATCATTTATTCCCTTGGTTGTGACGGTGGAGCTAGCGCACCTATCTCCTCCCCAACAAGTCCGGGGTCGGGCTCCTGGGCTAAACCTCTGCTACGCTGTGCATTTCTAACTAAACACTCTGGCCTGGAATGCATCAAAGTGAATTGTATAATATAGCTTGGCTCCAAAGGACAGAGGCCCCCATGGGGACAGGCCCCAAAGGCAGGGAAACATGCCTGTAAACAGCTTTGGGAGGTCCCGTCACTAGAGCAGACACGACCTCCCCCCACCTGGCTCCCAGACCTGAACACTGGACAAAAGCAGCAGTAGCTGGCGCCACCCAAAGTCAGTATTGTCCCTACCTTCCCAGTGTGGCCTGTGCTCACTCCTGGATGCAAGCTGCAGCTGCCAGCATCTCATGTCTATTTGTAGGGGTTTCTGGAAATCCATCTGAGCCCTTCAGAACAAAGAGTTCTGAACTGCACTGTGGCCAGCCCGCACCTGCCAATGTTCTGACACAGCAGGGCTGTGAGCAGGGCCCTGACATGGGAGCAGACTGTAAGCCGTGTTGCTCACATAAAATTTTCTAATAATAAGAAGCAGGTAAAATTGATTAGAAGTTAAAATTAAATATATCCTATGATCCCAATAATCCAAAATATTATCATTTCAATATACAGCAAGTATCAAAAACAGAATCGAGCTCATCTTTCTCTTATTTTTCGTTTCATCCTAAGTTTGCAAAATCTGGAGGGCTTTCACAAATGTAGTTTGTCAAATCATGTGGTGGACTTAACTGGAAATATCTGATCAATATTTCAGATTCCCTTTATCTCTGAACCCATCAATTTAGCGACTTCTTGGAATTCAAGAGAACACACCCACGACTGCAGATGCAAAGCACAGAAGGGAGTTGGATTTGTTTCTTATTGGAGGCGGCATTGGTCTTGGCCACCAGCTCCATTCCCTAGCTCTGCCATGCCCTTGCCCCCTGCCCCTTCTGCCCATCCAGAGCTCACACATTCAGTGCATCAGAAGGTTTGGCTCCTCCCTAACCCCCGCTCACTAGGCCCTCACCTGTCTTGGCTGTCTCCCAAACTCCTCTGTGTATCACATTCACACCTGAGACCAGCACAATTCTGCTTTACATCCTTAAATGCTTCCCTTCCCAAGGGGCCTGCAAGCCTTCAGATCCTCACCAACACCCCACAGGGATCTGACTCACCTAGGGCAGACACCCAGTGTGACACTGTGACTAAAACAGTCTCTGTTTTCAGATCACATTCTAGCCAAAGCCTTACTCAGAAGAACACATATTGAGAAGCCCCTTTTATAGCTCTTAAGGATTTGGAAAACACTTCAGTGTGTTAGTGTGGGTGATAATCTTCCCAGAAAGAATAAATCCTCTCCTCCTCTGGGAGCCTCCCTCGACCACCCCCTGACCTCTCCCTCCCCCATTCTTTCTCATATATTTCTTTCTCCCACGTGATTTCACTTATTTATTAATTTTATTTTTTTACTCCTCCCATAACATTGAAGTCTCCTAAATGCAGGATCTTGTGTATCTTCTGATTTTAGTGTGGCATCCTGTGCATGAGAAGTACCTAGTAGTTTTGTGATGAATTAATAAATTAGTTCATTAATATGTGCCAAGGTCAATGTAAGATTTACCTGCAACAGTGCTCTCCAATAGAAATAGAATAGAAATAGAATGTGAATCATGTTTTTCATTTTAATATTTTAGTAGGTACATTTTTAAGGTAAAGGAGGTGAAATTTATACAACTATATTTTATTGAACCCAATAAATCCACAGTTTTATATTCACAATATTATTATTTTAACATGAGTCTAAAAATATAATTGAGATTTCCTTAACTCTAATGTTTTCACCCTAAGCTTTAGAAATCCAGAATATCTTTTATAATTATAGCACATTTCAATTTGGATGGTAAATTTTTATTGGAAATACCTGATCTATATTTAGAACTCATAAATTGGCAGTTAAAAAAGAAAAAGTTCACAGAGCCAAGTTGCTTCAAACACACTTAGAAAAGTTTTCCAATAAATGAATCAAGTAATGGTTTTTCAATTTAAGTTAATTTGGATTAAACAAAATGAAAAATTCAGCCCCTCAGGCCTCGCTAGGCACATCCCAGGAGGTCCATGGCTCAGGTACAGGGCAGCACAATTCTGGATGATCCTGACAAGCCGAAGTCAGACCCTGCAGATCATGTTCTCAGAATTCTCTAACTCCCTTTCACACTCAGGGTCAAAGCCAAAGTCCTTGCCACGGTCCAGCCCCTTTCCTATGTGCTCTATGCTAGCCCCTCTTTCTGTCTCCACCTCGATGACTCCACTTCAGGCACCAGGGCCTCCCACGGCTTCTCAACTTCTCAAGCCAGGATGCTGCCACCATAGATATTTTCTCTTGTTGCTCTCACCTCTGCCTGGGATGCTCCCATAACCCCATAAGTCCCTCTCTCATCTCCTCCAGGTCTCTGTTCAAGTACCACCTGCCCAGCATGCCCTCCCCTAGCCACTCTGCTTTCGACCCATGACTCCTAACCCCCTTCAACCCCTCCTTTCTCTGATTAGCTGTATTCCTTGGCAATCACCTAACAACAACCGTAGTCATTTTTTCCGACATGTTTACTATCTTATCTCCTCCTCCAACAAAATGCATCCTTAGAAGGCAAAAGTGTCTGTTGTGTTCAATGATGGGTGTTCAGTCCCAAGAGCCTCATTTGTTGAATGAAATAAATATATAAAGGATGATGGTGTGCGTGCATATTTATGTCACCTGGTGGCATCATCGCCCCCATCACACAGATACAAAACCAGGATCCAGGTGGTAAGAAGACAAGCCCAAAGAAAAACAGATCGAAAATATTCCAAAGGACTAGAATCGTGAAGGTTTTATTCCCATCCCTGTAGCTCCTATCACGAATGCCTCCTTCAGAAATTACTGCTTATCATAAACTTTCCAGGAAGGGATTACAACAGTCAAAAATGTAAATGATTCAAATACCAGGTCTTATTAGTCAATTAATGATTGTGAAGTACCTGTGGCCAAATTGACTCCCTGCATTTTGCGCAATCCAAACATGGAATTTGCATTCATAAGGTTGAAATCTTAAAGTACAGCTTAAATTTGAGGGCTATTTGTCACTCCTGCCCTTCCTGGACACCATTTGTGGTAGACGTGACTGTGAGCAGCTACCCCACCTACCTGTTCTCCAACCAGGTCTAGCCCAAATTCTACATTTGTAAACAAACATTTAATAGTGTTGTATGTGTGTTAATTTAAAATTTGTCTTTTCTTTAATAGCGACAATAAAAAGATAACTTTAAATGAAATAATAACTATCAATTGTTGGATGCTAACATTTTAAATACATATGTGCTCCCGACCCCAAGCCCTATGGATAAAGTATTCTAACAGATGAGAAAATGAATTCTCAGACAAATGATAACATTACGATCACACCATTACTAAATGGGAGTAGCAGAACTTAGATCCAGGCCCGTCTGTCTGCATTCTTCTCAATCGTCAACTGTTCGGTATGCCTACGAGCTCTTAGAACCTACGTTCAGAGTACCTCCCAGAAACAAGGTAGAATTAGTCCAACAGCCAAGCCAAAAGCCCATTCATTCTCCGAAATAAATTCACGAATTCATCTGCAAATATGTGGAATCTTGTAGCTATTACATTGCCTAGGGTTTGTTTAATGAAATGACAACTCAGCAAAGCAACAATGTAACTCAATGGACTCTTTATTAACATTTTTCTCTATATAAATCCACCCATGAGTCAAGTAAATGATAATAAATCATTAGTGCAAAAGCAGCTTCCTGAATCTGCACTTTGCAGCCCCGACCTTGGGATCTATAAAGTATGGCATAAACATATAGTCTCAGCTCCCTTTTACATCAAGTGTGACAACTTGGGAGAGACTCAATCAGCCCAAGCGCCGTGTTGACAATCATTTGTTTTTAAGCGACACACATATTTCATATTCTCAATGCATAATAGACCTGCTTAAGTATTTCCATTAATATTCACACCACAGCCATGACAATGAGCAGCATTTTGATAGGGCCACTCACATTTCAAGATTTTCAAGGGAAAAAAGGACTGTGTGTTGTTTAGGAAAAATCTAATTCATGACACGTCACAAAAACTCCCTTCCAATGAGCTGTAACGCCCAGCCTCTTCTTTTCTCCCTCTCCCTGCCCAACAGCTTCTATAGTTTCATCTGCTCCCACAGAATCGCTACCAGAACTCTGGGGTTTAGGTCCTTCCTTGTAAACAATCTGCTTATGACTGTGATGTCGACATTCTCAGGGAATAACTCAGGTTGGCTCAGTTGTGTTCATGCAGATTTAGCTAGTCTTGGGAGCTCACTTGATACAGGACAGCAGTGGGATAAAGGCCACATGAAGAACATGTGTGGACTACACGTGGATGAACCCAGAAAAATATCTACTATCCATACGACTGCATCTGGGCAATTGCTAAGCAACATCATTTTTACAAAAATGTATTCTATTTCTTCAGTACAGGTTTGGACCTCTAATCCAGAAATTTGGAATCCAAAATATTACCAAATCTAAAGAAATTTTGAGCACTAACATGATACAAGTTGAAAATCATGCCAGGAAAGTTTTTATGCATAAAATTATTTTAAAGTATTATATAAAATTGCTTTCCCACTATGCATATAAGGTACATATAAAACATAAGAGAATTTCATGTTTAGACTTATGTCTCATTCCTAAGATATCTCATAATGTATATGAAAATATTCCAAAATCTAAAACACTTCTGGGCCCAAGATCTTCAGATAAGGAATACTCAAACTGAACTTATTTACTCAATAAACTTTTATTGGCTATCTCTACATTATGCAGAGCATGCAATCTAGAAGGAAAGTCTACCAGGAAATGGTGGGAGGCTGTGTGAAAGTTCATATAATAGGATAAACCATAGATGTTGTGGAGTGAGACACCCGAGATGGGGTGAGAAGGGTGGAGACGGGAAAAGATTCTCCGGAGAAGATAAGACTAACCCATGGTTTAGAAATGAAGACGATTATGAAAGAACAGAGTGAGTAATTTTAGCTACTAGGAATGCAGGTATACAGGTACCGTGTCAGAGAGCAAGAACTTGGAAGAAATGTAGGAAGTTAAGCTGAAAGTTAAGTAGCGATGAAGAAGCATGTGTACATACCTATTAACTAAAGAAATTAGAACTACTTCAACTATTCTAAGCACTCGTTGAAACCAAAGGCAGCCTGCCAAGAAAGGTAGCTTACTAGATGTTGATCGCATACTATACTTTTGGAAGTTGGTGATTCCCAAATATGTTCAACTATAGATTTTTTTCTAACCCACATTCTATGGCATATTCATTAATCCAGGTTAGAAATTCTTTTCTGAAGAAATTCATAAATTCACAAATTTGAGCCTATTGGATAGATTTAGAAATCAGAGTTAAATGATTAAGATTGTACTTTAGAAGTGGCCTGCTGCCGGCTGCAGAGAATGGAATAAAAGACTGTAAGTCAAGATGCTAAGAGACTTGTTAAGGGCTGCAGTAATTATCCAAAGGGAGCAACGATGAAGGGCCAAATGGAGGCTGCAGCAGTGGGGATGCTGTGGCTGGGAACGTCATGGCTGCCTAAGATCTAACACAAATGGTTGGTCCATGGCAGGCTCCATTTAGGAGAATAAAAAATGAGCATGAGACTGAGCTTTATTATGAGAGCCAAGAATGGAAGCACTAGCGGGGGGCAGGGAAATTACCAAGCAGTGACTGGAACTCTGCAGCTTATAAAGGATCTGATATTTAGAAAGGACAATGGCCCTTTTGCTATGGAATTGTACATCTGACCTTCCGAGGAGGCCTCCCGAGGCAGGATGGCGGGCTTGGTTTGCAGAACAATCCAGTTCAACAGAGACGTAGATGTAGTCTTGTTAAAATGGAAGTCCAGCGGCTAATCAGAAGAGAATCCACATACCAAGCTAACAAATTTACCTTGTAACTAAGCACCTACTATGTGCTGGGCTTGTCTTGGGACAACTACATCACTGATGTTTCCTCTACATCAGCCGTCATATTTGAAAGCTATCTCAAAACTTAAGGGCATGAAACAGTAAAGATCTGTTATTTTTCATGATCCTTTGGAATGACCTCAATAGCTGGTTCTCTTCTTGTGGTGTATTATCAGTCAGGCTTCTGTTACCACTACAAATGAGAAAATCAACTTATGAAAAAGACAAGATCTATTTTGCCTCACTATTTTGGAGAGTCCAGCCCGTGATCAGTTAGCCTTGATGCTTTGGACCTAAGGAAGGCACCTGTGGCAGAGCACAATCACTCAACTCATGACCAGGAAGACAAGAATGAAACAAAAGGTTGAGATCCCACCGTTCCCTTTAAGAGCACAGCCTTACTGACCTAAAGACCACTCAACTTTTACAAGTTTCATCTACTCCCAAAGGCACCACCCCAGGACTAAGCCTTCAACACACAAAGAACACCCAGGATGTGAACTACCTCATGGGGTCAGCAAGGATCACCTGTGCAGCTTGGACACCTCACAGGAGCTGAAAAATTGCAATTATCTCTCCATATTTTTGGACGCTGGTTGTGGGTTGTGAGCTAGAACTTCAACTGGGCTCTGATGGGACACTCCACTTTTTCTTCCACACACCCAACTCATGTGGCTAGTTTGGGTTCCTTCTAACAAGGCAGTTGGGCCCCAGCAGAATACACCCTATGGATTTACAAGTGCTCATCAAGTTTGATTGCATCATACTTACCACTGGCCAAAGCACATTGCATAACCAAGTCTACAGTCTATGGGAGGGGATCAAACAACCCACGTTTACTGGGAGTTGGCTCATTCGGATTGGCTGTGCAATGAACCACCCTTCCTTGATTATAGAAATGTATGCATGTATGTATGCATGATACATTTCTCTATGCATGAAACTATTCCTGAACACACACACACACACAGAAAAAATAATTTTGAATAATTTTAAGAAGCAAAGATCTAGGGCAGGAGTAGAAAGAGGGAAATTTTTCATCCCAAGGCTTACTCTACTTTTTGTTAGGTAAGAGATTTAATGTAATGGTTGTTCTTTTTTTAACAGGATTTGTCTGACTTTATTGGTAGTCCTGCCACACAGAGGTATTTTGCTTTATTTTAGATATTTTCAGTGAGGTATATGGGAAGTTGGACTACATTTTTATATCAGGTCACTTTGATAAAAATGCTTGGCAGCAGAACTACCTTGTTGCTTAATAGTTGCTTTTTTGTTTTTTGACCATTCACAGATGTCTTTATTTTTCCCCAATTTTATTGATATGTACACGTGTAGAATTTAAGGTTTACAATGGAGTTGAGCATTTTGTGCACATACATTTCTTATCAAAGTGACAAGGGCTTTCCCGCTCTCCTTTTGTCCCTCCCCCCCGTTCCCTCCCTTCACCCCACCCCTGTCCCCTCTTTTGCTTTAATATGATATGAGAGACCCAGACCACAACTATCTCATGGAACTTTAAACGAATGTTTACCCTTATTTCCTCACCTGAAAAACAGGGAATAAAAATTGCCCTGCTGAACTATTAGACGGATTTAAAATATATAGAGAGATGTACATATATAATATAAATTTAATGTCACCAAAGTAACAAAACTGTGAGAGTCCTTTGGATCTAGATTACCATATCTGGGCTGTGCTCAGGGTCCAGTTGACCTAGGATATTGTGAACTCGGACAAATCACTTATCCCCAGTGAGCCTCGAGTTACTTATTGGAAAATGAGCATAAAGATCCCTACTTCTCTTCTATAAAATGAGCAGTTTTGTCTTTTACATTTTCCTGTAGTTATTATTTTTATTAGTATAGGTTAGCTATACATAATAAGTGCATTGACTCTGGAGGATAGCTCCCCCCTTCCACGAGGCTGTGGTGACAGACCCTGGTGACACTGTGCCTGGCACGTTTCCATCCCAGGAACACGCTAACGTGAGTGCACTCTGGTACCTGGGCAAAACTCTAAGTATGAAGCCTCCGGAGGCCCAGTTCTCA
This sequence comes from Ctenodactylus gundi, assembly GCA_004027205.1. Lineage (NCBI taxonomy): Eukaryota > Metazoa > Chordata > Mammalia > Rodentia > Ctenodactylidae > Ctenodactylus > Ctenodactylus gundi. The sequence continues at coordinate 499,038 of PVKB01000515.1, read as the reverse complement.
GAGACTGGGCATGAGGAGGCGTGAATTCTTTTGGAAGCCACACATAGCTACTGCCTGAATTGCTGTTCAGAGATGAACTTTGCTGGTCGTGGGGCAGTCACTGCATCCAGTTTTATTATAACTTCTGGTTCCAGCTTTAGAATTTCTAACAACACTGCCCAGGGAATTGTCATTTAGCAAATCCCTGAGCTGAGACAATTTTACAGTACCAGGGAAGGGAACTGGGAGTCCCTGGGGAGCATAGAAACAGTTTCTTCAGATCTGTGCCAGGAGAATGGCTCTGGGCAGAAGGCCTCCTCGGCTTCAGTGCACGAAGGCCTCCACGGACAATCAAGAGATCAGCTTCTAGCTCCACTATCGCTGCTGATTTTCAAAGTGACCCTGAAGAAGGCCTACCCTCTCCATGCCTCAGTTTTCTTATTGAAAAATAAGGACACTGCACGGGAAGATCTCGAAGGTTTTTGGAAATGCTTGTGCTGTGTGATTCTTACCTGTGAGGGATTTTTTTTTTTTGGGGGGGGGGGGAAGGGGTGGCACTCTAACACCTGTGCGCACCTTCTAGGGGTGCTGACGCAAGAAGCAGTGGGCTTGGCCCAGCACCACAATCAACACAGGTAACAGCATGCAGTGCTGCCAAGCTTCATACACAATTGTCCTTGGAAAACCAAAACACTTCCAGAAATCCTCTTTTGTGTCTATGCTCATCTGCAGTGTGTGTTTTGCTTCTGTTGTTGCATGAACTCCACTCCGCTTCGGACTGAATATTTTCCAGCACAGATTCTGGGACGAGAATGAAGATGCAAGGAATTTAATTGGCAGATGGTAGCAGGAAGCATCGTGAGAGAGCAGAGGAAAGGGAGAAGCACGTATACAGGGTGAAAATGGGAAGGTCACTGTAGTGGGAAATTGCGCACAATCTCCATGGGTCTCTGCCCACTGAAGGACAGGTATCAAAATTATACCATTGTGTGTGTGCTGAGGATGGTGTATGTTTCCACAGAATCTGTCACCCTTGCATTGGTTGAGAGGCTTTTCAGGACACAAAGGATAAGGCATCTCTGATAGGCCTATAGTGCCTTGGCTGGAGACTCTTCTCCAGCAGATAAACATAGGAAGTCTTTGAAATAAAAGGAACTTCTTTTTGGTGACCTCCAGAGTGGGTTAAAATTGCTGATGCGGTAGCTTCCAGGAGCTCCCAGAGGCTGATTGTCAAATTTTCAGGAATTTTTGCTAGCTGTTTGTTAAACATAGTCATTACTAAAATTTACATTTTTACAAACATATAATTAAGTAAGTGATATGAAAGGCAACGGTAACAGACACTCAAATTTCATCTAATTGTTTACTACACTTTGTTCTTTTTCATACTCTTGAGGTGATTTACGTCTATCGTATTACTGCAGTGAAAATACAATATCACGACACACACGGACACAGCCTTTTGGGGAAGGTTTTTACCATGGAAATGGGTAACTGATATCACAGTTTTTTATTTGCCTTCTAAAGGACATGTGACTCGATGTTCGTTGGCACCACAGGTTGAGTTGCTTTCAATAGGACACTGACAGAGCCTGTCATGTACTCCAGGGTGGAGGTCTTAATGGCAAGGCTGTCCCTGTCTCAGCCAGAAAACTGTGGACTTGGGAAGCTGCCTCTGGATTCAGGAAGTGCCCTTATTGATGGAGCCTCTGTGGGCAGGTCTGTATTGATCCACAGACTGCCCAGCAGTCTGCCCCTCTCCTGGCTTGACTCAATTACAATTTCATGTATGGGGAGAGCAAAGCAAGCAGATGAATAAACCTCACATCTGGACCTGTAGCTGCAAGAGAATTTGGCTTCTGCATGACACACAGCTTGACAATCAGTGCATGTTGTGAGAACCTGGTGCACTGGCCACACGGTCACCTTCGGGGGGGCGGGGGGGAGCAGGAGAACGGTAGCTGTGGCATAGCCTTCCTGAAACCTTAATAAGGCAGGCATGCAGTAGGAGCTCAGACAGTGCATATTCGTGGAACTGATTACTTAGCAAAAGAAATTTGTTTTCCTTGTTTGTTCCTCATCTTTGTTAGAAAGTAAATTCTCAATAGATATTTGGAATCAGAAAGAAACAATGTGGACTGAATACTTCTCCCTTCTTTCCCCTCCCAACTCCCTATCTCTTCCTTCTTCCTGTATCTCTGTTCCCCTCCACTGTCTTCCCCTTCCTTCAGCTGCCATGACCAAGGGACAGACTTCTGAAAACATGTGGGGGCCCCTCAAACCCAGCCCACCCCAGACTCTTACATACCACGTATCATCTCTTTTAACAAAGCACTTCCTTCAAGGCAGTGCGTTTGTGCTGCAGGATTCTCAGGTCTGGAGGAAGAGATAATCAACTCTCAGAGCCGGTATTAATGGAAAGTGTGCTCCAGTAAATGGTCCTTTCCTATGGGGAGGGCCAACTCTCTGTGCTTGGGAATTGCGGCATTCTCCTTGCTAGGAGGACACGTGTGTTTCCCATTCAGTGCTCTCAAGGGCACTGCAGGCTGGAAAGTTCACATGCCCTTTTCAAAATATGAAATATGTACCTAATTACAACATCACTGTATCCCATTGTCCCTAACAACTCAGTGGGGCTTTTTATAATATGTTCTGCGGAAAGAGACTTCGGTATCGTGGTCTTAGCTCTGCGTTGTTACATTGGGGCATGGCTTTGAACCCTTGAGAGAGTCCTTGTATTTGTCTATCCCGGTTGCTCATTTTTAAAATGAAGGTCCTAAAGTATTTTCCGTTCTTCCCAGAAGTCTTTTGTTGATGCTAAGTACCAGCTCTCCTAGGGCTGGTGAGAGAGCTGGGCACATTAGGGCAGAGCTTAAGGGCTCCCAGTTCACTGGGCTCCCGCACTGTGGGAGGGACATATGCGGCCCTCTTCCTACACCAAGAACACCTCCACACTTCCTGTCCTGGCTGTTAGAATGGGGTTTGGTCATTGGTCAGTTGCTGTGTTTAGGAAGAGATGCAGGAATCTAACTCCATCCTCTCTACCTTCTGAGCCTTCTGAGTGATCGAGGCAGGACATGCCAATTACAGTACAAACACAGGCAGTCTCCACATTTCTCCAGCTAGAGAAATGTCAAGGGCTAAGTGAGGATCCCCTACAGACCCAGGCACATCTTTCTCTCTCTTAGAAGGCTCTGTGGATACTTCCAAGTTCTTGTAATGGGCTTGGATTCCATACCATTGGTTTCAAACTAGAATGCTCCTTAGAGGGATCATGTGTTTGGAAGGGGATTGGATGATGGGGCGTTATGCTCATCAGCGGGTTTGTCATTGGTGACTGCAGGTGCTGGTAGGAGGGGTCTCTGGTTGAAGGGATGTGCCACAGGAGGCATGGCCTGGAAGGGCATGTTCTCTCTCCTTGCTCCTTCCTTCTCACTATTTTATGGGTCCCATGTGCTGAACAGTTTTCCTTTGCTCAGGCACTCTGCCATGCCTTTCCACCATTCCCATATCTGCCCTGAAGCTGGCTGATCATACACGAACTGAGACCCCTGAAACTGTGAGATAAAATAAACATCTTGTACCTTAAGTTGTAGGCCTTTGTATCTGTATCCAGCAATGAGAAATTGACTAGGACAGGTGTAAAATATAAATATATTTTAAAACAATTGTGCATAAATCCATTAACACACACACACACACACACACACACACACACACACACACACATACACCAGAAAACTGAAATCATATCCCTGCCCTCAAGGGGCTCTAAGTCTAGTGAATTTTAAACAGATAATCATGGGAAGGGTAGATGCTGACATTGGCTTTGGGTCTCTTCAGAGGTAGAGACATAAATTTCAGCAAGACTTCTGTGATTCAACTTCACTCCATGCCTTGGGCTTTTTCCTCCCAGTAATTTCTCCACATCTATGTCTCCAAAAAGAAAGAGACCAAAGAGCCAGAATTTATATTTCTGTTCTTATGTGACTGAAGAAGACCCTAAAAGGGAAACTAGTAGATCGGCAGAAAGAGACCATCTAAGTGACAACAACGGATCTTGTTTGAGAACTGTGAGCCAGCAAGCTTCTGCTTAGATGGATGCAGCCAAAGAGGCTGAAAAGGGACCAGATCTTGGTGACACAGGCAGAAGACATCAGTAGATTGTTCTATTAGGCTACTCCTTGCATCTGAGGAATAAAACACACTCCAAGAAAGGTTGAGTTGGCCAGCCTGAAACGACACCCAGAGGAATGTGTTGCTCTCTCTAGGCAAGTGATTTTCTTTTTCTGGAGATGATGGCCTATTCCTGGAGGTGTTACCTGCAAACAGTGAACGAAAACATTCAGTAACTTCATCCACAGGGGTCGTCAAAGCCCTGGCCAGATTTGATGCGATAAGCTCTTTACTAGTGACCTTATTTGCACTTTATTATGTGCTGGGTCTTTGAGAATTGCTGTCATCATCGTCATCATCATCCTCAGTTTGCCTGGTCTTCGTGACCCTGCCCATTTCTCAGTGCCCCGCACAGTTGTCCTTCCTTCTCTGTGCCTGGAACATCATCTGCTCATCTTTGTCTCAGCTCCCGCTCCCAGTACCCTGTGCCCCTGAAATGTCCTGCGTACTCTTGTGCTCTTGTTAAAATGTTGCACACCTTCACCTTTAAGCCCTCTTAATCCCCTTTTCCAGGAATACCTGACCTTTCTATCTGTGCCCTCCAGCATATGACACCATACTACAGCTTAAGCAGGCACCACTTTATTCTATATATCATCAACAATGTGAGATTGGAATTGTTTCCACGACTTTACATACTGAGGAAACCAAGGCTCAGAAAGGCCCGGCATTGGTCCTAGAGGAAGAAGTTGGGGCTCCTGCAGTCATGCCTTCTATACATTGCTCACTTGACTTCAGAGCAGTGATTCTCAAGTCGCTGAGCGCATTAATTACCAGGGGACATTTTGACAGTGTCGTGGCAGCACTGGGAGCAAACACAATGGGAGGGACCAAATATCTTTGTATGGCTTGCCAAGCTTCGTGATGATTATGGTGGATCTGGCGGCAGTTGTAATCCATTGACTTAAGGGATACGTGAGGTGCTATAACTGAAGATATGAGTCGCTTGAGGCTCCTGGGAGTCAGATCTCCTTCCCAGGCCTTCAGACTGAGAATCTCCAAGGGGTGGCAGACCTAGAAGTCTCTAGCTAAATAAATGCCCCAGGGTTTTATTTATTTATTTATTGAATCATCCAGAAAGTTTGGGGAAGCTGACTGACAGGCCCACCCAATTAGCATTTAATTATCTAATCATCCTCAGTTAGTTCTGCATCAGTCACTATCCTAAGAGGCCCATATGACTGCATTTAATTTGGAATTGCCCAGCTAGCTGAGGTAGTACTGGGCAGGTGACTGGTGCCATAGAAAACTGATCGCATCTGCTTTAGGGGACAGACACTACTGGAATGGAAATCCTAGAAGCTTCCTTCACTGCCAATATCTGAGCATCTACATCTCTCCAGCTCTGTACTTACCTTCGCCCCTCATCTCTGCAAGGCTGGGCCCTTTCTGTTGCTTTAGGACCTGATCTAGGCTCCCTTGTTCTTGAACTGACCTCATTACCGCCAGCAAGGCGTGATCCTTCCTTTAAGGGGTCACCTGAGATGAGTGTTCCTTTCTGAGGAAAAGCGTATAGAAAGTTCCTGATCAAACACTGGGCTAACTGCAGCACGCTCGCTTTGTCTCCTCTGTCCTCCACTCTCTTGTGGTGCTGGGCAGTGCTGATTTAATTCACCTTGTTCATCCCCAGCATTGAAGACAGTGGCTTGCATAAGCTCAATTAACATTTTGGAATCCTACATAAATTGCAGAGATAGTATTAGGAATTATAATATTGTTGCAGCAAATGTAAAGCAACATGTAATATAGATGCACATTACCCTGCTCTGTCTAAAGGAACATTTTATTCTTTTATGATTAGCTAGCACCTAACCCAATGTCTTTTACATGTTTGACCGCAATAATTGTTTTTCTGAAGGCATAAATTAACTTCTCAGAATAAACACCTGTAAAGGAGAAAATACATACTTCAGTTAAGGAAAACAAAAACCAGACTTCTTTCTTTTTAACATAAACCTGCTCCAGACTTTGACCAACGTCTTTCACTACTTAAACTCCCTGAGTTCAGCTTTTTTTGTCATCAAAAATGAAAATAAGAATAAACTATCTAACACAAATTTTAAAAGCTCTGGAGAAATACAACAGTGTATTAGCAAACTCTTAATAAATTGCAGCTACACAGTATAATACAGACAATTTTAGATACAGAGAAGACAAGGCATATATTTCATTCCTATCAAATGAAAATTAAAACACTGAATGTAATAGAAAGTCAGTGCGGATAACACTATGAAGGAAAAGGGACACATTTTGGAGGTATATCTAACAGTGCCTACCAAAAATCATAAATATTTCACATACTTTTACTATCAAATGGCAGTTCTAAGAATCATCATAAGAGAATTATTCATAGAAAAAATCAATTTAAATATTGGCATCAGTACAATTTACAAAAAGTGAAAACAAGAAATAACTTGAAGGTGTACAAACAGGAGCAGGGTTACAAAAATTATAAGCCTGAATCCCCACAGTGGAATAACTCACAAGTGAAACACTAAAGACAAAGTCTAAGCAGAAAAAGCCAATGATTAAAAATAACAAAATGCTAAAACACAATTGTATACACATTTTGATTATTATGATATAGAGTGATACATATAACTGTAGACGTAAAGAGGAAAAAGAAACAAAACTCCAAGGTAGACAGGAAGAAATATTCTGGAGAATCCAGGGTATCAGAGATTAAGCGAAAGCCAGAAGTTAGATGAAGAAACTTGAATCAAGGTTTGAACCTGGACAATAGACACCAGATCATATACAGAAAACAGAAACCGGGGGGCCAGGACGTTGGTGCCACTTAGAACTGGAAGACTGTGTGTTTGGACAAGCACATGTCTGTATTATTTCACCCAGCAAATGTGGCCCTTCCTTATGTGCCACCTGCCCCAGGGGGTCTTCCCTTCAGGCAAGCTTGAGATGTTACCATCTCTGCTTTGTTTCCCAGGTAATGGGACATCCATGCCTCCTTCCAACTTGGCTTTAAAGGATGAACAGAATTTGAGCCAGAGATGATATAGTGGGAAGAGGGACACGCAACACTGGCAGTTTCGCAGCAGGAGCAAAGCAAGGTGACATGAAAGTACCTGATTCCACTCAGGTAAGTGGGCAGCCTGGGAAATACTGCGGGGCTGGACACGTCGGTGAGGGAAGATGGGAGAGAAAAGGGAGCAAGTTTGGAAATGTAGACGCATGTAGAAAGATTGTCAGAGGCCTCAGTCAACACCGAAAAATCACACTGTGCGGTTAGAGGGGTCAGTGGAGAGCTTTGGCTCAGGGCAGTAACGTCTTCAGATGCGCTCTGGATGGACATTCCTGTAGCTGGTAGGTGAGAGGTCTGGGAACTGTGGCAGAGATGGACTAGGAGTGTCCCTTCAGGCTGTGTGGGATCCAGCAGAGGGGCTGCTGCACTGATCTATTTAAGAACAGAAGCGCTCCGGACAGCAAGGATGCTCTGGCCTGGAAGCCAATACGGATTTGCTCTTTCTCACAGTAGTCTGTGTATTCCGGGTCTCGTATTCAATCCTGGCGTCTTTACACACACACACACACACACACACACACACACACACACACACACACAAATTAAATAGAGAACCAACATAGAAAATACTCTGCCAGAGCAAGATTTCAGGTGAAACAATTTAAACATCTTTTATCTCAAAGCTACATTGCCCATTGAAAAATGCCTGTCCAGCCAAAACTCAATTTCTGTCTTTTTAATTCAAGTGCAAATGGATTGAAGGCTCAGATAACAACATAAAATTGGTTAATCAACTTTCATCCTATATTTATATTGCAACAGGGAGATTTTACAGTTTTCTGCAGCTCAGCCCAGTGTTCTGTGAGAGCCAGCCAGCGTTTTATGTCCCCTTAAAATTGCAAACCAGAGGCCCCTCTGCCGTCAGTGACCCGTCGCCCCTCCCACTAAGCAGCTCTCCCTCTTGTCTGGAGAGGGCCAGCCGGTTCCCTTTTCATTCTGAGCGCGTAAGGCCCTGCAGGAATAGGTTTTATGTTTTACTGGAGAAATGAAAATCGTTTTTTGCTCCCATCATCACATCACCACGGAGGGATGCCAGCGAAGCTGTAGAAGGAGAAAAATTACTGAAAATATTTTAAACTTAATTTTCTGTGTCCGGCAGGCCCACACCATGCTCGTTGCTGGCCTGGTTAAATCTCTCTCGGCTTCCTGTTGCTCGCAGGCTCTGGTGGGAGACTTACAGCCTGGCACGAGGGTCTCTCTGGAGTCTGGGCCCTTCATCTATTTTTCTGGGAAGGTCCCGTCAGAGTCCCGGGTACCACGAATTCAGCAGCGAGCAACACCGCCGGTTTCCCTTTCCTGGAGTTTGCATCCTAATGAGAAAGACACACAAATAATACACAGATAGCAAACGAAAGAAGTAATTACAGACGGTATATGGGCTGTGAAACAAGACATACTCAGAGAACCAGTGGGATGGGAAAAGGGAAGATGCTTTGGAAAACTGAACTAGCTGAGCAGTAGGAACAGGACGTGGAAAGGCCCAGCCCAGAGACAGAGGCTGGTAGGGTTAGGAACAATGAGAACGGGCCATGAAGAATAGCACAATGGTTAGAGCACTTGCCTAGCAAGCACAAGGCCCAGAACTTGATTCCCCAGCATCACATAAGCCACGCGTGGTAGTGTACAACTGTAATCTCAGCACTCAGAAGCTGAGGCAGGAGGATTAGTTTGAGTTCAAGGCCAACCAGGGCTACAGAGTGAATTCCTGGACTACAAAATGAGACTCTGTCTCAAAAAAAAAAAAAGTAAAATAAAAAAGAGGAAGAAAGTGTAATGAGAGCTTGACATTTGGAAGGTCACGAGGGCTGAGTGGTTGGCAGCTCCTTCGGGAGTCACATGGTTTTAACCCTTTTACCCAAGGGTCAAGGGGGTGTGACTCAGGACTGAGTTTTCAGAAAGATCCCTTGGGTTGCAGTAAGGAAGAGAGATGAGAGAAGGGAAGGGTGGAAGTGGGAAGACCCACGCAGGGCTTGTGCTCTGGCTAACGTGAGCAACTTCGTGAGAAAATTAGTCATCAGGGCCTGTGTGTCACCTGACCAGCATTTGCATCTTGAGCATCTCTCTCCCGCTAGTTCATCAGTTTTCCTGGGTTTCATCCTGCCCTCTGAGTATCTCGTGTTCTGTCCTGACTGAGCCATTTCCTCTCCCACCCCGCCCCTATGAGCTCTGGCTAACCCATCAAAAGCCCAACACAAAACTCACCTTTCCATGCCTTCTCCCCTGAAGGGCACCCTCCCTCTCCTCCCAGCTCCTATTACTTTTTATCACCAACTTTGATATACATGATTATCATGTATCTTGAAACAGTTTATTTTTCTTTTCTCAACTATTCCCTAAGTGTCTTTATTCAGCAATTTATGAAACATTCAACTGAACACACATAGATTCCAAGTCCTAAGTGAGAAAAGGGGCAGGAGGCTCTCTACTGAGTGGGTCTAAATTGGGTAGAGAGGAAGACATGTGATGCCTTTAGACAGTGCAGTGAAATCGGAGGTTTCCCAGATGCTCTGGAGGCCCCCAGGTGAGACTGGGTAATTCTTTTCTTCCCCATTATTTTTTCTTTTTCATTAGCAAATATTTGTGACCTAAAATAATTGCATTCAAATCGTCGCATTTAACTTAAAGAGTTGACACATATACATATGGAATCTTTATCATTTTTACTTCCCCTTCCTGCCCTTCTTTGAAATAGTTTTCCTGCATGCTTCTGCTCAAATGCAAAACAAGGAAAAACTCTTACAAATTTCTGAGTCCCCTGGCCCACTCACATTTAAGAAAGTGGTCCTCATTATTGGTGAATGAGTAACCTGTAGCCAGTGACGTGAAGCAAGTGACCCGACTTCAGAAAGAACTAGGAATGACTGCATGGAGAAATGATCACCTTTGTGTGACTTTCCCCTGAACAGACAGCCTTGGTATTTAGGAAACAATTGCTCAAGTGCTTTAAAGGAAAAGAAAAAAAAACAAATTCTTTCAGCTCTAGTACCCAGTCTTATGGTTTAAAAGTTATTTGTGGAAATTATGACCAACACTAACATGGTAATTAAAACCAAATTGAATACCTACTCAGTGGTGCTTAGGTCTGGTAGGAGCAAAGCAGAACGAGTGTATATCTGAGCAACCCTAATTATAAGCTCCTTGTAATCAACATCGCTTTTCCTGGTTACATTTCACAGTTAATTTGTTTTTCCCACAAAAATCAAATTCTGTACATGAGATGCAAAGTTTATTGTATTATTGCACTTAAAAAATGGCTCTAGGTTTTTTCAAATGGAATCCCACAAATATAATTAAATTTAAAAATTTAATTCTCCTCATATGGTTTAATATTAATAGTATTTGCTTATTATTGGATGATATGCCTTCATTAAGTTGCATGAATAAGAATTGGCTCCCAGTCTTGATATATTTATTTTTATAAGCTAAATAGCTATAAACAACATCAAATGCAACTCCCCAGAGTGGTAACAGGTTATTAACTTCTCGAGCCATTCCCTAATGGGTTTTCAATCTTGAGAAAGTGGTGAGTTCTAAAGCAAAAGAGACAGACAGGAATTCCTGTCTGCCCTGGAAAACCAGCCCAACACTGGGCTTCTGAGCCTTTGGAGCAGGACCTGACCTAAGGTTTTCCTACAGCGCCTCCCGGATTTGAAACTGAATTACTTCCTCTATAAACCCCGTGCCCTGCCAACTACACAGTAGGTCTCTTTTTCCTGGCACACACACGCTGGGGTTCCATTAAATCTGGGACCAGTACGAGCATGAAACAGGAAGAAGGTGAGAGAGCAAGTCAGAACACTGTGTCACCCGTCCAGGCTCCATCACCCTTAACTAGTCACGGAAGTAGTTCTTAGATCCTCAAGATCTTCCAGAGCAACAGTGAACATACAATGACCCAACACCCTTCTGGGTGGCATCATTCTGAATGCAACATGGGCTTCAGCCTTCGCCCATAATGGTGAGAGGTGGCAGATGAAGAACAAGAGAGAAAAAGCCAAAATGGCTGACAGAGTCACGTGTCGGGTGGTTCTGGAGGCCACTGGCTGGTTTTTTTTTTTTCACATGTGCGTGATCTCAGTACAACTTACCATTGGCTCCCTGCAAATCTGTCTATTTCTATGCGTTCTGTATATGCCTCTCATGATGGCTGCTTCTTTTTCTGAGTCTTTTGGGGGTGGGAAGAAGAATTCCCTCTTTTGAAAATAAAGGAAGTGGGTTCTGTCTCCAATGGCTCCAGAAAGAAGGGAAGAACAAAGTCGTCTCTTCCCTCTAACGCTCTCTGCTGTGGTTTCTTAGAGAAATAGGGTCTCTGACCTCACAGTGACATGTCCTCTTGTTCACTCATTCCCTGTGTCCAAGAAATATTCTCTCCTCCTGGATCTGCTTGTCCTTCAAGCCCAAGCCCAATTTCCTTCTCCAAGATATCTCTGATACAGGGTAGTTCTGACCCAGGAAAATCCTTGAGGTCTACAGATAGAACAGAGTCATGAAGGTGAGATCCTGTAAGAATTGGAGCGACAATGAAATTCTAAGATCGGGAAGCCCAGGCAGAGAGGTTGGAGGATGGTGAGTTAATTACTTTCTCCCTGGAATGAACTGTGACTCAGTGCAGGCTTAAGAGGGTTCTTCAGAGGTGATGTTTCCTCTAGCCCAGTATTTCCATATCATCTGTGGAGTGGCATAAGCACATAGATTCCTGGACGCCATAATGGAGGGCTGAATACAGGGGCCCATCATAGTGCATTTTTACCAGATTCCAAGGGATTTTGGGATTTTGGCCCCTGCTCTAAATGGAGAGGAGTGCAAACAATCATCTAAGTTCACACAGGTGCCAAAGCCTCCCTAGTTCTCAGCCTTGAAGCCTCTGTGGAACTTTTGTCTCCTAGTCTACAAAACACAATGAATCTACTTTAAAGAGCTGTTCCGCTCATGAACTTCACTGAGTCAGCAGATGTAAAATCAATGAACCCAAGGCCTGGCTCAAAATTTATGCTCTCTGCTAGGAGCTATCCTTGAAAAGGAGCTGGCTCTGACCTTTTTAGGCTGAATCCAGCAGGGCCTCGAGAGCCAATTTCACCCATATTCCACAGTAAGAAAAAGAAAGGGGAAAAAAAGTTCCTGACTTGATTAGCAGTGACCAATTATTTATAAACAGTGACATTGGTCTGGACTTCAGGTAGATCTGAACTTTCGGACTTCTATTTTCATATAGATCTGTCATTGATCTCTTCCCTGTTTCACATTTTAAAAATTGTTCAAAATGATTAGAAATTGAAGTCTGTACTCAACAAGGCCTTTAGCTTGATAGGCAGAAGTCTTAGGAAGAAAGACTGCAGAACAGGGGATCTGGTGAACCCCTCCCCAAAGGAGCTGTTTCTCAGGCAGTTTTCAGTCTAGGTTGTCATTCACTTTCCCTGTGCCAAGTGGTTAATAGGTTTCATTTTTCTAAAGTTAGCAAAGTAGCTACACTCCTTCTACCTTGAAGTTCCAATTTCCTGAGGAAGTCCCGGCTTCTCCTGGTCAGGTGAAGAAGCCAATAACTGAGAGTCATCTCGTAGCTCCAGCCAATCACTGGGCGCAATCTCATTGCTCAGCTTTCCCCTTGCTTTGAGTCTATGTAGGGAACTCTCAGAACCACACTAAGGGGATACTCACTCAGACCTGGTGCTGGCTCTTCCGTCAGGTGCTTTTCTTCGTTTCGTTCCCTTTTCACTCTCTAATAAAGACCTGCTTGGATTTCTCTTAGCTTCTCAGCCTTGGGCTTCTCTTTTCTTCTTTTATTTTCTTCTAAAAAACTATCGATTGCATTATTTTCAGACGGCTTGCTCCTAATCACCCGAGAGTCTGAAGACTTTTAGGAGAGCGTATTTTACCTCAACAGCCTTATGGACAAATCATCAGAGGACCTATCAGTATTTCCTTGGTGTCATGCTGAATTCAGAGTGTAGATAAGGGAGGCTACCCTCTTCTTTGTGTTTCAGGTGGAATACTGCAGGGGACTTAGTTATTAGCGTCAGCTACAGATGTTCAGATGGAGACAAACTGAAAGAAAGCAGTGTCCTAATGCTGACTGAGAGCAAGTTCAGAGCTCGAAAATATCACTCATTCTTTAAGGTTCAGGTACACAATATTCAATCTTAGGTGAAGATGCAGCTTCATATGTATAAATTAACTTACATCTTTCAAAGGAAAAGCATTCTGACATTCTTGCATGATGGGGAAGTTTTAGTTTAACTTTGAATTTTGTTGAGTGAAACACATATTAAAGATTTGAGAATGATGTAGCTATGAGTCAAAAAATAGAAGGTATAAATCTAAAGGGAAAAATAAACATTTATTAGAACTTGAGCAATTTAATACAATGTAGGAAAGAGAAAAATACAATAGTAGAATGCGTGTGTGTGTGTGTGTGTGTGTGTGTCTCAGTGTTCAAGAACAGATTAACTCTAATATAATTATATTCTCAAATTGAAAACATCTAGATTTGTGACATTTATAAGAATCATACAGAAAGTTTGAATGTAAATAAATAAAAGTCATATTAGTTACAAACAACTGATTCTCTTTATTCACCATGATTATATTTTATAAATTCACTGTGAATACCCTGAGTTAGTGAAAACCTAAAGTTGTTTCCAAAGGACAGAGTTATGTTTCTGTAATCTTTGTACACAACATTTTCATTAACATATCAACATAACACTGTTTGATATATATCTGTTAAAAGACGTTTAATATTGTGGATTCATTAACACTAAACTTACACCAAGAGCACTATAGTTTATACCTGAGAAGGATCTATCTAATATACGTTTTCTCCATAAAGTACACACATCACGACCTTCTTGAGCTTAGGATCTAGACAACACTTCAGCAGCATGCCTGGATCATTTTTAAATATAAAGTCACCAACATGATGCACAAAAATGTTTTAAAATATGAAACTAAATAAGTCCAAGAAAAGCAACTAATTTCTGGTATGAAACCTCCTGTGAATAGTCACAGTCCCACTGGGTGTGAGTTCAGCTGGAAATATACCCACTGGTTGACTCAAACATTTCCACTCTCTGCCCACATCTGCAAATGACCAGACATTACTGTAAGTGATAATTTGCTAGATAAATTTTAGCAAATATGTTGAGTTGTAATCCATTAATAATGAAGGTCAGTTAATCTAGTAAAAAGAAAACTGGTTCATTTATATTACCATATCAATCAGTAGACAATACATGAAGCTAGAGCAACTAACTGATCATCTCTTTAAGAAAAAAAAACACAATAGAATAAAAATAAATTACCAACTTTACAACATACACAAAATCAAATCCAGATGGGTTTTTAATAAAAACTCAAAAGGTACATGCGTGCATGCATGTGTGTGTGAATGTGTGTGTGTTTGCATGCGTGTGTTTGTGTGTGTGCACTCACATGTGCACCTTGACAAGTTAATTATAAACTAGAAATATGAAGATCCAGAAAGTGGAAGATGCCTTTGAAGAAGAGTAAAGGGGAGAAATTGCCTGATTTAAAATTACTATAAGTTTAATTAATGAAGGGTGTGGTATTGAAAAAGGAAATGACAGGCAAATGTAACAATACATAAAACTGAAATTAGCCCACACATTTACAAACTCATCACAAAGATGCTTCTTATAAAAGAGAGCTGGAGGAGAGTCTTGTTGAAGAAAGGTTAAGGAAGGACTTGAATATCAACACAGAAAGAGATGAAACTGACCTCATCACCCACTGTATCCTCAAACAGGAGTACTCCAGATGTCCAAAAGCATTAGAATGAATGAATGCACCGAGGAATAATAATCATCACAAAGCTGATCAAACTATGCACCTCTCCTGGTCTCCTGATCTAGCCTCACAGATATAATATGGAGGAAATGGTCACACATGAAAGACAATGCTATGGTTTTAATGTGTCCCCCAAAGCTTCACATGTGCTGGTATAAATGTGGTGGAATACAGAATAGAGAAGTATGACTGAGTTATTATGGCATTGCCTTTGGAAGGGATTAATGTAGTTTGTGAGATTGTAGTTAGTTCTGGAAGAGGGTAGATATTAAAGAACAAAACAAGTGCCTCTCCACTCTCTGGCTTCCTCTCTCACCAAATAATCAACCCTTCTCCCCCACCCCCTCGCACACATATGCACACACACACACACACACACACACACACACACACACACACACACACATTCTTGCTGTGATTCCATTGGCCATGATATTATGCAACCACACAGGTCTTCACCAAAGGCTGAACACAGGGGTTACTAAAACTATGACCTAAAAAATTCTTTATAAAGTACATACTCTTAAGTCATTCATTATAGCAATGGAAAAATGAACTAATGTATATGACATTAATATAGTAGTCTGTTTATATTCAGCTTGGAAAATACAAGCAAAACTAAGCAAGACAGCTAAAAGATGCCTAATACTTTGCTGGTAAATACTATCCATACTTTCCCACTCTCAGGATCATTAAATACTTAATAAAACTATGATGTAAGATATGTTGAAAAACTGTGATGAAATAATATGGTAACTATTATAAACAAGGACAGTGATAGATTTAAGCAAAGTCAAGGGGTTATAATTGATAAGGGTCAAATATACATGTTCTCTTGCATAAGGGTTTTCTTTCTTGATGCAATTGTAGTTACACTGTATCTGTTTTATGATAATTAAGGTATATGTTTTAATTTCACTGAGCTTCCAAAAGTTGAAAAAAGTATTTTTCTCAATCCACTTGAATTATGTGTTTAAATGTAGAAATAAAGTCTTACTTCTTTTGGAAAAGTATTGGAAAACATACTTAGGGTTCCAAGATAAGGAAGGATTTCTTCAAAAGTAGTGTTTGGTGCACAAGTACACCGAAGGAAATGTTCACCAATGTATGTGACAAATTAGTTTCTGAAAACATCTTTAAAAGATAACAAAAGATTGGGAGAAAACGTTTTCAACGTGTACAAGTGAAGAGGTGTTAGTGCTCAGAATACACATATGAATGAGCATATGAAAACATAATAATATTCTTTTTTAATCAGAAGAATATAAACAAAAGGCTTTATGGAATTCTGTTTCTTTTCCATAAAATTTCAAAGATAGAAATGTGTGGTAATACCGATATTACATAATGGGATTGGTTGTGTCACTAGTAGGACTAAAAATGTGTCCAGACATTTGAGAGTGAAACTTAGAAATATGCACTGAAACTGGAAAAGCACATTTCCGGAGACAGTGTGATGGTTAATCATGATTGGCAACTTGATTGACTTGACACACACCTAGGGTATCAGTAAAGCACATTTTCATGCGGGAGGTCCTAGGGGCATGGTCTTTGGGACTATGTCTGATCCCTGGCCCCTCCTCTTTGTCTCATCCCTTGCTGTCTTCCCTCTGGATGCCAGGAATTGAACAGCTCCCCTCCATCATGCCCTTCAGCCATAATGATTGTGCTTTGGAGCCCGAAAACCATGGACTGAAACCTCTGAAACAGTGAGCTTAGATAAATCTCTATTCTTTTAGGTTGTGGCTGTCGGAATTTTAGTCACAGCAACAAAAATGCTGACAAATAACTGAGGATTATACCTTTAGAAATATGACTTAGAAAAGTTTACACATATACCTAAAGAGATATTTGCAAGAAAGTTTTCTATGGTAACTCAAATGTCCATCCACAGCACAATGGATAAATAAGCCGTATAATCACTATCTTTAAACAGTAGAATATACTTAACAGCAGAAATGAAAGAACTAGATTTCACTGGCTCTATAAGGATAAACCTCAATAACTTAATAGTGAGAGGTTAAAAAGTATGTTGCGCATATATATATATGTTAGGAGAGAAGAAGGGAAGGAGCAGAATGGGGATCCCGAGGGGTCAGAACGATAACTTCTCCAGTGTACTCTTGTGTCTGCTGTACAGAGAACAGAACTTGAATGTGGCAAACTAATACCTTAGTTTAAGTCTGTCTGGTGTACATGTGTGTGTTTATTTCATAGTTGTGCTGTCCATTTCTGTGTGGAATTTTTTTTAAATTCCAATAAAAGCAAAATAAAAAGAGAGAATATGTCACATCCCCAGAGTGATGGCACAGCCTAACACAAGGCCTTGCACACATTAGTTTCAGGATTTTATTTGTAAAGTCTCTTGGCTCCTCTGAGAACAAGCCTGAGATAGGGGCAAGGTGCAAGGCCCTCGACTGCTCTTGTGCCTCTATCCACCAGGTGCTCTGCCTTCCAGAGTGACACATTTTTCACAGCGTTGTAATTGCGGTTCCCGTGTCTGCTTCCCCCATCAGCCTGGGAGCCCCAGGCAGCAACAGAGTCTCTTTCATCTCCTGGCACATAGAAGGTGACAGTAAACACAGTCTAAATTGAAAAACACTGTGTGCACTAGTTCAGGAGATGCTGACGACTTGGGTAAGTTGGGGATTTGGCCAGAAGCTATATTGCACCTTGTACTGCAGGGAGTCTTTGGGGACTTGAAGTTGGGTATCTTATAAGTAAGTCCCTTCATATGAACTGTGTCCTCCTCTGAGGATAGAAAACTGAGCACAGCCTGTGCACTTGGCCTCTGCTTTTTGACTACCTCACACACAATGGTGTGAACGCTAACATTGACATAGCACACATTTACAAATACTTCTGCACCGAGACCCAAAGGGACCATAGCAGCGTGAAAATACTAGTTGCATCAAATTGGAGAAATTATACTTTTCTTTCTATTGTTTTTGCTTTCTGTAATATGGTTTTATTGTCCTAATAAAAACTCACAAAGAATATAAAAACTCATATTTCATCTATAAAGTGATGATATAGGATGGCAAATGTTTTGAGGTTTCAATAGACTTAATTCCCAATTTTTCAAATTTTCCTTTTGAAATGACCAATAAGTGCATAGCTAAAATATATATGTTATTAGGATATGTACAGAATATATATACATACACACATGTATAGTTCAATAGACTAGATAATACAGGGAACAGTACGGTGGATAAGCCAAAAATCAAAAGCTATTTTTGCAAAAAATTTTGTAGCTAGGATTACAAAAATATATTTCAGGTTTTCATGCCTAAGATTCCCAGTGTAGAAGGAATCTTCTAGTTTACCAAGCTCTCCAGGTGATTGTCACTCAAGCGGTCTGCAGGCCACAGTTTGGGAGAACAGCAGCATGGACAGAAAATAAATTTGGTTGGGCCTCTGTGCCTACTCAGGAAAAGTAGTGAGGACATCAAGGCATAGAATTTGAAAATCAGAGAGACAGAGGTAGAGATGAGTAAATGAGACAAAGGCAGAGGAAGTCACCAGAGCGGCTGGGACCAGCTGGCCCTCAGGCCTCCCTGATATAGAGGGATCTTCAAGCCAAAAAAAAAAATCAGAAGTAAAAAATCCAGTCAACTGGAGACTGACTGCAGTGACCAGAAAAATGAACAACATAGTACCCCAGGCCGTCTCTACAAACCGGGGCAGACAACTATCAGGGATTCCCACGGAGAGACACTACAGATCTCAGCACCTGCAAAAAAGCCAGGTCACTGTGCAAGTTAAAATTGACTTCAAGAAATGCTGTGTCTCCCATATTTTCTGAACCCAAGTACTGGAACAAGGACTCATTTAAATCCTGCCAAACTCACTTCTGTCCTTGTAACGTGCAAATAGAAATAAAAGAGAAATCCTTGGATTTTATTTTACAGGAAATAAAAGAGAACATTCAGCAGGTCACAAGAGAGGGATCATTCTGCCGTATCACAGCAATGACACAGATAATATTAGAGAAAGGGAGAGAAGTCAAGAAATCAAATTTATATCCTCAATATGTTATTTAGTGATTCCATGGCTCATGCAATAAAGGATAAAAAAGTATTGTTTTCAAGTGCAAATGCATTATTTAAATATACTGTACAAAAAACTGACTCGGAAGATAGCAGATTGTATAATGTCGAAAATTCAACTGGATAAATTGACCCACTTGGGAAACGTGCCTCTGGGTTCTCTGTGGCAAGGTTTATCTTTTTCTAATCAGTCCTCCACCAAGAAGTTGATTAACTGAACATAGAGTGCTTCTAACTCCACCACTCAAGCTACCAAATGGGTTTCAGCTACAACCGAAGTTCCACACCCAAAGATGGCGCTCAACACTGACCTAGCACAACTTCACTAAGGTTGCTCAAACTCAACAGAACTCTTTGCTGTTCCCTGTAGATGAGCCACATTCCCAACTCTGTGGATTTGATGATGCTTTGTTGAACTCCCAAAAGTCTTTCTTTCTTTTTTTTATCTTCTAATAATCGGAATGCACAATGAACGTTTTCATTTGCCGGGTACTAAGTAGTAATGGCACTTACTGACAATCAGTGTATAAGAAAGAATATAAGTAAGCAAGTTAAGTATTATACTGTGAGCATATAAGTGCCACTAGATACACCACTAGCATGCATAAAATGACAGCAAAAATCACCATTAATATGTAGAGTACCTAACATGCCAATCCACGTGTCTAAGTACTAGTTACATAGCAGTGAAGGAAACTCCTCTAAGAAAGAAAGATGAAAACGGAACAAACAGAAAAGTAAAAAAAGAAAGAAAGAAAGAAAGAAAAAAGTGCCATGCTATAGAATGAATTGTGTTCCTTCTCCTAAAATTCATATATTGAAACCCTAACCCTTAATGTTACTATATTTGAAGACAGAGACTCCAAAGTTCACTAGGATAAAAATGAGGTCATAAGGGTGGGGTCCCAATCCTAAAGGATTGGTGCCCTTATAAGAAGAGGAAGTAGAGATCTTTTCCATTTAAGGACCAAGAGAGTGGTCCGTCCATAAGAAAGAAAGGAAAACATCACCAGAAATGACACCTTGCCTGGTGTTTATCTTAGACTTTCCAACTTCCATCTCTATGACAAATTTCTATTTGTTGAAATGACCTAGTTTCATTTTGTTACGGCAGCCCAAACAGGAGTGTAGACCTAACCCTGCAATTTCTGAAGAATAATTGAGTTTCAGGCTGTTGGAATGCAAAGACCTTGAGGTGAAATATGCTTGGTGAATTGTGGATCGCATAAATTGTCAGGATGCTGGAACACGCTGAGGCCAGGAGTAGGAAATAAAGTGAGGATGAAAGAAGAGGGGAAGTGAAGGCAGATTGTAGGGGTCTTCTAGAAGGTAGTAAAAAATAGTTAATTTTTACTCTGAGACCATTGAGAATTTTCCAGGAGTTAGGGCAGAAGGATAACATGACGTGACACATTCTGAGTGGATCATTTGACTATTGGGTCAATGGCGGAAGTAGGGTCGTATTTGGGAGACTGAGAAATGAGACAAGGGTGAGAGCAGCTGACGTGGTAAGGAATGGTCACATTCAGGATGTGTTTTGAATGTAGAGCCCTTGAAATTGACTGTGGACTTCATCTGGGATGTGAAAAAGAGAAAAGTCAAAGATGTTCACAAAGTTTTTATCCACAGTAACGAACAAAATGAAAAGCTGTAAGGAGTTTTTGTTTTTTCCTCTGCAGTTATTGACAGTAACTGAGAGCAGGGAGACTTCTGAAGGAAGTGGATGAAACATGTGGAGACTTTATGACCCCAATATGTTCACAACCAAAGTAAAGGTGCCCATGAGGATACTGGGTGTTTGAACCTGAAGTCCGAAGAGATAGCCCGGATAGCCTGAGTTGTCCAGGGCATGATTGGATGAGCTCACTGGAGAAAAGTTCTTAGCTCTGAGCTCTGGAGTGATCTAGCACTTAAATAAGTGGGGTGAACAAGAAATGGTCAGAGACAAAGAAGGAACAACATGGAAGTTGAGAGAAAGACCAATGAACTGCAATTCTCTGGGATCCTCGTGAAAGAGGGGAAAGGGATCATTTGTGTCAAAAGCTCTAGTCAGTCAAGTAACATCTGGACAAATCACTGACCTTGTGCTCTGTATCATGTAGGACGACCATTGGTGACGTCAACTGGTGTAGCTGCAGGGGGACAATGAAGCCTGATAGAAGTGAAAGAGAGGTGGTAGGAGGGGGGATGGACAGCAAGGACGGGTGACTCACATAAGGAGTTTTCTATTTTTTTCTACAAGACATCAGCAAAATATGGAACAGCGGATAGTTGACGTGGTTTCAATGCACAGAGGCTTTTGTAATGAAAGCTGTTACAATGTGAGTGTGCACTTGTTGGAGTAACTAAGTAGGAAGAGACAGACCTATCATGCTGGAGAAAGGACAACTATTGGAGAATATTTTAATCATTTTTACAGTGGAGGAAGCCAAGTTCAAAGGAGAGAAGTGATTTCATTAAAGACACACAGGGAGTAATCTATGACTCAGGGCTCATGGTAGATTTGCCCGGGTAAAGTCTGCATTCTTTAGGACTCCTGCTACTTTGATTCAAACCATCCTTCAATTCAAGTTCGAGCCTACCCCTCCCTTATGTAGTACTCTTCAACTATTCAAGCTATAATAGATGTGATCTCTGCTTCCTCCCCTGACCTCTCATGCCAGTTAATTTTGATGTTTTATTACAGCTATTCATTTCTTGTCTCCTACGATACTCCAAATGTCTTAAAGGCATAGGACACACTTCATAAACATGTTGTCCTCCTTATCCCGTATCCCTGTGCCTAGCACATAATCAGCCCTCAGCCAGTGTTCGCTACAGGCAGGCAGGGAGAGAGGAGAGGGGATGAGAGGGCGTGAGAGAGGGAGCTAGGAAGGAATTCCTTTCCCATAAAGAGTCTCCACACGCTTGACACTTCATATATTACAGTCTGCTTTTCCTTTCCCAGACTAGGGAATTGTATTTACTTTAAACTTTCCTCCGAGGAGCCGTTACATCTTTACTCACATGTCTCTTTCCTAGGTCTAGTTTAAACTCGCCATTTCTTGTTAATAATAAATCAGATGCTCAAACACTCAGGGAAGGGGGAGGCCTTCCTCATGTGCACCTGTTAGGTCAAGAACCACCTGGAGAGGAATTTTACCATCTGCTAATTGCAGCTGGGAAGAAACTGCAAAAGAACCTGTGTGCATTTCAATTCACGAGCCCCTGTGGGTCTCCTCCTCAGTGCCAGGGCTTGTGCTGAGCAGGAAGGGTGGTAGGGGGGCTGAGCTACCGTTCTGGCTGTCACCAGGTTCACATTATGTCATCTGGAGGTTGACAGATAACAACAGAGCCAGGGTCAGGATTCCCTGACCACCTCTGAACACTGATCAATCTTTTAATTTCTTTGGAAAGGTTAATTTCTTTGGAGACTTAGGAGCTGCTGAATTTAATTTCTTGAGGAATTTGCTTTCTTTTTCACTGCTTTAGTCAGCAGATTCAGAGGTATCAGAGATGTTGACACCAGAGGGCTCTTCCTGCAGTGCAGATGTCGCTGGTCATTCTTGTGCTTGGAACCCTTCAAGGGCTCCCTGACACTTTCAGGAAAATGTTTAAGATCTTTTGAAAGGTCCTAATCTATTTCTCCAGCCCCCTCTCCCAGCATGACCCCATATCCTTTTTCCTTTTGGGCACAATGGGAGTATAGGCATTGGATTTCAAGCTAGTTTTAAATCCTTAGACTGGGAAACTTTAACTTCTCTGAGGTTGTCTTCATATACGTAATATGAGGACAAAAAAAAAAAACTAACCCCATAGACTTACTAGAATCCTTAGTCAGATGACGTGTGGGAGAAGACCCAACAAAACATGCGACAGAACATAAAACTATCAGTAAAATCACCAGAGAAGCTTGTAAACCAGGCTAATAATCAGTTTACTGTCAAAGAATCCTATTTCATCAGCCTGCAATGAGGCCCAAGCCTGGATATTTTGCAACAGCTACCTGAGGAATTTCAATATATAGCTAGGTCCTAGAACCACTGAAACAGAAACTGTTCAAAAATATTATCTTAATTCTTATGAGAAATTCATAAAAAAGGGTTGTTCCATGTGTCATCAGGCCATGCCATCTGGTGTTATAGGCCAACTACTCTGTTAGATCTGCCTGTCTACTGTCCATTTCTGGTGGGGTCAGACCCTGTCCTTCTCTTGCTGGCAATTGGACACCTTAACTTTCACCTCTTCCACCATCTGAAACATATTTATCTCTTCAACCTCTCCACAAACTTCCCAAGCCTCTTGAAACGTAACAGTTAAATTCACTGCCAGACAGAACATGAAATACTCCCCAAAATGGGGAAGGGATGTTGGTTTCAAGGCAAGAAATCCTGGAAGGAACCCAGGATCTTTCTTGAGGTACCACAAGGAAAAGAAAACATTGAGAATCAACTTATGGAAACCCAGCGCTGCAACGAAAATCATTCAAATGACAACCATCAAATTTTGTGTTGACAAGGTGTCTTGGAAGGTGTCCTCCAACTGTCAATTTTCAAGGCTTTTTCAAGGCTTCATGGCATATCCTTTGACGGGGCTTTTTCTATAACTTATATAAAATTATTTGCTCATTTTACAAATGTGAAAATGTACAGAAAAAAGATCGTCATTCAAGGTCACACAGTAAATTATCGATGGAAAGAACAAGGCTTCTGCAATCCCAGAACAACGCCTGAGACTGGTTAAATAAAGTTAAAAAGAAAACTATATAAGGAGATGAGTCCAGCAGTCTGGAATCTTAGACACCCTGGAATAGGCAAGAGGATTAACTAGATTAAAAGGAGGGGATATATTCAGGAAAGGAATAACTGCCCTGGCTGGAATTGGGGCCCAGGGGTCTCCTACCCAGTAGAGGTCGGGAGAATCACAATTCTTTTCTGTAGATAAGATTTGCTAATGTTTGCAAGTAAGGCAAGAACATAGTCAGATACCAGAACTTCCCCACTCACATATTGTTTACACAGCCTTTACATGTTCTTTACATATTGTTTACAAAGCCTACACTTAGTCTCTCCTTGATAAGTCAATGCTATCTGCTATTTCATTCAATTTGACATCTACTTAGGAGGAGCAGGAAAGTGATTCAGACGTGTTTCTCTGCCGATGCTCATCTGCAATGTGCATGTGGAGTGGTATCATAAGCAGATGGTTGAAACATAAATATGATTCAGGATATTTCATGCTATACCAGAGCTCTAAGAGCCCATAGCTTGGAGATGCCCTAAGAGCTAAACCCACACATTGCAGACCCAACCAACTTCCCTCTTGAGCTCTTTTAGAATCTAATAGTAAATGAAACTTGAGGACTGTCTTGAACCAATATGAAGCAGAGAAGTCTTTTTAAAGCTCATACCCAATGCCAATCATTCATCTATTTGAGAATGTGTTTCAATGGAGCGTATTTTATTTAGTTAGCTCAGGTAATTTTCTTGGCTCTGAAGTCTACTTTAACTAATGTTATTAGAACTACTCATGCTTCCCTTTGATTAATGCTTTCATGATGCATCCTTTTCCACTTTATTTACAATTAACACACTATATAGGTAACATAGATGATAGATAGACAGATAGATAGATAGATAAATAGATAGATAAATAGATAGATAGATAGACAGTTATACACTTGAAATAAATTTCTCTTAAAGAGCATATACTTGGGATAGTGTTTGTAATCCACTCTGCCAACCTTTACCTTTTAATTAGATATTAAACCATTTATATTTAATATGATCTGTTATTATTTGGATCAGGAATTTCTTCTAAAAGCCTTACTATTTAGAAGGTGATCAGATCATGGGGGTTAATTATATCTATGGATTAATGCACTTACGATTTCATGTACTGTTAAAAGGTAAGGGGATCGCAAAAGGCTTGGCCTGGCCCTCCAGGCCACGTCCCTGCCTACATGTCCTTTGGTTCCTCACTTTATTTCCCTGCTATGAGGAGATGAGCAGTTTGTCCCCATCAAACCTTCTGCGAGGCTGCCACTGCCTGTGACCTTGCATGGACTTACTGTCACCTCTGAACTCAGAGCTAAAATAAACCTTTCCTCTCATAAATTGTGGGTAACAAATATTATATCTTGGCAACCAAAAATTGACTAAGATATAATCGTTGATATTTAGGAGTTGAAGATGCTATCTTATTTTCATTCTATGTTTGTTCCATTTATGTTTCTGTTTTCCTTTTGGGCCTGCTGTAAACTACTATAACATTTTTTATTGCGCTATTTTTATTTATTTAGTGTTTTCGAATGCATCTCTTTGTATATCTTTTTCAGTGTTTTTTCAAGCCAATTATGGTCATCAGTTTGAATAAAATGTTGAAAACTGACCTTATATGAGCCTTTATTTCCCCCCATTTATAATGCATTGTCTTGTGTGCTTTCTCTAAGTGCATATATTAGGAAGTATTATAATCTTTCCTTCAATTTTCAAACATACTTTAGAAAATTTGAGAGGAAAAAAAATGTATTTAAGTTGCTTTTTCTTACTGTAATTTTTCACCTTTCTTGATGTTCTATAATTCCTTCGTTTACATTTCTTTCTGCTTATTCATTATTTTAAGGTGATCTGATGGAGACAGATTCTTTTCTTTTTTTCTTCTTCTGAAAATGTCTTGAGTTTTGAATATAGAATTCTATGCTAATTATTCTTTCCTTTTGGCACTTGAAAAATGTACTGCCTTCTCTGGTCACCATTGCTCTTGAAGAGAATTCCACTGTCCGTGAGATTTTTATTTTATTTATTTATTTTTTTGGAGTTCATCTCTCTTCTCTAACACTTTTTAAGATATTTATTTTTATCTTTGCTTTTCATAAATTTATGTATGATGGTGTGACCATTGAAGGGATTATGTCAACTTGAGGGAATTAAGAACCACACCTCCTCCGTTAGGATTAGGCTTTGTGAACCACCCTAGATTGGGGAATAAGAACTGGTCTGGATTAGAGTGTGAATCATTTGTGGGCTGGCCAATGAGAGAAAAGCACCCACCCAGATGTGGGAGGGCCAACAGGAACTCCAGTGGTATAAAAGGCAGGAAGAAGAAAGATTGTTACAGTTTCTTCCTCTGGAAAAGCTCTTCCCTTTCTGATTATCTACAGATGCCAACTTGCTACACATCACAGATCGTCAGCACAAATTCGCTCCAGTCTCAACTTGTGCCTGTCTGCCCATTGCTGCTCTTCAGTCACCGATCTTCAAGCTTCGGTCTTCACCCGAGATCTGCAGCAGACTCTCACCTCACCGGCTGTCCTGCAGTCCCGGAGGGGAGATCTACTTCAGGGCGTAGCAGCCATCTTGGACCACCTCTATCCTTGGATTTGTAAGCCTTTCTAATTGACCCTTTTGTGATAAAATCTGTAAATTCTGTCTTTTGAAAGAACCCACACTAATACAGATGGGTTTAAAGATCTACAAGTTTGAAAGGCAGTGGAGGCTCAGACACCAAATCACTGAGAGGTCTTCTTACATTACCCTACTTGGGATCCACACATCTTCTTACATTACCCTACTTGGAATCCACCCAGCTTCTCAAGTTTCTAAGTTTTTTGTCATGTTTGGCAAATTTTCAACCATTACTGAGTTGAGTATTTTTTCAGATTCACTCTCTGTCTTCTCCCATTCTTGGGACCAGCTAGGTGAATACTTGATCGTTTGTTATAATTGCGCAGTACTCTGAGGCTCCTTCATCTTAAATCTATATCTTCTCTGTAATTCCTACTGGAGAATTACCATTTTTCTATATTCAGTCACTGATTCTTTCTCGGTTATTTTTATGCTGTTTTTGAGACAATCACAAAGCTTTTATAATTCAGTTATTGACTTTTCAGCTTGAAAACTTCCATTTTACTTTTTTGTATCTATTTCTTTGCAGAAATTTTCTGTTGCTTCATTTGTTTAAGGCATTTTTATAATTTCTCATTAAAATATTTTGTGATGGCTGCTTTAAAATCTCTGTGTGCTCACTGTCATATCTGTATTGTTACCTCTCGATTACTATTTTCTTTTAAGTTTAAAATCCTTATGTTTTGGGCATTGTAGATAATTTTTCTATTGAAATGTGGACGTTTGTTGGGTGTTGGGTTATTGGCACTAAGGATTTCCCTTTGCCTCATGTTTTGCCTGCTTTCTGCTGGGATTGCATAGGTGAGAGAAGGATGCTTTATTTCTTCCAAATGGGGACAGAAGTTCAAGTTTCCCATTTGGTTCTTGTTGACATCTGAAAAAGACTCCTCATCACTAGTAGGTAAAGAGGGAATTCCACATCCCTAGTACACTTTCAGGATGGAGGAGGTAGAAGCATGACTGTTCCCCCTTATCGTTCAGTGACACTATGATAATATGTGGCCTTGTTAGAGATGGATAGGGGTCAAAGTCCTAACTCTGTACTGGCTTCCTCTGATGCCAGCCCAGCAGGGAAGAGGGGAGTTGCTCTGTAGTTCCCACTAAGGGTGCAAGTCCAGGTTCCCCGGGTGATCTTCAATGCTGTAATGAGAAGGCTCTGCATTACCACCCAGCATGGATAAAATCCCACCTCTCACTTGGATTTCTCCGACGTGACTAAGTGAGAGAGTAGCTAGACTCCCATTACATTCTAGTGAAGGTCAAAGTCCAAGGGCTCCTCTTGATCTCGGCTGTGTAATTTCCTGGTCCTTTGACTATACAGAAAACAGACTTTGAGGATTATTGTTTTATCTCCACATCTTTCTATTCCTCCTACTCCACCTTCTTTTTTTTTTGTTTGTATGTTTGCACTTACTGGTGTTTCTAAGTTGCTAAATTTTTAGCTGCAAGTTTGGGATAGATAGGTAAAGCAACATTTAAGAAACCACCGCTGTGTAGTTCCTCACGCCTCAGTGTATCCAATCAGTCTACCTCTTCCTTTCCACCTCTTGTCTTCCTATGTTTATTTTACTGTATTATATCCAGAATTTTTGTGTTTAGCAAGAAGAACAGAACAAAGCACCTGCTCTACCTTATGAGCAGAACACAAGTAGATTACTTTTGTCAGTGAAAAAGCATTTGTTCTTAAGCTGGTATTTTTGGTAATTTTATGACAATCTAATTTATTTAACTGAAACATTCAATAATTAGGATTATAAAGAATTTTTCTTAATGAATTATGCATGACAAAAACATAGTCATGGAAACATAATGGCTTTGTGATGGGACTTGAGAGTCCACCGATTTTATTCAAATTCACATCATTCCCCATTTTAAAAATTGTTCACTTGTTTTTAAATTTTTATTAAGGCATAATATATATGCAATAAATTCACCCATTTATCAATAATATTATACAACCTTGTGAGTTTTGAAAGTGGCAAAACTGCCACCGTTATCTAAGTCCGGGACAGTTTTAATTCTTATTCAAGAGTCTTAAATACCTTCAGAACATAATCTAGACTGCTTTCCAGGTATCTAAGACTTTTCATGGTCAAACATTTGTTTTGAAACATGTAAAGTGCTGTTGAAGAATGAATAAAGGAGATTGAGTGAAACATCTGCAGCTTCCCCTGACCTTGAAAGTGTAGATTTTGTCGAGACTTTAATGCATATGGCAGGACTGTGCTGATCTAGAAGTTTGAAAGGCAGTGGAGGCTCAGAAACTAAATCACTGAGAGCTCTTCTTAGCTGTTTACTTTGACATACTTCTATGTTGCTTAAAAACAAAGCATTCTGAGACTTAATGGCTTAAATGCACAAACATTTGTTATTTCTCACACTGTATGGGTCGGCAGGGTGAAATTCCTTATGTGGGCTGCCTCGGCGATGTCGGTGGTCAGCCATACTTCAGCTGCAGCTCCGCTGTGCTGCACACTCTCGCACAGCCTTGCTCGCACTTCTAGGAGTTGGTAGTTCAGTAGAGCCAAGGTGACCCTAACTGGACTGCTTAGCTTGGCCCCACAGCGTCCCTCATCTGCCAACAGACTGGCTCAGACTTTGTCACATAGTAGAGTCAGACTCCCAAACAGTAGCAAGGGCGTTTAGCAATTCTTTATTTTTCCTCAGAGGCAAAAAAAAGAAAAGAAATTCTTTGTTTGCATCACATTTTATCACATTTTCTAATGTTCTATGAACCAAACTAAATCCAGATTCTAGGGGCATAGAGACGCCATGCCTCATGGACAAGAACACAAAATTACCTTATAAAGAATTAGACGAAATTTCACACCACCCAGAATGACCGGGGCAGAAACCTGTAGTAGACACGGACAGAGCCTGGAGTTCATCCCCCTCGTATCAGACACCTGCTTCTAGGGTACCTGGAGTAAGCCTCTGCCATCTGAGTGGCTGATAAACCTGTTTTCCAGAGCTGAGGAAGCCGTCTGAGGCTTGCGTGTAACTGACCAATCACGGCAGCTTTCTGCCTGGTTCCCATCTGTGTTCTCACTCTCCCCATCACAGCAACCCTTGGCGCACCCGGATCAATTGCTCCTAAATGTTTCCTCAAAAGGAAAAAAAAAAAAAAGTATTGTCCCCCACCCTCCACTCTTTTGCTTAGTAAGAAGTCAATCATGAGGCTGAATATTTAACACGCGGGCTTTGGGATCTAACAGCTCTGCTTTCGAATCTGACTTTAACTGATTATTTTGTAGGTGAGTTGGGACAAGTTAATTACCCTTGCTAAACTGCTATTTCTAGCTTGTGATGTGTGTGTTATGGCTCTGGCACAATGCTGGGCACGTGCTCTGAGGCACTTTTGATGATGGCTTCAGCCCTGACGGAACAAGGGGAGGTCTGACCCAAAGGCGAGGACGCCCACAGCTTCCAGGGCATCGGAAACAGAAGGAGATTGTTTTCTTTGTTAAAGTTTTAACTTGCAACGGCAGATCCATCCCTGCGAAGTAATTTATTTATTGCCTGCGGGCTCATGTTTGGAAGGGCTCCCTGCTCTGTTTCAGGCTGATTTTCCAAACATTAACATATGTCAAGAGCTCATGTAAAGCCAAGAATGTAAATATCACTCTTCAGGAGAAAGGAGAGGGGAGAAGACGGTTTACAGAGGCAGGGAAAAGTCAAAAGGCAAAGACTTGTCATCAAGCACAGAGGGGTCAGGGCTAGTAGGTGGGAAAAGGCCGAGCCTCAGGGGAAAGATGAGGGATGGAGCTGCCACGGAGGAAGTCTAGGTTGGCCATAGCAAGTATTTTTCATAAGTCACGTACTACATGCTAGATTCCTTATCTCAACCCATTTTGTTTTCTCTAAATCCATATGGTGATATTGACCATTTTACAGAATGTGGAATCCAAGGCTATAGATGTTGAGTAACTTACCCAAGTTCACGCAGGCAGTATGAGACACAACTAGGATTCAGATACATCTGATTCTAGACAAAATGCACCCTGCCTCTGGACCACTATGCCCGTCAAACGAAGAAGTAATTTCCGTCTTCCATGTGGCCCAAATGTCTTCTATCAGACTGAGAAACTGCAGCGCACAGATTCAGTAAGATTCCTAAATTGCAGCACCGTGAGGAGGAGAGACACGTCTGGGGTCTGGACCACAAGGCTCTTACTGATCTACACATCAGTTCTCAGAGACCTTCTGGCTCATGGCTTCCTCACTGCCTTTACACTACATCCATCTCCAACACAAGCCCATCCTCCACATTCCCCTCACCTACTGGGCCCTTGGCCTCTTGGATCATGGTAGCTGTGTGTTCAGCCTTGTGCCCTTGTGATCCCCATAGTCTTCCATACTGAAGTTATTTTCACAAAGTCATGACTGAATCTCTGAAGCAGGAATTGTGTCGATTGATTGGAACATGGAGCTGAGTAATTCCTGCCTTTAGAAGTTTGTATTCAAAGAGAAGATAATAAACACAAGAAGACGATCACAGGGCAGTGAGCTCTGACTACTTCCTCACGTGACTTTACCACTGTAAGAGATGTCTACTATTCCCTATTCAGTATGTGGGGCACTTGTACTCCCAAAAGTCCTGTTTGATGCCCTGTGAATAATGAATCAGGTGGGGCACAGAAGACAGCCAGCTTCCAGACCAGACACAATGCTGAGGGAATATGGCAGACAAAAAAAAAAGATAAGGAAACAAACCCAGGAGGCATAGCAAGGAGAAAGGATGGCGAACAGAGGGGCAAAAATTATTAAGGCAGTCATGTGGACAGCAAAAAGTCTTTGTTGGTTGGCTGGCAGGGTGGGAGGACGGAAGGACGTGGAAAGAGCTGGTGGTAGTGAATGGCTCAGTAATTGTGCTCAGGTTTGGACCTGGGGCACAAGGAGGTGAGCTGAATTATATGCAAAGCCTTCTGCAAATGCAAGCCTCTAATCAACTAATATAAATCTGCTAAAAAGAAGACATAATTACTGCCAAGCCGTAGTCCAACGCATCCCAGGCTCATGGCTCTGATTGGTCTGACCTCTGAGGTGCGAGGCATTGTCATTGCAATGAGGAGGTGGAGGTTACTATGGGGTTAAGATTCACACAACCTGACTCTTTCAGGCTTTTATTAAATATGGAAGAAAGAGGCACATTTAATGTGGAACCAAAACTGTATTAAACTTCCATTTTAAACATTAAAAGTATGC
Source organism: Ctenodactylus gundi (assembly GCA_004027205.1). Taxonomy (NCBI): domain Eukaryota; kingdom Metazoa; phylum Chordata; class Mammalia; order Rodentia; family Ctenodactylidae; genus Ctenodactylus; species Ctenodactylus gundi. Next base: position 467,398 of record PVKB01000515.1, on the reverse strand, counting down.
ATCTCAAAATATAATGGCAGCCAAGAAAAAGGAATTCAGGAAGTGCCCTAGAAATGCCCAGCATCAAAGACATTGAAAACACTTTTGCACAATTGAACATCATGAAACCTTCAAAACTCATTGAACATTGACTAATGTTTGCAGGACAGCGAGCACAAGATGGGCAAACTGAGAGCCAGACGATATGAGGTGCTCAAGGTATCTCCCTTAACCATTAGACACAGACTCTCTGGTCAGCATCTTCCTGAGAAACAGGATAGCAGAAGAGTTAGGTATATGAGTTAAACATGAGCCTACACCCTGACAAGTGATTCAATTCCTCCCATTCCCTTTCTGTTAAATGAGAACACAGTAGCATCTATGTGCCTCTCTCTCCAAGTGGCTGTGACAGTCATTGGCATTAAACAAGTAAAGCACTTACTACAGCACCTCTTGTGCAGAAAAAAAGAAAAAAGAAAACGCTAGGAATTGTCTTCCATGGTTTCCAATCTCATACAAGATTTGCCTTTCTGCAACGATGTTTCTGTCTCAAAATCAGCCACTTGCAAACTCAACCCTTTGAAACCATGAGCCAAATAAAACTTTTTCCTTAAGTTCTGGGTATAGAGGAGTTGGTCCCAGCAATAGCAAAGCTGACTGAGTCAGCTGGGAATATTAGAATGGCTTAGAATGACTTGAATGTCTGAATATCTGGAAGCTTCTTCATGGACATCTTTGCCCGTTGGCAGGAAGAGATAGGAGGCTGAGCTCAGCTGTGATGGTCTACTGCAGCAGAAAATGAGTTTAAGAGCTCTCAGACATAGTATTGTAGCAGAGAAGATAGAAGCTGCAAGACCTTTATAATTTGGCATTAGAAGTCAAACAATGTAATTTCTATCACATTATATGCAAGCGCTGAAGATATAGACCCCATCTCTGATCTAATTCAAGCATCCTAATTCAAGCATTGAAGACATAGACTCCATCTCTGATCCTGTCCATATTTTAAAATCTTCAAAGAAGTATTATTCCAAATGTCTCTCTGAAAATCTGTGACATGGGAGCAACCCACTCTGGGCTTCCTCCCAGACAGTAAAGAGCTTTTATTCCCTCTGTCCTCTGCTTCTAACTAAAGACCTATTTTTTTAAGTGCTGTGGAATTTAAGAACTAGAAGGAAATTTAGGGATCTCCTACACTTATATTTTAGACAGTAGAGATTTGAGGTCCAGAAAAAAAGGGACTGAGGAATAGAAGTGGTTGTGGAACCACTGGGAAAACTGAGGTCAAAGGAAAAACAATGATTTTTCCCCATAAGTGAAAGTGCACTTGAATTTTAATCATTCGGGATACTGAGGGAAATTTAGACAATGGCAACCTAAAGATAAAAATTTCAAATCTCATTTAATCTCTTTTTTAACCTCCTCTACCCCATTCCTTGCCATTACAGTGTGCCCCCTTGTTCACAGGGTTGTGTTCCAAGACCCTCAGTGACCCTAAAACTGTGGCGAGTACTGAAACTATATATACTATGCTTTTCCAACTACTACATATCTGCAATAAAGTTTAATTTGTAAATAAAAAACAGCAGATATCAACAACAACTAAAAATAAGATAAGCCATGTATAATAAATGTACTATAATAAAAGTTATTTAAAACTTATGAGTTGTTACTACTAAAATTCCTCTTTAATATTTTTGCACTGCAATTGACCTCACATAACGAAAACCACGGAATTGAAACCACAAATGAGGAGGGACAGGTTTGATTAGAGGCATCAGAGCTAAAGACAGCAAAGAACTGTGTGATGGGACACACGCCGGACCTGGTCCTGGGCATATTCACTGCCAGTCCTGAAGAGAGTGACCCTAGAATCCAACAAAAAGAATTTCCATGTGAAACTAGGCTCACATCCAGCCTGCGTGTAGTAAACTGACAGATAGATAGGTACATTTAAGTTCATTTATTCATACATCCTACAAAGTTAACAGAATCTTCTCAACTAATATTTGTACCTCTATGAGAAGACCCTAATTACTGAAGACCTCTAAATAGAGTTGAAGCAGGAAGACCTGTGAATATTGGATGCTGGTGTTTCCAAGACAAACAACTTATTTTAGAAGGGGTTCTCAGTGGGGTGTTTTCCTTTTTCAAACGGGACGCTCTTGCATCCAGCAAACACTGAGGGGGCCAGGAAATGTTTTGAAAAGCAACGTAGTGTGGTTAATTTGAAAGATGTTCTGAGATTGCAGCATCCTTCAAGATGAGAACTCTGGATTGTTCTGGATTGCTCTTTTCTGTTGCATTATCTCTTTGGCCTTCACCTTTGCTAGAAGATCCCACCTTTCTTTTTCTTCATCAGCCCACGTGATCCAGAAGGCAATGTCAGGCCAATGGTCTACTTCTTATCTCTATAGCATTTGACCAATGGATGGGCACACAACAGGAGCTGGGTTGAGTAAGATGTTATTATTGGGACATTAAACGTACCGAGAGTCTTACATGCAGTGAGAAACAGTGACTAGGAGTTAAACTTGAGTGCTAGCTTGCTGGCAGAAAACTTGCATTTTGAGTTATAAATAATACTTATACTTTAAGAGATAGTCAGCAAGAGAGAAGAGAGGATAGAATAAGAAACCAGTGTTGCGATTCTTCCACTAACAAGGCAGAGGCCCCAGGAGGCTGGCAGAGCTGTAGAAAGAGCTTGCCTCTGTGTTCCCACTGGGAGAAACATAAATGCCAACAATTATCTTCTGAAAGTTTAATGACACCACTCTAACTAACAGAGATAAGGGTGCATATTCCAGACTTTGAATTGGACAGCAGGGACACTTTGGTCTTGAGTTACAGATTTCGAGGCTCTAGTCATCAGGAACTTCAAAAATTACTTTCAGTTTCATTTTCCATAGTGAAAGGCAACTTTCTTTCTCACCTCTTTCTACATGTCAGTAATAAAATTATCTACAAAAAAGAAACGAAGAGTCTAAAAGATGAAAAAACGTATTTCATATTATATATGTGCAAGAAGCTACATACTGGATATAGGGATTTTTGCACTCATGTCATTCTTTCAGCAGACTTTGAAAATATACTTGAGTGGCTAATTTTGTGTCGCCGTGATAGAACTAAGGGGTGCCGAGAAGCTGATAAAACATTATTCGTGGGTGTGTGTCTGCAAGGACTTTTCTGGGAAAGATTACAATTTACACTGGCGGACTGAGAAGAGGAAATCATACTCCCAAATTCTGGAAGTCAAAGGGGAGCATCATCTAATCCTCTAAGTGTCTGCAGAGAACCAAGAATAAAAGAAATACAGATTTGCTTTGTGTTTTTGTGAGATGGGGTATCTGCAATCTCCTACTTTGGAACATCAGAACAACTGGCTCACACGCCTTAAGACTCAGGCTGTGACTTACGTGATTGGCTCTTGGGCCTTTGGCCTTTAAATATGTATTGAAACATCACTGCCAGTGGTTCTGCCCCACCGCCACCCCCAGCTTGCAAATGGCAGCCTGAGATGTTCCAGCTTCCGCATTTATGCGTGTCAGTCTCGCATTATAAATGTCTTCCTATGTGCCTCCAAATTCATCTCTATCTATTTCTCCACCTAATCAATTTTGTTTGCCTGAGGAACCCTTCCCCTCGACCTAGGCCAGCTATAAAGCTTTCTCCTAAAGCTTCAGAGGTAAAGAAGATATAACCCACAGGAAGATTCAGGTTGGAATTAGAAATAAAAATGGGACTGGAAAAACAGAAATTTGCAAAAGTTAATACTTAAGGATAATCCTTGAGTATTTCTAGAGATTATAAAGCTCTCACAGCTCTTTGCTATGCCTTCAGAACAGACAAGACTTGTACTGAGCGTGAGGTTGAGGATTTATTACTTCTAATAACTTTGCTGCTGCCACGGGAAACAGTCTGAGACTCCAGTATGATCTCAAGATTCAACAGGAATACAATTAGAATTTCCACTTTGCAATCTGCTTCTCAAAGTCTTGAGAGAAGGACTCAAGCCTAAACATAAAGAAAGATAAGTAGATTTGTGGCCTCATAGACTTCATTTCACATTAACCTAGACATGGTGCTTTGACAGAATAACTTAAACTCTGAATCTTAACTTTACTACCTAGAAAATAAGAACAATAATACCTACTTCCCATGATTGTTGCCTTAGATGACACAACAGATAAAAGTATCTAACACATAATGAGTACTTAGATATGTTGATTCTATTCATAAGTGTTTCTTTATCACTATTACTGCAATTTTTAATGATTAGTATAGGATTCTATAAGTTGGCCAGAAAGTTATTATCCTAAACACATAGCAAGAACCATAGTAAAATAAAATTCAGCCCCAGACCTCAAAAGAATCTTAGGCCTTTATTCCTGAGCAAAATGATCAGCTATCAATAATCATTAGTGATTTAAAATTGGATCACTTGCAAACAGTAAAAAGGGTGAACATTTTTCACGCTCAGGAAAGATGACCCATTTGGGGTTTCAAAATTAACAGCACGAAATAGTGTTGTCAATATGCCACCAACACAGCCCGTAATTAATCAGACCTCAACCCCTTTGTCTGCTGGGAAATCTACGCAGTCTGTTCCCTGCACCTTAAAAATAAAAGTTGACCTTGCTCCACTTGCCTAATAATAATTTATAGGTGTGTAAACATTTACCACAACAATTACAGGTCAGCCTAATGAAATTTCAGGAGCAGGAGTCACAAAAGACCTGAGCGTGCATCATAAATTCAAAATCAATCCAAGAGGCTGGAATCTGCAAGTAAATTACAAATCCAGCAAATCTTTGCAAGAGCAGGCCTCTTCAAAGAACAGGCAGATGGGGGGCTTTCAGGTCCCGGCCCCCTAAAAGACCCAGTTATGAATATGCCAGATTCAATTTCGAGCTCTTCAGTGACCTTCATTTGTAAGTCATTTTGACCTTTATGAACCTCTGTTTCCTCATCTGTGAAATGTTTGAGTGGGATTGGAACTTCCTTGGACAGTAGGTGTGAACCACTGTCTTGTTCATTTGCTTAAAAGTATTTACTGCTTATCATCTGTATTCCACAAATCCAGTGTACAAAATATTCAATGGCATCTGATAGACGTGAAATTAATGGTAGCGTGAGATTCTACTTGATTGGTCATTAGTAACGCTAACCAGCATCATGATAAACGTTGGAAATCTACTCCTTAGAAATGTCATGAGGTAGCGAATTTACTGCTTAGGATGTTACAGGACGATGAGAAAAACAGATAATGGAAGAGACAGAGGGCTACCAGCAGCTCCCCCAAGCCCCAGGATACCCGGGATTGGGGTTCGAGCAAGGGGAAGAAAAACAGTAATTTTTTCTCTTACTTCATACAAGCATAATGGGAAGGTAAAAGAGACTGACATGAATAGAGAGGTGACACGTGCCACACCCTTTACGTGGGGTGCAGCTAGGCCATGTCAGGTACTCCCTAAGGCAATGCTGATGACTTTTCTAGTGTTCTCCCAACTGAGCAGCCCAGGTAATTGAAATCTGAAGAGTTGAGACCCAAAGACAATTTAGTAAGTTAAAAAGGTCTTCAGCGTTTGGTGTTGGGGAGGGAGGTGGACCATGAGGATACTTGACTCTTGAATCCAGTGGCAAGTCCCAGGAATCTGTGACTCTGGAATAAAGATATTCTGTAGGTATAAAGGCTCAGAGCCCAGATCTAGAGAGAAAACTCTTCACTGGCCAGGCAGGAACCAGCCTCCATGGGAGGAGTGTGGAGAAGCTCAGATGGGACAGAGACTTGAAACCTCCAAGATCTGCCCTCATGTCCCTCTACCAGCAGTGAATCCAGATGCCATCCAAAGTTGTGACGGTAATATTTCAGAAAATAGTTACTTCTAACACTTTCCAGGCTGCGACTGTCACATACTTTTAGCAAAACCTGATCTTGTTTCTTTTTTTTTTTTTCCCTTAATGCAAATGTAACACAAGTACCCTGAATGCCACGCTCAGGGAACACTTTGTCTCTGATTAATCCTAAATGTGGCTATTCAGCATGTATACTAGCCTCCTTAAGTATAAACCCCAATTGTGAAGAACGATTTGTTCCATCTGATTGCTTGGCTACAAATCTCATCCTTGATTTTTTCCTCCCTTGTTATTTAAAAGAACCCAGTTCAGGCCCCTGATTGTTGAGAATATTTTGCAGTAGAGAATCTGTGCTCTGATCAGTTAGTCTAGTTCCTGCATAACCCATAAAAACTTTTGTATTGCATTCATCATGTGTGAATTTTAATCTCGGTTAAAGGATAATAATAGATGCTGTATTAGTTTGGGTTCTTACAAAAGGCAGAATTTACAGAAATTGTAACAAAAAGGATCTATTTGGAAGGCTTACAAGTCTGAGGACAGAGACAGTCCAAAATGGCAGCCTGCACATGAGAGAGCTGGAGGGTCGGATGGCTGCTCAGATGCAACACAGAACACCTGTCCGGGACTGTAGGCCAGCCCGTGAGAGTCTGCTGCAGATCTTGGCTGTTCAAAGAATAATGGTGAAGACCAGAAACGGAAGATCAGTGGCTGAAGATCAGCGATCTGTAGACAGGTGCAAGTTGAGAGTAGAGCCAAGATCTGTGGCATGTAGCAAGTTGGCATCAGCAGATAATTGTGAAGGTGAGAGCTTTCCCAAAGGGAAAAAGCTGTAACCATCTTTTTTCTTCCTTTGTTTTATACAGTTCGGGTTCCCATTTGGGCCTCCCACATCCGGGTGGGTATTCTTCCCTCATTTGCTGACTCACAAATCACTCACACTAACCCAGGCTGGTTCCTAACTGCCTAATCTACACGTGGTTCCTAAACCCCAGTCCAGGTGTGGTTCCTGATTGCCTCAAGTTGACGTAATCTCTCCAAGGGTCACAAATGCAGAACTGAGAACCGCAGAGTGGAACCAGAGTAGGGTGGCAGGAGCCCATTGGAAGTGATGCAGACAGCGCGGGGCGGGGCAGGAGTCCACCATGGGTGTGAAACAGGAGGTATGGGCCGATTCCGGCTCAAGCCAGAATCTACTTATCCATCTGCCCTCTACATAAACGCAGTCGGGACCTCTAGAGCCTCATGTGACTTTATCAGAGCCTGATATTTCATCCCACTGTCCAATTTCCACTCACATACCCTCGGCAGAAGTTGAGGAGACCACCTTCCCTAACAAGTGCTAATCTTTTCTCAGTCCTCACAGAGGGACTCAGCACGTGGATTCCTTATCAGTATTCCGTGATCCTCTCTGCTAATTGATACGACAACCCCGTACTTGGGGCTTCCTTCTAAATGGCTCTAGAGCCGAGGGAAGGTGAGCCTCTAGTCTGACTCCATCGTCTCCTCTCCTCCTTTCTGGGTGGGTTTTCTGGTCACATAGTGATAATGTGGTACTCATGCCATGGATGGACTCCATCATTATTTAAGTGATCCAAAGATCTTATTGGGGCCTGTGTCCCGATTTGCACCAAGCTAAATCTCGATTGCTCAGTTTGTTTGCACTGCATTCTTTTCCCTTTCTTGCAGTGCTGAGAACTGAACCCAGGACCGTTACACTGAGCTATATTCTTGGTCTTTTTTATTTTTTATTTTGAGGCAGGTCTTCATTAAGTCACTAAGTTGCTCTGGCTGGGTTCAAACTTGCAATCCTTCTCCCCCGACCTCTCAAAGTGTGCATTACAATTTTTTAAAGTATTTGATGTGTATTATACTATTCTTTACTCCAAAAAAAAAATCCTCCCCCAGTCACATACACCCTACCCATCCTTATCATTGAGATTTATTAAAATATATTAAGCTCTCTCACCTCTATGCCTTTACATTCACTATAATTTCTGCCTGGAACTTATTTCTCTCTACTTTATTTTCCAGAAGTTTGCTGAGTCCTCTTGTGACTCAGCTGGTGTCCCTCCATCTGGCAATGCAGTTGGTCACACTGACCTTACATAAGAGCACTGGAGGGACTGGCACCCGTCCGTCTCTCTTGGTGTTCCACAGTCATTTAACAGCTGAGAAGAATATTGAGGGTTTTTTCTCAGAGCCTAGAACGCAGTAGGTAATCAGCAAGTACTTATCATGGATTGACAGTGCACACCTAACCTGAAATAACTAGTAACAAAATAGGGATTCTCAAAGACCTTACACCTTCTAGATCTGGGGTCTTCTGCAGGGAGGCCTTTCTGGGCTCGTTTTGGGGCATATGGACATCCTCTCCTGCTTCCTTCGTTGCAAGCACCTTCTACTGAGTCTTGGGACAGGAAAGCCTGCCCCACCAGCTGTATCAGGTGCAGAGAAAAGTTACACTTTCTCCAGTTTTAGGGGCAGGAATTGGATGGCAGGTTCTCTTCTATTCCCAGTTTATACCACTAAGTTTCTTTCTTTTGACTTTTTTCTATTTTCTTCTTCTTTTTCTTAGCATTATATAATTCTGCTCTCCCCTAATAAAGATGTTAAGGCAGCAGCAGGCAGCAAAAGTGGACCTCTGTTAAATACCGACAGTCTGGGCCTGTGCAGTGGGTATTAGTGCAAAGGAGGAAGCTGACCTGAAGGACCAGTCGCCCCACCTCCAGGGTCCAGGCAATGCTGCCAAGCATCCTGAAGTTCTGGAGGCAGGGTTGCCATGGCAATGGAGCTGTTGCAGGACCAAGGGCTTGTTGGGTAAGCACAAATGGATGGCACGAAGGATCCCTCTTTTCAGTTGAAAATTAACACTAATTTGCAGTTAGTTGGGAGAAAATTAGAGATAGAGGAAAGGGAATTGCTCCTCTCTCAGCAAACAACCACGACCACTGAAAATTGACTTTTCTCCAGAGTCAGGTGGAGAGGAAAGGAAATTTGTCACCATAAAGAACAATGAACTTTGGACTTGGATTGCAGGATTGAATCCTGGTCCTTTTATGTCCTGGATATGGGATGTGTGACCTTAGGGAAATCTCTAAAAACTCCCAGCTTACTTTCTTCAGCTATTAAAAAAAAATGTAAAACACCAGCCTGTGAGGGTGATGGGAAAGTTATAGGAAATAATAAAAGCAGTGCCTCAGGCCCATAGTAAGCACCCAACTACCGGTAGTTATCATCCTTTTTACTTATCTAATTCATTCGTTCCCACCAACATCTATTAAGCATCCTCTGCGTAGTGTCTCTAGGAACCATAACTCATTGCATCTGTGGCCCATAAGCAGCTCTCAAGAGGAATCATTCTTATCTCCAGTCCACAAGGGTCCCACCAACTTGCCTTCTTCTACAGAGATTTTTCCAGTCCTACTAGAACCCTGTCTACACCCTACCAACTGGTATCAAAGCTCTTGGTCCTTTTAAGAGCTGGAAAGTTTCGGTAAGCTGGGGGTCACAGGACCAACAGCACACAGTAACACTATAGGTGAGAACCAGGGGGACAGTAGAGTCAGAGATCAGCTAAGTCCAGCTGTCCTTTGGCTCTAAGATCTTTTGAACAATGACTGAAGTCTCTTCTCAAGGAACACCATGCAAAGTAGGCACCTGGTAATGGACTGTCTGGGGATAGTGTCCTAGAACAGCCTGTTGTGACTGCATTCAACCTTTCCAGTGAGTTCTTTGCTGCCAGGAGAGCTCCTTTCCTCATACCTTGGAGACCACCCATTTTTCCATCCTTCTACCCGAGTTTCCAGAATGTATATGAAAGAATTTCTTCCCGTCTCTTTGTTTATGCTTGACTTTGTCCAAATCAAGAGAGGCAACCAAGAGCTGGTGCAGAGAACAAAGAGTATGGAAACCCATCAATGGGGCCCCTGTCCTCCAACATCTGTGAAGTCATTGCCCTACCTCCTGGTAATCCTGTGACCTTGAACTTGTTACAGCTTCAAGCTGCAGTCTATAGATTTGCAAAAATGAGCTATGATGCTTTGAGATTTTCAGGATACATCCCTTTTGCCCAAGTCTAAATCTCAGGGTCTGGTGCAAAAATCACTATCTTTCAAGACCTGGGACACAAACCACTCAGTGTAGTAGAAGACTGAGAAGAAAGAGCCTAACGTTCCTCAGCCTGTGTGAGGAAGACAATAAGCCAAAGGAAGACCAAGGCTGTTCTGCTACCCACAAAGAAGCAGGCTTCTAGAACAGCACTGACTGGCAGAGTTTCCAGCTCAGCTTCCTCCCATTAGAATAGGCGATGCTGACTAATGAAGAATTATCAACCCACATTATAAGCCACAAGCAATTACGGATTCCATTACCCAGCAGCTTGGCTAAGACTCCTCTTGGCTCGTTCTTACACATGAGAGATGTTTCACCCAGAGAACAAAAGCACTGGGAAGGAGACAGTTAATTGAGATGGAAGACTGGCTGGCTAAGCCCGTGGGCAGTATCAGGCAGGACTCTTACTAGGGTTTTACTCCTTTTCTTTGTATGAGAGTCACGGGGTAGGAGATCACTATAGACATACTCAAACAACTGTGCTGCTGAGAGACCACAGGAGAAGCAATCTCTACACTGAGTTCCACTTGCCTCCTCTACCACACATGGATGATACCATCCAAAGAGATGAAATACATGTGGAGGGACCACAGACCGCTCTATGCCTTCCAATGCCCTTGATATGGACAATAACCAGCATCAGGGACAGTAGGGACAGTGACCTGCATGGTGCCTTATCATCACACCTACAGTAACAGTTCACACTGTTCAAACATTAGCTCTACCAAGCATGAGAACTTTCCATGCACTGCATCATTAAATTCTCAAAGTATGTGACAGAGGTATCCTTATCACCTTGCATTGATGCACAGGGTAATTGATAAGAGCTGTACTTCTTCCTAAATGCTCAAGCCAAACTTTGATTCTAGTCTTTCTGACTCCAGAAACTTTGTTCCTAATTTCCATAGTATAGAGCCTGGTCTTGCCTATTTCTCTCGTTGTATTTGAGGAACTTCGAGGGGTGTTGAATAGCATTTTAGTAATTGATATAAAATATGACAACATCATAGCATCACTAAACCTACTTGAGATTTGATTGTCTTTGAGTAAGAACCACAGGATACATGATAATTGTGTATCTGTCACATCAAGGTGTCACACTGATCTCTGATTAATACTGGCCTTCAGCTAATGTTGATGCTGGTAAATAATTCACCTGCCACTGGAACATTTTCATCACTGCCTCTCACCACTGGGTATTAGCAGCTCTGTCCAGATGTGGTTTTCTAAAGTCAAACAATCACTGATCAGAAAGGTTGAATCCAAAAATATTCTGTTTACTCCTGATCCCTGAGCAAACATTCCCCATCATCACACGGTCAGCTCTATCTGCCAGTGAAATCTCAAACTTGGCTGGCCAGCATTACGCATGATCAAGACATAATCTTGAAGACTCATCGTGGGCCCCAGCATAATTTCAACTGTGCCATTATCTACTTTTTAATTCAGCAAACGCGTCTTTGCACAATTATCACTTTCTACCTTAACTGAGCTGCCGTATGTGTAAAAGAGACCTCAATGTAAGCTGTGGGGTTTTTTTGAGCTATGTTTATTAAGTCAATGTCTCAGAGATAAAACCTAAAACCTCAGCATGAACTTACAGAGCAGGTAATAATGAACCTTTGTTGGATGACTAAGTAGAAATAACAGTTATTGCTTCCTGAGGTAGTACTGCCTGATATAGTTTAGATCCTGACTCTAATACTTACCAATATAGTGTGGCAATGCCAGTGTTTCTCAGTCTCTCTGAACTACAGGCTTCCTCCTCTGTTAATCGAACATAGTACTAGTACCTACTCACTATTTTTAACTGTTTTGAGCTAAATCTCAGATACCATACAATTCATCTATTTAAACTGTATGGCTCAATAACTTTCAGTAGATTCTCAGGAAAAAAAATCGATGATATGTCTACAGAGAAAGTTGATTATGAAAATATATTTTTTCATTATCCTCTAAAACCCCTTACATTTTAACTATCAAGACCTCAAATCCTCCCATCTTTCCCAACCCTAAACAATCAATAATACATTAGCTGTGTCGTAGGTTACCTATTCTGCACATTTCATGTCAGAGGACGTATTTGGCACGTGGTCCTTTGTGGATGACTTTTGTCACTTTGGATGTTTTCGAGACTCATATATGTTGCGTTATTGATTACTATTTTGCTATTTTTGTCACTGAACAATATTCCATGGAGTAGATATACCATATTTTGATTATTCATTCATGATTTTGTGGACATTGGCTTGTTTTCACCATGGTGTTTTTTGAACGATGCTGCTATAAAGATTTACATACAACTTTTACGTAGATGAATGTTTCATTTCTCCTGAATAGCTAAAATGCTATGTGACATGATAACTTAAACATGTAATCATTTAAGCAACTGTACAAATGTTTTTCAAAGTGTCTGTAACATCTTCAGTTCTCACCAGTAGTATGACAGTGGTTAGTGACCCCATTTTCTCCAACATTTGTTGTTATCTGTTCTTTTTATCTTAATTGTACTAGAAGGTGAGGTTCCGTGTGGTGTTTTGCGGGGACGGGGTAGGGGGGGCGGTGTTCAGACAACATCTTGCTCTATAAACCAGGCTGGTTGTGAAATTTCTGTGGAGCCCAGGCTGACTTCAAACTCAACTCATAACTATCTTCCTGCATCAGCCTCCCAAATGCTGGCATTACAGTCAAGTGCTCTAACCACCATGCTATTCCTTCTGCCCATTGTGGTTTTAATTTGCATTTTGGGTGACTATCAATATTAGGCATCTTTTCGTGTATTTATCAGCCTCCTAGGAGAGACATCTTTTTGGATCATCAAAATTACCAGTTGTCAACTGGCTTACTTGCCATTGTATTATTGAGTTGAAATAATTATTTATATATCTAGATTGAAGTGCTTTATAATTTTGACAGTGTCCAGCTTATACGATTTTTCTGGTATCATATCTAAGAAACCACTGCATAACACAAGCTTATAAAGATTAACAACTATACTTTTCTCAATGCGTTTTTAAGTGTTAGCTGCTCTCATACTTCAATATTTTATCCATTTGACATAACATTTGTAAACGATGTAAAGAATCACTGACAATATTATTTTGCATTTAGGTACTCAGTTGTTTTCTGAATCATTTATGAGAAAGACTAGTCTTTATCCAAAATATTATTTCAATTGGAATCAATTGCTTCAGTACACCACTGCATTGAAGTTAGGCCAGTGGACAGCCTATGTTGTTCCAGCTCGTCGTAATGGGGGAAGCACTCCATCTTTCACCGTTGAGTATAACATTATCTAAGAATTTTTATAGATGCCCTTGATCAGATTGAGGAAGATACCTCCAACTGTTTGGGAGTTGTACTGACTGGGGATCATGCCCAGGGCCTTCACACTGAGCTACAAGTCCAGTTGATATTTTTAACTTTCAGTTGTGAGACAGGGTCTTGCCAAGTTGCTGAATTGTTCAGGCAAAACATGAACTTGTGATCCTTCATCTAATTATTCCAACTTTCTACATTTCCCCCATTTTATTGATATGTATAAGTGCAATACATAAAGTTTGCATTGATCTTGAGTATTTTGTACATAGACGTGTCATGGTAAAATTATAAATCCTTCCCTCCTGCCTTTTCAACACTCCCACTCCCTCCCCCAACCTTCCACTTTTTTGAGTGATTTTTAACATGAAGCAATAATGAACTTTGTCAGATGTTGTTTAGGCATCTTGTCAGATCACGTTGTGGCTTTTGTATTTTATTCTACTGATGTAGTATAGTACATTAATTGAACTTGAGGTGTTGACCAAACTTAAATACTTAAATTTGGTCATTGTGTATAAACTTTTTTATACATTGTTGGGTTTTACTTGATAGAATTTTGTGAAGGATTTTTGCATCTCATTATATGAAACAGCAATAATTGATATTCTTTTCAACAACAATTTTATTGTGGTAAAAAATTTACATGACATAAAAATAAACTTTTTTGTAAATACAAAAATTCTATGACATGGAACCAAATTCTGGCAAAATTCACCAATGAAACTATCTGATCCTAGAGAGTTCTTTGTGGGAAAGGTTGTTTCTATTACTAAATTATTCTTATTAAAAATATCAATTCAGGATTTTCTATTTTTCTTGAGTTAGGTTAAATAATTTCTTTGTAAGAATTTGTCTGCTTCATTTAAACTTTCTAATTTGTTAACATACTGTCATTTATAATATGACATCATACTCTCATACTCTCTAATTTCTATAAGAACAGTAATGATGTCCTCTCTTTCATAATTTGAGTTTAATCTTTCTATAGTTAGCCTAGCATAAAATTTTGTCAATTTGGTTAGTCTTATTGAAAACATATTTTTATTTTGTTGATTTTCTCATATTTTATTAATTTCCCCCAAGTTTTTAAGTTTATTCCTTCTGCTTGCTTTTAGTTTTGTCCACCATCTTCAGTGTCCTAGAGTGGTGGATTAGGATTTTTGATTTGACCTCTTTCTCTTTTTTCAATGCAAGCACTTAGAGCAGTGAACTTTTCCCTTAGCACTTATTTATCCACATTCTTAAATTTGGGCATGTTGTGTCTTCATTTTCATTATGTAAGTATTTTTTATTTGACTTGTGGTATCTTCTTCGAACCATTGGTATTACTGGTGAATATTTCCAATATTTTGTGTCACTAGTTTCCAACATCAATCCACTGTATCTAAAGAACACACTTTGTACAATATCAATTTTTCTTACATTCATCAAAGTTTGTTTTGTAGTCTAGCGTGTAGTATATGTTGTATACTGGAACTCCTTGAGAACTTGAGAAGGATGTATACATTCCTATTGTTGGGTAGAACATTATATGAATGTGTATAAGTCAAATTTGTGTACAAGTATCCTGTTGCTTTCCTGGTTTATTGGTATATGATTGCTCGTACTATACTTTGTTTATTTGATTTCTGTAAGTTCAGTAGTAATGTCTCCCCTTTCATTCCTCATTTTAGTAATGTAAGCATTGTCTATGTTTCAGTGGTGTAGTTACATCTCCAACCCTTCGCCTACTTTTCCTCTCAGTTCTGTCAACCTTTATTTTACTTCCTGTTGGGTTGATCTTTGTATTATCATAAAACATTCCATTTAAGCTCTAGTAATTTTTTTGAATATTAAAGTCTGATTTGTCTGAAATTAGTAAAGCCATTCCGCTAACTGGACTTTTGTGAGGAGTTAAATGAACTAATTTATATAAATCACATAGAAAAGCATGTGGCACGTGGCAAGTATTTTATAAATATTAGCTAATTCTGTTACCAATGAGACACTCTGGATGGCTTGATGTGTTTGATTTTAGTTAAGCCTCACACATCCAATCCTGAGATACACACAGTTCTCTATATTTTATACAAGAAAACTGGAAGTATAAAAGTTCAAGTCTATTTCTCAAGATCTCCAAGTCAGAGAATAATTTCAACTATTGTCTATGCTATCTTAACTATTCTATAGACCAGTTAAAATCACATTAGTATTCTAAAACCCAGACTTGAAAATCATTAGAGTTTGGCTAAATTCTGGCACCACTGCTCATTGACTAAAGTTTGTTCAATAATTTCCTTAAATTCCACATGACTTCGTTTCTTCATCAATTACATGGTAATTCTGATGATGCTTTCACCCAAAGGTCATTATGAGAGTTAACCATGGTGATGGTAGTAAATTTCTCAAATCTAGAAATCCATATTTAAAATTTGGGTATAATAATAATAATAACTATTATTATTATTATTATGAGTAGCTGAAGGAAGAAAATGTATATGAACATATTTATCAGGGAATGAAATAACTGCCCCTAGATACATAAGAGAAAGAAATGTGTGAGGATAAGTGTGAGTGTGAGTGTGTGTGTGTGTGTGTGTGTGTGTGTGTGTGTGTGTGTGTGTGTGTAGAAAGGAGCAGTCTCTCCTGACTCAGAACCATCACAGGCTTCCTAAGAAATGTGACATTTCTGTAGTTGAGCAAGGATGTGGTTGGCTTGGTGAATGCCAGAGCTCAGTACTCTACACAGGCCAGTGTGCAAAATGCAGGAAAAGAGGAGCATGCTCATCAGCACAGCAGCCCTGGGCTCCCTCCTGAACTAAAGGTGCTTCAACCAAAGTGGAATTACCTCTGTATAAGAGCAGATGGCTCAAGATACACAGGAAGGCAGCTTTATCCCATAGTGGGAGTTTATCCTCCTTCCAACACTGCTTCTCACCTGTCCTGTTTGCCCTCATCTCTGCTGAGTTTGTTAGAACCCATATGCTGGGTGCTAAAAGTTCGGTGGGGTGCAGAGAGTTGGTTTGAGGAAGTCACATTCTAGAAGACTAAAGCTCCCCTTGTTTCTGTGATCAGCTGAGAAGATAGATTTTCTCCATCCAGAGCTATAGTACCCCTTGAGCGTAAATCAGGAGCCAAGAAGCACGTGGTCCAACTGAGCCTTGGAGGAGGGACACCAGGTGGCCGTAGTATCTCCTCCTTTGGTACTTCCTTAGGAAAAAGTAGATCTTGAGTCCTGTCTATCAGTCTCACCTTAACAGCCATAACCAGACCTCGGAAAGTTCCATGATTCCCAAAACGAGGAAATGCCCACAAGAGGGACATCCCCATATGTGGTCTCTCTCTGAGACAAACTCTCCCTCCAATGTGCTGAGCTGGGCTTTGAACTCCACTATTTTATGGCCAAGATGAGCACAGGCTATGGGCTTTGTTGGTTGTTCTTTTTACAGGGTATATGTAATCCAAGTGAGGCTCTGAGAAACAAGGTCACTTTCTTGAGACCACAGACTAATAAATGAAGGAACCAAAAAAAGTATCCCCAAATGCTTGTTGATACTTTTAGTTGAGGGCATGGGACACCAGGCAGCTCAGAGTTGACTCCTGTGGCAGAGCTGACCTAAGGAATCAAGTGTTCCTTACTGGACTCCGATCACAAGCCCAACTCAGGATAATGGGAGAAGTACAAGGAAGAAGTAGGGGTAGAAAAAGGCCAGGGTCTAGCAGGAAATCCTCCCGATATACCCTAGAAACCCGGACAAGTCAAGGTCATCTTCGCTGCCAGATCAGAGCGTGGGAGCATCCCTGCCTATACCTCCAAAAGGACAGAACCCAGCCACCACATATCTCCTTCCGCAGGTTGGGGAGACACTCAGTCTTGAGGCCAAGTCCCTAGCCCCTAGGTAGAGGGGCTGACAACAGCAGGCAGGCAGGATCAGCATTTGTTTAGCACCTGTTATTTACCACGGGCTCTCCAGTGTTTCATTTTCTTATATACCTCCTGCTCCAATCCATTTAAGGGGATTATTTGCATCCCAGTTTTGATAGTCAGCTTTCTTATCAGCATGACAGATACCTGGAATAAATCAACTTACAATGTTCCTTTTGGCTCACCGTTTCGGAGGTTCCAGTCTGGGATTGATTGGACCCCTTGTTCGGGGGCCGAGTGAGCCTGCACATCACGGCTAAGAGCTCCTGGTGGAGCAGAACTCTTCACCACGCCACCAGGAAGCAAGAGGGAGCCTGGAGTCCCACCCCTTGGCAGCATGTTCTCAGTGACCTAAGGGCTGCCTGTGTGTCCATCTCTTAAGGTTCCATAATTTCCGAACAGCAGTTCCCTGGGGTGCAAGCCTTCACCATGTGGAACTTTGGGGGACACTGCATATCCTAAATATGATACCTGCCGTAGGGATTTTTAGATAAGGTTGATGCCACTGCGATGGCACAGTCGCTCACAGGGTGTCCCGTGTTCTCGCCTTCTGTGGCACTTGAAAAGCGGCACTTTGTACTGCCCCTCTCTTAGGCTGAGCCACATGACTGAGTTCTGTCCAACGGCGGGGAACACACAGAGACACGCGTTTGCATAGTATTCATACAATACGTCTATCTCCATCCCTGCAAGATCCTCAGTGCTTTATTTTCCTTCGTGGGCTGACAGAATGCAGATGACAACACGTGGCCCTCGGGAGCCTCAGCAAACAGCAGAGCTGCCAGATGGAGCCGGCTGGGGTCTCACAACGACAGCAGGAGCACTCTGAGGTAGACAGAGCCCTTGGCAGAAGCCCAGCAGACCTGGTCCTGGTGCTGACCTACTGTGAGACCCACGATGCAGTCAGTGCTCTCCTGTGAGCCTGTTTCCCTTTGGGAACAATTTGGGAGTAGGACCAGACGATACCCAATCTTCTCCACGCTGCTGCTCAGAAATATTATGTTCCTTTAAGCAGAAGAAAGAGACGGCCATAAGCACTCGCTGGCTTTCTTTCAGGTTGTCCCTGGATCCCTCCCGTGGCCTCCATGGAAAAGCACCAGAATACAGCAGATGAGAGAGTCAGGACACAAGTAGCAGTGGTGACATCGCTCCTCCACTCCCATGGTAAATTAGTTCATTTTGCCTCTGACAGGTGTTGGCCATTGGCCCCTGCCTCTGGAGAAAGGCGCTGGCCTCCGCGGTGGGAGTCCTCCTCCATCCACACTGGCCCCCGGAGGGCGCGGGGCTAGCACCTGGAGAGACCCAGGCTGGCAGGTGCTTGTCTTCCCTGCTGCCTGCCTGGCCACTCGCTAAGGGGCTATGACATTTCGTTTTTCACTGCGGCTCAGGGCCAGTTCCAGCGCCCAGCATCCCCCGGAGATCTGCAGAAAAGACGACAGCTGCCTTCTCGGGCTACGAAGGCCATTTCTGCCGCGGGAGTCCTAAACAGGGGACATGCGTGGCTTCCCGAGTCCCTCCCTGGGCTATTTGTTGTTGGTGTTGTTTCTCTCCCGCGTCTTTCTCCTGTCTCCCTTTCGAGAATATCTGTCTTTACCACTCACTCTCCCGAGGCATTTGTCTGCTGGGAAAATAGCAGCTGACAGCAAAGGTCACCGCGACCAGTTCTGATCGCTGCATACAAATGTGCCTTTTAGCGGTGGGCCCCGCGAAGAAGGCCCAGGTCCTATTATTGATAAATCCTTGAAAAGACTCTAATGTATCTTCATTTCAGGGAAAACAACTGCCTTCAAGGTTGCACCGAGAAAATAAAGCAGGCGGCCTGGTGACGAATTCGAGAAGTTGGCATTTTCCCGAAGATTAAAAGATAATAACACTTCTATTAGGAGCACTCCGCCACGCGGTATTGATCTCATCAGGGAAGCCACTGCAGGTCTAATATGAACAGAGCGCATTCTGGAATTAATCACGGGGGGTTTTATTATGGTTCAGAGGGCATTTCGCTCAAGCTGCATTGTTTGCAATATTTATGGCCCTGCTCCCCGGCCGTTATTAAGTGCAAGTGGGCCTCATGGAGCTGGGCCTGCTGTGTTAGAACACAAAGCCATTCTTCAAAAGTACATCTTATCTAAACTGTGCACACAAAGCCAACTATATTTGATTTACATTTTGATTCTGCCTCAAAAGCCCCTCACTGGAGTGGCAGTACCCCAAGATAAAAATCCCATGGTTGACATCAAGGTCTATATCCAACTGGAAATACTGCCTTCACTAAGCCTCAGCTTCCAGATCTGTAAAAGGGGGCTGTAGAATCTAACTCGGAGGGAAGCAGAAGAATTGTGTTAACATGGCATCCACAGACTGTTTTACAAGAAGCTTGTCTCGGAGGGGCACTCAGAAAGAAAGAAAGAAAGAAAGAAAGAAAGAAAGAAAGAAAGAAAGAAAGAAAGAAAGAAAGAAAGAAAGAAAGAAAAAAGAGAGAGAGAGAGAGAGAGAGAGAGAGAGAGAGAATGGAGAAAATTGCTGCATTCCTTAATTTATTTCTCTTTTGGAGGCCTCACCTGACTTAAGTTCAGAAGATACCAATGTAAACATAACATCAAAGGAAAATGGACCTTTTCAACAATCCTAAACTTAAGACAAACCTAGAACTTCTTGTTGTGTTTTGTTTGTACCACTGGCAATTGAACCCAGGGCATTTTTATTGAGCTATATTCCATGACTATTTTTCTTTTTTGAGACAGGATTTTACTAAATAACGAAGTTATTCAGGCCGGGCTTGAACTTGCCATCCTCCTGCCTCAGCTTCCCAGAGTGCGGAGATTTATAAGCCCGCATCACCATGTCCAACATAACACTTTCACGATCCATGGAAAGTAACTTCCGGTTTCCCAACCTCCACCTCTTGTGCTTTTCTTGCAAAGTGAAGTTTCCTCTGTTGATTCCATAATGTAAGGCCAACCAACAAGCCTTACAAAGTCTCACCCAATCCTTATGAAAACTGCATGAGCTAAAGCTAAAGAAGTCTTAGCCCAAGACCTCACACCAACTATGTAGAACAACTCAAGACTTCATATTATTAGCAGGAAGAGGGGGAGGAGCAAATGGTAGCTGTAACAATACTAATTACACCAGTAGGACCAGTAGCCATGTAGTAATATTAGTGACTATAGTAAGAACAGGAGCTGTAATGGCAGGTGTATTAATATTAGTAATGGCAGCAATAGTAGCACTACTTGTCCTAGCAATATTAAGATTACCAGTGATTGTAGTGGTTGTAACAGAAATAGTCCAGCTTCAGACCTTATTCCCTGTGTGATGTTAACCAAGATATTTACCTCTCTGAGCCACAGGCTCATTACTTGAATATTGGCACTAAAAATGGGGACCTCTCATTAATCTTATCCACAGAAAATCAGATGATGTAGGTAAAGCTCTTCCGGGCCCATAGCCAGGTCAGAAAGCCTCGCTTTCCTTCCTTCTCAGTCTCCAGTTTCCTAGAATCTCCTGCCTACCCAAGTCTCTGGAGCTCCAGGTCCTCCCAGCCACAGACCCAGAATCTGCCTTTGTGCACAGTTACAGAACGTGCACTTCTCTGAGGGGCCACTAACTGGGGAGTGAGTGACTCATGTCTTTATCCTAGGGTGGATGTGGAGACTAAGTTGGAAAATGCAGGTTAAACCTTGACCCCAGGACTAGAATATGAAGCATGGTGCCACCAGGAAACCACAAAGATAACAACAACAACAAAACTGCTTTTCCTGGTCCCAGTCTCCTTGTCTACACAACAGGATTCATGTACCCCTCATCCCACTTAATAGTGACCACCCAATTAAGGAGCCTGCCGGAGCCTTTCTTGGGAAAAAGAGAATTTCACTGTCTTTCTTTTCTAGAACTGGTCCATTTCATTAAGTACAACAGATATTCAAATAATAGTTACTGCATAAGGATCCCTCCCACGTCTTTCACCTAAATGCTGTGAATTGGCTCGTTTTACCCAGACTCAACCCATTTCCTCATGATAAAGCTATAGTGAAGTGAAGTTGTAAATGTCGTTCTTCACAACTCCCACTGTTTACTCCGAGTTCAGGTCTTTTGAACTGCAGGACATATTTTGTGACAGTGACTCAAGTAGCCCACTGGATTCCCACAGCCCTCTCCACTGACAGTCTCCCCATCACCAGTCCGTTGATCCTTAAGCTTAGGCCATGATGGTTCATTCGCTCAGCACCTCAGCAGGCACTGAGGATACTGCAACTGGATCAGATCTGTCCGGGATGCTGAGAGCCCAGTAACCAGAAACAACGGGCCTGAGCTTGGCTCCCAGGGCCTTCAAGGGCTCCATATGCCCCACAGGTAAAGCAAAGGGTCACGTGTTCATGGGGAGAGCTGGGGAAAGACAAAAGGGCCAAGACGGAGCGGGCAGGGGTAAAATGCAAGCGAGCAAGCTGGAGGGACTTGTCATGTGAGCACCCAGGCAGGGACAGAACTGCTGAGAGACTGCGTGTTCCCTGTGCCAGCCATAGATGCAAGGGTCAGTGGCATGTGAACATGATCTGGGCAACCACTCACCTGTGCTTCTTGGGACAAATAAAGGGACAAGAGAGAGGGAAACAATGAGGAACAGAGAAGAAAGAGAGAGAGAGAGTATGGGGTGAGAGCAAAACAGAGAGGGTGGCAAACGCGGCTGGCTGCAGCCTACGCAGGCATTAAACACGAACTTCATGGACACTTTAATAAATAGAGTGTATTGAATAAGTCATCCTTACCATAAAATAGATTTGCATTCCCCTCCACCCCCAGTGACCCGGCCCTGCGGCCAAATAAATGTGGCCTTGTTGCCACAATAGGCACCTCATAAATCCACAGGTTCCAGGAGCAGTTACTTGAGGAAACCAAAGAGCACTTACTTACAGGGGCCAGGTGTGGAGTCCCTACCTGCTTCATCCCTGGCTGCTTCCTGAGATCCCCCCACCATGCCCCACCAAATTCTCACCCAGAATGGCCTCCCATTGCAAGACCCGGGAATAGACACAAATGCCGGCTCAAGAAAACAGCATCCATCACGTGTTTGGTTGTTTTTAGCAAACAAAACGCTCTGCTTCAGGAAGTAGCATCAGTACAGCAGCAAAAAATTTGAAGGAGTAGACAGGGACATGTCACTTACACTCCAAAATACTGACCTCTGCCTCTTCACCTGGAGTGAAAAGTGGGAGTGGCCAGTGGAGGGCACAGAGACCAGAGCACATTAAGGCCACTGTTGAAGATCAGTCTCTTCTCTGTTGGGCTAACTCCAGAGGAGAATTCTCGAGAGTCTATAAAGCAACAGTTGCTTTTTATATGTTTGTACATAAAATTGGATTTCAATAAAATTTATCGTGATCCAGGCCCTTATTTTAGCTCAATTGAGAATACTCTTATTAATGTTATGTTCCCAACCTTCCCTATTAAAGTCCAACCGTATTTTAAATTGAATATATTTATGTACTGAATATATACACATAATGTCTATATCTGTATAGACAGATGATTGACTTTATATGTGAATAAAATATATGAGCGACACACATATATGTACGGGTGGATATAATGACAGCAGGTATTTTGAGCAAAGTTTGAATTCTGCACAAGGTGAAAGGGAAAGAAGGACAGGTAATTACAATGCAATGTGACTGTATTTGACTATTTTGACTTGAGAATTCACTCAGGAAAAGATAAAAATGATATTTGCATTTCTGAGGGTAGAAGGAAATGCCTACACATTCATTTGCTGAGGTTAAAGATGAATCGCAAACGAAGAAATGCAAATGACCAATCAACGTATGAAAAATTGCCCAATCTCTTGGATAATTAAAGAAATAAAATTGAGTCAGTGATAAAATTCCATCATAGAACATCTTTCACTTTGGCGAAGACTAATAAAAAATAGTAATTCTCAAAGCTGGAAGGGCTGTGGTGAGAAAGGCACTCTCAGTCACTGATGGGACAAAAGCAACCCCATGATGCAGGCGGGGAGCTATGCCAGTCACTGAGAAACTGCTGATTTGACAAGATTAGGAATGTCTTCGGTGAAAGGGGAGCACTAGGGTTGCAAAGCTGCAACCAAAATCTGAGGCTGTCTCAAGACGAGAATGGGATATTCCAGCTCATGGTCTGGGAAAGAAGAGACACATGAAAAGAAAGGAGACTTAAACAAGTGAAGAAGCCATGGGAAGTCCAAGTAGTGGCCTTTCGCGGAGCCATGCCTACAGATTTGACCCACTGCCCAACAGACAGATGACTTTCACAGCTATTCTGCAGATTAGCTAGCAATCCAGTATTAACCCAGGGTCCCCAGTCATTAGAAACCAGGCCATACAGCAGGAGCTGAGCAGCAGGCTGTATTTACAGCCACTCCCCATCGCTCACATTATCCCCTGAGTGCCACTGCCTGTCAGAGAAGTTGTGTCATTTAGATTCATGCGACAGTACAGTACATGCAATGCTCTTGAGTCACTGTGAAATCACTCCTCCATCTCCCTTGGCCTGTGGAAAAATTGTCCTACATGAAACCAGTCAGGACTCATTTGGGGCTGGCTAGATTAGAATGACAAAGAGTCTCTACGTAGAAACCACTTGGTGGGGGTCCAGGCCAATTCAGCTAGTCTCTGCTTTGAAGTACAAGTAAAGAAAAAGGCCTTCAGAGAGAGAACTGTAGACCTTGCCGGCTCCATGGAAATCTTGGGCCTAAGTAGAGGGAGGAGGATGGCTCTCCCCAAGAGTTCCCTAAGAACCCCGAGATTCTTAGGGAAGGGCTGTTCCCATCTAAGATGACACTTGGAGAAAGTCCAGTTGGTAGTCTCCACAGTGGCCAGACGGGGTGTCCACGGTGCCCCTGGACTCCACAGTCAGGGAACATCTAAATAACTCCTGGCTCAGAAACTCAACACTTTCTCCTCAAAAATCATCCTCTTCCACACAGACACAAATGCTGTTTTACAAGAGCGAACAATGTAGGTGGGATTCCAAGGCACCAACAGACTCTCAGATCTTTGCAAGTTCCTTGGCAAGTCCCACCATTGATTATATGCTTTCTCATTTTCCCTTAACACTAAAAGAACAACCTCAGATTTATAAACAGAGATCCAGATGACGGCTGCCTACTGTTCCCCACGGATATGCAGAGTTCGAGGCTTTCCCAATATTATGTGGCCAGACTATTTTAGGAACTTCCTGTCGACGAAGCCATCAGCCTCCTCCCCATTCCAGGTGTCCTCCTGAGTGTCATTCCATGATGAAGGGGCCAAAATAGAAAACCCCAACTAAACAAAAATTAACCATCCAACAGCATTTGCTGGAATATTTTTTTTTTCTATGTTTGAACCTGCTGAGAATTTATTTGACAGATTCAAGGTGTTTGTTCAGCAAATGTTTATAGGTCCTCACTGGGCCTTTTTCTAGGTTTTGTGGATTAAGTGGTGAGCCAAGAAAATAACCTCGCCTGCATTCGCTGCTCATTAGCAGAGGGAGAAGAGAGATGAGGTATGTAGAGTAAGTTTACAGTCGGCACCTGCCTGTTTTCCCACATCTTTGCCCTACTATGGGAGAAGGGAGACCATCACATCCTGTATTCTCACTGCATATGGTCATGTATGTTTCTCTAGAGACTCAGGAGGACCCCGTACGAAGGTACTGGAGGGCTCTGCATTCATGCACTCTGACTCCACCTTGCTTTGACGTCATAAGGCCTCACAACAGACCAGTGTCTTGGCTTCGGGTGGGGGGACACAATCTATAGTGTGTGTCTGGGTTGTACCACTATATTCTTTGCCCTGAGAAAAAGGACTGATAACTCACCAGTAAACTCAGACCTTGGGGAACAAGGTCTTCACTTCTCCCTTGTAGAGGGATGTCTTTCACACACAAGTTCACTGTGAGTGTATCATGGAACAATCATGAAAGTGGAAAATAATTATAAAAGGAGCTTAGGGGCAGCAAGAAAGTTTTTGTACCCCACCTCCAACACATGTTTACTGAGTTATAATGACACCCAGAGGACGGAACATAATGTTTATAACTTTGTGGATTTGAGCACACACACATGTTACTATCATCATAGTCAAGATAATAAACATACTTATCGCTGCCAAAAGTTTCCTTTGTCCTTGTATGTATATGTGGATATAAGATATGCCTACGTGTGTTAAAACATGAAATCAGTGATCAACTCCGTTAATAAAGATTTTCAGTGCACAATACCTAAATATTACATGCAGACACTGGGCTTCAGCAGGTGCCCAGAATTTCATCTTATGTCACTGTAACATCACTCCCACTGAAAATTTTCCCATACACCAACTCATCTTCCGTAACCACCATTCTATGGTCTGCTTTGTTCATTTGATGATTTTAGATGCTTCCTTTGAGAAGAATCAAGGAGTATTTGTTCTTGTAAGGCTGATTTATTACATTCATCATAATGTCATTTAGGTTCACTCATGGGGTCACAAACGGTAGCAGCTCTGCTTTTAAAAAAACGGTAAATAAAATTGTGCATGCCTATGGTGAACAATATAGTTTGATCTATGTTATATAATTGCTAAATCAAGATAATTAGCTTATGTTATTTCACATACTTTTTTGCAGTGAGATCATTTCTAAATGCTCCTAACATTTTGTCAAATATGCAGTAAAATGTTAGTATCTACACTCACAAGAATATACAATAGATCTCTTGCCCTTATTCTTTTTTTTTTTTTTTTTTTTTTTTTTTTTTTTTTTTTTTTTTTTTTTTTTTTTTGAGACAGGGTCTTGGTCTATAGCGCAAGCTTGTCCTGAACTCAACATGGAGCCCAGATTGCCTTCCATTATTCATTTTATCTATCTGAAATTTTTTATCTTTTGATCAACAACCTTCCCAATTCTCACCACCTTAGTCTCTGGTACCCACCAGTCCATTTTCTGCTTCTATGCATTTGTCTTGAGATCTTACACATAAAGGAGCTTAAGAGGCCTTTGCCTTTCTTACCTGCTTTATTTCATTTACATAACATCCACCAGTTTCACTCCTGTTGTTGCCAATGACACGATTACCTTCTATTTGAAGACGGGACAGCATTACATTGTGTACGTCCATTATGCTTTGTTTACCCATTCATCCTTGACGGACACTAAGGTTGATTCAAGGTCTTAATTATTGTGAATAACATTACAACGAATTTGAGAATGTGTGTAATCTCTTCAACATACCAATTTTATATACTTTGGATGTATACCCAGAAGAGAGATTACTGAATCATATGGCAGTTTTATTTTTAATTTTTTGAGAAAGGTCCATACTGTTTTCCAAAATGGCTGTGCTAATTTGCATTCCTGCCAACAGGGTACAGAGGTTCCCTTTTTCCACACCTCACTGTGTTTACCTTTCTTCTCTTTAATAATAGACATCATAAAAAAATATTGTGGTTTTAACTTTACCTGATGACTAGTGATGATATTTTTCCATCTTTCTGTTGCCCATTTTAAGGGCTTTTTCAGGAAACTATTTGTATTTTTTGCCTTTTTCAATTAAGCTGTGTTTATTGTGGTGACATATTTTGTTATTATTGTCATTGCTTGATTTTTTGCTATTGAGTTATAAGAGATCCTTATTTATTTTGAAAGTTTAACTAATTCCTTATCAGATACAGATTTATCCATGTTTTCTCGCAGTCCGCATGTTGTGTGTTTGTTCTGTTGGTTGCTTTCTTTGCTGTGCAGAAAGCTTCCAGTCTGATATAATCCCCTTAGGCTACCATTCTGTCGTGGTCATGCTTTTTGTTTCGTATCTACTACCAATGTGAAGAAGATTCTCCCCTATCTTGTACTCTAGAAGGTTCATGATTTTGAATATTATGTTGAATCCATTTTAATATGAGTAAAATAAGGTTCCAATTTCAATCATCTGCATGTCAGTTTCGCAGCACTACTTATTAAAGAGATTATCCATTCCCCATATTGCATTTTTATACCTGTAATGAAGATTAGCCTTCCATATATTTGTAGACTTATTTCCAAGTGTCTATTGAGTCCGGTTGGTCTATATGTCTATTTTTATCAATATATAAGTACCATATTGTTTTGTTCATTGTAGATATATATTTAAAATCAGGAATTAAGATGTTCTAAGATTTTTTTACTTGCTTAGAATGACTTTAGCTATTTGGGATCTTTTGTGACTTCATATAAATTGTAGGATTTTTTTCTATTCCAACATTAGAAATCTAGAATTTTCACAAGGATAGCATTGAATCTACAGTTTATTTTGAGTAATATGGTATCTTAAGAGTATTAACTTTCCCAATCAGTGAACATTTGATATTTTTCCATTCATTTGTGTCTAATTTATTTTATCAAAATTGATACTTCAATGCAAAGTTAGAAGTTCTAGCCAAAGCAATTGAGTATGATAAATAAAAAGTACTCAAATCAGAAATGAATATATATATATATATATATATATATATATATATATCCACTTGCAGATTACACACTTGTATGTGCTCAAAACTCTAAAGTTTCTACTAAAAAAACTGTTGAAACTGATAAATATTTGGCCAAGTTGGAGGACAAAAAAATCAACAGACAAAAATCTGATGTGTTTTAAAGGCCAACAATTAACCATATGGAAGAAAATTAAGAAAAAATTATATTTATAATAGCACCAAACAAATAAAATACCTAGCATTAAGCCTAACCAAAGAAGTTAGATATAAATAGGGATGATTTTGAAGATTAAACCACCATTAGGACACCATTGAAAATTCTGAGCAAGTTTCTGAAAAATTAGAAATGCTATTTGAAGGTGAGCCTGATAATCCCAGCACTAAGAGACTAAGGCAAGAAGATTACAATTTAGCGATTTAGTAAAACCCAGCATCCAAATTAAAAAAAAAAAAATTTTAGTGGGATTGGGATGTAATTCAGTGCAACTGAGATCTGGGCTCAGTCCCCAGAAACACACACACACACATGCGAGCGCACCCCCCCCACACACACACACACACACACGTGCCCGCATACAAAAATGCTATCTCAAAGAATTAATTTGCTGACTCAGTAAGTAAGCAGCCAGATAGGAGAGAGAATAAAAGCAAGAATTCTTTTACGAGTGAGTTGTAAAAAGCTGAGCAAAAATTGAAAAGGGAGTAAACTGGAAAATTGAATGGGGAGAGAAAAGTTCAGTTATTACCGAAGTAGAAGGAGCAAGGATAAAAAAAAAAGGCAACAAGGTACTGAAGGAATGGCTCAGCGGTTAAAGCGCTTGAGCAAGTGCTAAGCCAAGCGCTAAGTACCCGAGTTCGATTTCCCAGCACCACATAAGCTCGGTGTGGTGGTGCATGCCTGTAATCCCAGTACTCGGGAGGCTGAGACAGGAGGATTGCTGTGACCAGCCTGGACCACAGAACGAGACCCTGTCTCAAAAAAAAAAAAAAAGGACAATTAGAGAGATGGCCAAGAATAGCAGAAATAGCAAGCTTTTAATCTGAATAGCTAGAAGGATGGTAGTGACTTCAATGAAAATTGAAATTCTTCCATTTGGAAACCTCACGCATCTTCCAAAGTGACCTTATATGTGAAAGATCTTATGCCCAGCCACTGGGGCCCGATTCCTCCC
This sequence comes from Ctenodactylus gundi, assembly GCA_004027205.1. NCBI lineage: Eukaryota > Metazoa > Chordata > Mammalia > Rodentia > Ctenodactylidae > Ctenodactylus > Ctenodactylus gundi. Next base: position 438,593 of record PVKB01000515.1, on the reverse strand, counting down.
ATCTAGGATTATTACTTATCTATAAGGTTATCAATTCCCTGCCTCAGATGGAAGAATTCAGTAGCATGAAGGCCTTTCTAGAAATGCAAAGATGCAATTAACTAAGGAAATAATGCAAAAAAGAGAGAGAGAGTGAAGAAAAGGGCAAAGACATTTAGAGGAAACTTCTTTTTGAGTGAAGGAGGAGGAAAGGATAGGTGGTTTAAACATGGTAGATAGCCAGGAGAGGCCACAGGAGAAGCATCGGGAAAGGAGGGAAAGAGAAGAGCTCTACATTGAGAGATTGGCATGAGTCTTTTGAATTTGGCAACTTACATGTTTCTAAAGACTTTCAGTCTTATCAGTAGAGTGATAGGGCTCATGTAACAGCTGGCTTGTATGATCATGGTGGGAATGATATATTAAAGTGACCGTACCATGAATACAAACAATATTTCTTAAATATTCATTTTGTGTTCTCATCTGATCAAATCAGACCTTCAGCAATCCTACAGAGTGGTGCTACTTCCTCATTTCATAACTGGAGAACTGAAGCACAGGAAAGTTAAGTCACTGGCCTGAGTTCACACAGCCAGCAAAAAAACACGATTGGTACACACTCAAATGGTCTATAAGTTCTTCTCCAAAATAGCTCAGGAATTGGTTAACCATAGCCCTATACAGCCCGTTACTATATAGCCCTTGATCTAGGAGTGGTATTCCTTTGCAAAGGGTGGGAATACTATTTTATGACACGTGAAAATCAACAAAAATTTTTTCATAAATAAAACCTCTTGGGTAAAAGAAGTTTGGAGATGAAATAAGGAGTAGCTCAGAAAGTGGTGGGATGAGGAAGGGTGTGAGTTGGTTTACAGGCTGCGAACTTGAGCCAGCAGGAAAAGAAACACGTACTGAAGGGAAGACCCCACAAAAGGCGGAAGTAGCCTGGAAGAAGAGCACAGATGCTTTCAGCTGCCAGTAACGAAATGTCCCACGAAAGTAGCTTTCCCAATAGAAGCCTCTTTTATACACAAAGTACAAAGTGCCAGCCACATGTTTAAAGACTGGAAGGACTAAGAACAGGACGTGGTGTATTTTCACACAATTGCAATCCAAGTGGCATCGGATGTGCACTGTTGGCATGGAAACCAAGAAGCTTGAAGAACTCAATTTTCAAAATTCATTTTACAACTATATTTGCATTTTATGTGGGTGTGGATGCTAATTGTGATGCCTAGGCCAATGCAAGACAAAAACACACGGTATTGCTTAAAGAGTTTCTGTATACTTTCTCCGCTGGTTAATCAGCACTTGTGTTTTTGAACACTAGAGGTATTTATGCCAATAATTTTCCCACTTAATTGTACTCTATAAACATCATTTGGTGACGGCTATGCTGCGGAGGAGCCCATTTCTTCATATGAGGGGACATCAGCTGGACTACGGAGACTGCCATCCCATGTATATGTCCTTTCTCTCCCTCCCCAGGCATCATCCCACCCTCTGCAATAGGATCTGCTTCCAATTTCTAGGGCCAAGAACATTTTGCTTAAAGTGATGAATCGCTCTCATTAAATTAGGGTTGGTCACCTTCATGTGACTATTTATTCTGCCCTGTGCTGATTGAGTGTAGATCTTATTGATTACTAATTTTAGCTAAAACAAGCCTCAAGCATCACAAATCCTGGCATTCTCCACTAACTCTGAGAGATAGAACAGAAATCAGTGGCCAGTTAAAATTGAACAGGGACTTTCTAGCACTCATCATGATCTCAGCATAGGGCTGTGACTGTGAGATGAAGTGATTCTCATTACTAAAATTTGGGCTTTTGACTATTTTTCCCAGTTGTCTTAATAGCAAAGGAATATGAGGAAAGATTTTATTCCCAAATGGCTTTAAGCTATCTCCGTCATTGGTGGTCTTAATACACCTGATTTCAATAGGCTTGGCAGATATGTGGCAAGCAGGCTGTCTCAGTCCCTAACTCTGCACCCTAGCGTTGGGTGACAAAGAGCTCTGACTCTCGTATGACCCTCACAATCGTGTTTTCACTGCCCCCATTCAACCAAGATCCACTAAGTGCAGGAGTATGTAACCCTTTTTATACCTCCCTCAGGGATTCTTGTGAAAGACAAGTTCGAACTACTTGTTTCCCAGACCAAAAAAGAATCTCTACAGGTACCAGTGAGGTTCCTGGCAACTTGACCCCTGCCTGCAGGTGCAGTCTCATCTCTTGTTGCTCTGTCTTCAGTGTCAGCCTCACTAAATGACTTGAAATTCCCTTCACATGTGTTGCACCCACAGAGATTAAAAAGAAAAAAAAAACTCAGACCTGGCATTGGGCATTGGAGATGTTGACCAGAGCAAGTCTTCCTTTCTTGTGGGTCTTCGGTATAACTCAGGGCTGTTTTCCTTCCTCAGTGTTCACTGCCAAGTTAATAATCCAGTACTGTATGACCTTTCATTTCCATTCCTGGGGTATGTGCCATGCAGGCTTCATATGTGGTGCTCTGCAAGGAGGTGTGGGCATAGATACACAAGCCATCCCTAGGCATCTCCTCATTCCTTAATCTTAAAGTCATTGTATGGAATCATGATTTCATGCTATTTCTAACACCTTTTGTGTCTGCTTCCAATGGAAAGCTAAAGGTTATTTAAGGGTGGGACCATGTTTTCCTGTGACCTATGTTTGTAATTCTTAGCATAGTACCTGGCAAATAGTTGGTGCACAAAATATAACTGATCCTTAGTAAGTCAATATAGGGTTAGTGTAACTACACAGGACCTGCTTAGAGTGAAGGTTAAGTAGAGGGATTTTTTTTAAATTTCAGTTCTTGCAACAAATCTGAAAAATAAGGACTTCACTTCCCCTTACTCGAATTTATAAACCTGGAAGAAAAGAATTTATCCACGACAAGACAACCTGGCAAAAGACAGATTGGGACCCAGGACTCATGACAATTTTTAAAGGAGGGAATTTGGCTCCCTTGTCTAAGAAGGATGATTTAAACTCACTCGAGGCCATTCTGATGAGTGAAATCATATCAGTTATATTTTAAAATGTCAGAATCAATTGTTTAACTTTCCAAATTTCTTCCAAAAAATACCTGAGAAATAGCTGTTTATTGAGGAATCATCTGATTAACTGAAATAAGATTATATCCTTTAAGTAAGCCAGTGCGCAAAAGATCACTTTGTCCAAATAACACAAGCCAGTTGCTTGTGGATAACCACCATCCCACTGCCCTCGATAACATCCATTGTCATCATCACTGCAATGAGGTGTCGGACTTAGCAGGGTTCAGTCTGGCTTCCAGGAACTTCAGGAAGACACTGTAGCATATCAACCAGATCTTGAACAAATCTTGTTAGAAATTTTAATGTAAGTTTTAGGCTTATGAAAACATGGACCCATTTTCCTATCATTCAAACCTATTCCTTCCTGCTCAACCTAAATCCACTCTGGCTCTTTCTAAGCCAGATTAGAATGCCTGATACAAAAGGCAAGGCCACAGATCGGTTTCTCCAGAAGCAAACACTGAGACGTTTAACATGCAGAATGTTTATTGAGATTATGTTTTTGATTAAAATTTGTGGCTTGGAAGGAAATGAAAGATGTATACATAGCAGAGGGAGGAGTTAACGTGTTATGCAAACCCAATGGCAGACTCAGCTGACCCAGTGGGGGAACTCTGCAGTTAGAACGATCCTTCAATGTTGTCAAGTTGAGGCATATCTACCAGCCAGACCACCCCCCCAAAAAAAGAGAAATGTGACCTCAGAGGGTTGATTTTCTGTCACCTTAAAGAGGCTGACATATCCCAAGGTTATCTGCCATCGCTGCCCCCTGAAACTGAGATAGTGAGCCCTTTTTGAAGGGAAACTTCAGTACCAGATCACAGCCTCTTTCACAGCATGGTAAAATTAGTCCTAAATTGGGGTGAATAGCATGTCCTACACAACAGCTCATTCAAACCACAGAATCCAACATATACACTAGCTGCACACCATGGATTCAGGCAAGAGACATTGCCTTTCAAAAGCATCTTCTACTCCTTGTTCAAGTGGGCCAACTCCTACAGTGGGGTCTTCATTTCCACTTCCCTACCCAGTCATCCGCTGATAAGAGTTGTGTACTGATAGATCATCTGTTTCCCAGGATCCAGAACTCCCAGCGTTCTCCCCACTTCTGTTCTATCACAATAGAAGAAATATGAGGAGCTGTGCAACTGCACAACCTGTCATCGACTCCCACCTGCCTCAGCTCTGGTTAGACAACAAGGTTTGCTTGACTCAAGACAAAACTCATTCCATCAGGTGGACGAGGAGGAACAGGATCCCAGAGCCCAGATCCCAGCCCCAGCTTCCATCGGTACCACACACATACCATCAGCAGACGCTCAGTTCAGACAACACACCTCATGATGGATGTGGCTAGAGGGGAGGTTGCAAGAGATCCTGAGGGACTTTCAGTGACAGGCTTGCAAAGCTGAGAATGAGCCCCATTGATAATACCTCTAAAGTCCAAAGACATTAATTAGTAACAGAGAGGACAAGAAAAGGTTGATGACCACAGATCTATCAGCCACTGTCACTTCTCATCCATTCGGTTATCCATTCACCCAGTCTGTCGGCAGTCACTAAGTGGTACCTATTCTGGGCCAGTCTCATGTGACTTGCTGCGGATACAAAAACCAGGCAGTCTGGTTGGGCGGCCAGGTGTGCCGTCTCTCCCATGTGGGAATTCCCATCCCATTTCCATCCCTGTCCTCATGTGCAGCAGGGTCATGGAGGAAACTCTGGTTCCCTTTCCACCTTCTCACTCTCCCACCCCCTCTCCCGAACAGAAGGATTGTCTACCAAGTTGGTCAGTTTAGTCGATGTGTTACATTTTCCTAGTGGTCACAAATATGTTTCCAAGATTCTTCCCCTCCCCTTTGTGCCCCAGGCTCTCGGGTCATACGCATACGCTCTTCTCCCTCATGCCCCTCTATCATAAACTCAGCAGGATAAGAGCCCCTCAGGACACGAACCCACCACTCTCCCTGTGCATTCTCAGTTTCTAGTGGCTTCTGTGACTGATGAAGGCAGCGCCACTAACCCTACTTGATAAAGTTGGATCGCTACGGGGATGTGAAGCCCGCTTTGCAAGCCACACCCCTCAGCATAGAGGTTCCTCGTGTTTGTAGAAGTTGCAGTTTAAACACAGGGGAGGCAAGTAGGAGATACCACTCTGCCCCAGAACATATAAGCCAAACTCTCTGACACAGATTACTGGAATTTATAGGCATGAAAATTGCTGCGCATTAAACAGCCATTATTAAAGATAAAGGGCTCCTTATTAGATAATCTATTTTTTGTGTGTATATATCTCCAGTGGTCTGGACTTTCAATGAGAAAAATAGTACTTCTTATTCCTGTTCATAAAAAAATGGCTTCTACCATTCTGGAGATTTATGGTCTACTTATTTCTTTTAAAAGATATAAAAGTACACTAAAAAAATCTACCTAACTCAGGCCAGTGAGATGCAGTCAGGGAAGGAACAGTGAGCGCACGAAAGAAGAGTCTTGAGTGATAGAGTACTGAATAAAGGTCATAGGTCAAGAGGGCAATATAGTCCCGTCAGAGGAAACCACATGAGCGAACGCTGAGGGACTAGCTGTGGCATGGTGTGAGCACAGAGCCTCCAGTGGGCAGCCAGCATGTGAGAGCTTGCTTTCAGTCACACTAAGCCCATGAGACACATGCAAAGTGCAAATGTGATTCTCTGGTTCCTCTGTGAATCTCTGGAGATGCCGTGGCAGCTGGTGTCATTGTCGTTCCCCTCTAACGCACACACCCATGATCTTACTTAGCTGAAGAAGCCAGTTGTCTCAGCCTCTCTAGTATTCAGCAGGAATCAGTAAATTTCCCTCTCTCAGGAGGGTTTGTTGATGCTTGGTGGGTTGGGTAACTTATCAAGAGTTTCGCCATAGTCATAGTCCCTATTTTCTCAAGAGATGAGACCTCAGAGTGGCCATCTCTTACATATAGGAACGTCTTCACTCTAGGGGATGGAGAAGTAGATTTGAGGGCCATGTGTTCTAGGCTGTGTTCGTAGTTAAGTATAATAATGACTCCCTAAAGATGCTCTCATTCTACTCCTTAAAATCTGGAAACATGAAAGGAATTAAGATTGCAGATGGAATTAATATCACTAGTAAACTAAAGAGAATTATTATTTTGGATTATCCTGAAGGACCCAGAGTCATCACAGAGACGCTTAAAAGTGAAGGAATGAGTATAAAGGAGAGGCAGAGGTAGTAGCTGTAGTGATGGGAGAAAATGGTCAAAAGGATGCACACAATGTTGCTCCCTTGGAAGATGGAGTTGAAGCCACAAGCCAAGAACTATGGTCAGCTACCGGCAGCTGCGGAAAGGAAGGAGGCACATTCTCCTCTTGAGGCTCCTGAAAGGATCCCAGTCCTGTTCACACCTTGATTTTGAACCAATGAGACCTGTCATACTTCTGTCCTATAGAACTATGATATAATAAATCTTATTGTCACCTAATTTGTGGTCACTTGTTACTGTGATATACAACTTACACTCTGTTCTAAACAAACCTTCCTGCACACCGTTGACACACTGTAGTTCTATTTCACATATTCCAGGGGAATGGCCTAGCTTATGAACGTTACTGAATTTTCCTGGTTAAAAAATCAGGATACATGAGCTCTGAGGTGCCATAATTTTAATGTATTTGGCAAATTTTATCGAGGGTGCAATCTGTGCAGATGCCATGATAAAAACTGTGCTATTTTACAGAGCCAAATGTCCCAGCTCGCTCAGAGCCTGTGGGATAGATGAGCTATGTACAGAGCTATGTACATCTATGTACATGGTGACCATGCAGGTCCACAGGAAGGGTGATTGCTCCTAAGTGGCATCTATTAGGTCACAGCTACTTGCTCATAATTCATCATCTTGAAGAGCAAACCATCTTGGGAGAATTCTCCAGCTGGATGTAAGTTAATAAAGAGCATTGCTTTTAGGTCTTCTTTTCTGGTCTATGCAGGAAAAATCTCTACAGAAAATAGGCTTGTCACATGCATGATTCTTGTAGAAGGAATGGCATGGAAAATCAGGATGGTGGAATTTCTTAGATGCATCTCTGGAGTCTAATCTTCCCCCAAATTATTAACTTGAAGCACATCTTCAGGACAGCTCTGTATGCAGACACTTGACCTCAGATCATCACTGGATATGACTGGCAGAGTAGTTAAAAAGGGAGCATTGTCCAGACTTTGGAGAACATTCTGGGCAATAAGAAGCTATAGAAGATTCTGGAGGAGAGGGGGGGCACAGCAAAGATAGGGTTACAGGGTGCTTACGTGTTTGTGGGTGAGGCAGAGACAAATGAGAAAGGGAACTTTGGGCAATGATCAGTTACAACCCTTTAGCCAGGTCATCTACTTTCCTCCAGTTCTGAACTCACTGAGCCTGAGAGATTTGGTGCTTTTTAAATTAACATTGACAATATTGTGAACTTTGCTCACTTAATCTCCATTAAAGTCGTGGAGAATGACGCATTAACTTTTTTAACTTAAAAAAGTCCTAAAAACAGATTCTCAAAAATTCAGACCAACCATCCAAATATTGCTTTAAGAGCAAATCAGGAATACATAAACATTGAAGGATTTTTTTTTACTCCTGTTCTCAATATATGACCTCCATTATTGACTAACAAAAACATATGTCACATTCTTGAAGCCTATCATTAACATGCCAGCCAGGGTCTATAGACGTTATAGGATAATATAAATGAAACTGTAACATGTAGCTATCCAGCTCCTCGCGTTGTGCGCGGCACTTTCTCCTGCATTGTCATTGGAGATCTCACAAGGACTCTCTGTGGACTTGGTATAATAGAGACTAGGAAAGTCAGATATCATCCCCAGGAGGCCTCCCTAGAAACGCTGGTCTTTCCACAGAGTCTTGGTGTCTCTTGTATCCGAACAAAAGGCATGACATGTGTAAAATAAGAAAACACATCAAGCAGCCAGATGATACAACATCCCAGCTCAAACACCCAGTGAGGTCAAAGCATGGCACAGACTTTCCACAAAGCCAAAGAAAAGAAGGATCCAACGAAGTTAGACTGGTTCCAGAAAAGGTAAAATAGAAGCAGTCCTGGATCATGTGGGAACAGCAGCTGGTGTGAGCAACGCAATTTCGGTTTCCTAAATTACAAGATATCATAGGCTGTTGGACGATTGGTTCAATCCCAGCATCAAGGATGACTGAGCAAAGCCTGGGCCAAGCAGATCCTTCCGCAACCCCTAGCCAAGCCCATTCCAGACCAGCAAAAACAGGAAAGGAGACAAGATGAAGCTTTCCTGATGGGAAATAGGGCACTGTGAGTTCTGAACTCAACGCCTAACAACCATCCTTCCGTTCTGATCGAAATGCCCTGGGTTAACTAGAGTACAACTCCCCACGGTTGCCAATAACCTTTGGCGTTCACAAAGCTGGTACCAAAATACAGTGTTGCTGGCCTCTGCCATGCAATCAGCTTGCCTGTTGTCTAGAAAAATGTTATTTCCCTGAGAGGAATTTGAGAGAGGAGGAATCAATGAGTTTGAATACAGCCATATGTCAGTCACTATGCTAGGCCGGCATGGATGTTTTCATTCTGACTTCTCACTAATGTTATGGCAAGTTACAACAAATGCCCCACCACACAGAGAAACTGAACACACAAGAAGATCCCAAGAGTTTAATAAAGGCATGCATGGTCGTAGGAATTTAAAAATTTGCTCTTTTGTAGCATCCGTTGGTCATTAGGATGTATCCCCTCCTACAGATAAACCCCACACACCTAAGAATTAAATGCAAATACACTTTACTTTAAGACCCATGTTCCAGAATTTGCTAAAAATCAGTTGCCGAAAGAACCAGTAAATAAAGATATTTCTACTAGAGCATGATGGGATCAACAGAGGAGATGGAATTTAAATTAAAATAATAAAAACAAGCAGCTGGTGTAATTGGACAGACTTAGTAAACCACTGAAGAATTCGCAGTAGTACTTGCTTGATAACAGACTGCATCAGAAGAATGATTGGGAGGAAAGTGACCACAAGATTTGAAATACATCTGGAGCATTGATGCCTCTTGGAAAATACGACCCCAGGAAGATCTTACATCTTAGCTGATGATCAATTGTGATGAAGGGCACAAAAGCGACCACCCTCTTGGGCCAAAGCACAGATCTGTGTGACATTGCTTTTCCTGTGGGAGGGGTTAAATAAGTAGCAAGGATATGCTAAGGCTGATCTCATCTATGTTCCACATGACTGATGGCTGTAACTTGAATTCTATGCCATAGCCAGTCTCCAGTTCCCAGGCGCAGCACCACTGCACGGGGCAGGTGAGAGCCCACATACTCAGCAAGTGACATACCAGCTCTTGGAAGCTCAGAGTTGAATAGCCATGAAAAAATCGCCACAAAGGGTGGAGCTGGCTAGAAATAGAGGTGCCATAGGTATCATTTTGTTTCAGATCAACCTCTCTTAAAAAGTTGACCCATGTTTCGACATCTTTTTTTCTCCTATTACTGCCATCATTGTAAGGGACTTGCACATGTACAGAGTGGACCCAGCCAGTTGCTCTCAGTGTCTTTGAGTAAAAATTGAGACAGGAAGAGATCACCTCACACCACTGCCCATCTGGGGACAATGATTGAATGCAGTGCCCTAAGCAAGTTGCTTCTTCCCTCCATGCCTCAGTTTCTCATCTTTAAAATAGAGACTGTTATGACATTTAAGGAAAGAATCTAAGGCTTTCGGAGCTGTGCTTCACATCGTGTTCGTGATCATTTTTATCCCCTCTACTCCACTGTCAAACGCTCTGAATCATACAACCACTTAGAAAATTTCTGGCTCCAAATTCATAAATCTAACATCTGACTACATCCTATTTCTTCTCAGCTCCTTTAATCGTGTAGCATCTGACTTTATCGCTGTACCCAACCCTTTGAGTTGCTCTCCACACACATCAGCCCCCTGATAAAATCTCCCTTCATCTCACCACTATAATCCATCACCCTGATGATTCCCTGAGTTCTTGCTCTGTGGCTCCTCCGCCACACCAGCAAAGCTCAACCATCTGCCCGTGTCCTGCCCCACTGAGGCCTTCCTCAAGCTGGAGAAAATGTTGCCGCCATGCCCGTCCTACTCCAGCTGCGACACTGGCACACCTTGGGCCCTGGTAGATTCCCTTCATTTCTCTAATGACCTGTTTCACTGTCTGAAGACTCCGCTGTCATGCCCACCTTCTACTCAGAGGGATGATAGAAGGACTGAGCAGGAGCTCCCTCGGCATTTTGCTTCATTGCCTGCACGTTCGAAAGCCTCTACAGCTATCTCTACCACATCCTCAAAGAAGGAAGATGCACTGCTTCACTCCAGGGCTCTTGCCATCAATTATCACTTCTGCTTTTGTATTGCCAAGCTGCCTCTCAATGAAGACTCCTTCCTCTCAGCATACAAATATGCTCAGAGTTTCCACATCTTAAAAATCGCAGAAAAATTTCCCTTAACCCTCTGTCTCCAGAAACTCCCCCGCACACAGGCAAGATTCTTCAAAGACTAGTCTGAGGTTCCTTCTGCACCTTCCACTGACTCTGCATGCCGTCTCCCCATGAAATTACTCTTAGAAGGTCAGAGAAGGTCAATGAAAGGCAGAGTTGCACTTGACTCTTTTCCTCATTTCTGCTATCCAATAACTCAAGATTTTTCATCAATTCTGATTCTGCTGGCTTAATAGCTTTTGAATTCTTCCCATCTCTCCATTGATCAGTCACAAGTTCTAGCCCCTCAAGCTCACCCAGAGATACATAATTCACACCCCATCCATGCCAAGGGAGGAAAATAAAAATGCCACACCCCCTGCTCAGCATTGCATAATGGTTCCTCTTCAATCACAGGACCAAAAATCTACCTTTCTCTGCCTGGTGTCCAAGGAACGCCCTTTATGATCTGGCTGCAGTGAACATGGCTACCAGGAAAGCTGCCACTGTTTGGATCTTGAATGTCCCTCAAAGTTTCAAGTGTTAAAGGTGTGTCCTGAGGGTAGCGCTTTCAGGAGGTGATGAAACTTTTAAGAAATGAGGCCTAATGAGAACTTCTTGGGTTACTGGATTGAACCCTTACGGGACTTTGAGGCGCCAACCCTTTTGCCTAGTCTCCTTGTGTCCTGGCCACCAGAGAGCAGGTTCTGCTTTGCCATGCCTGTGGCATGCTGCACCACCTCAGGCACAAAACAGTGGAGCCACGGACTTGACTCTCCAAAACTGAAAAAAAAAACAAAACCAAATAATGCATTTGTCATTATAAGTAGATTGTCTTGCATGTTTGTCAGAGTGATGGCAAGAAAACAAAAAGATTAACTGACGTATGGTGACAGAATTGAACTGGATGGAAGTCCCCTTGATCGTGTGCATGCTGCTCCTTCACAAAATGTTTATAGCAGGAGATAAAGGGTTTAAGGACATTACAGACAAATGTCATCAAATGCGCCCCAATTGGGATATTTCTATGACGTAGTGGACATGATCTTTTCAGGAATGGTGTTCATTTCTTGAGATGATTTTCCCTGTCAACACCTAACCCAGATGACATGAGAGGCAGTTTTCACGACCTGGATGTAATTTCATGTGATATTTGCAAGTTCAAACCAAATGGCCCTCTCTTCTTCCCACAAACTGCTCAATGTTTATTCCAACCCTTAATTCTCACATTCCACTATTCTGATTCACATACATTGAACTATCCTTAATATCATTCCTACCAATCAAAGACTGTGAAATTCTGGGGGGGGGGGGGGGGGGGGGGAGGAATGTTGGTTTTTTGTTTTGTTTTGTTTTTGTCTTGTTTTTCCATATCCAGACCATAGTAGAGTTGGGATCCAAACCATGTCCTTGACGACTGTGGTCTGGATGTCCACTCACAGGAACACAGAGAAGTGCTTTAGGAGCTAGGGCCCACCTCCCTGGAGTCCACAGCGTGGGTATGGTAGTACACCTACAATCCCAGCACTCTTGGAAGATGAGGAAGGAGGAAAGCAAATTTGAGCCTAGACTGGACAACTTAGTGAGATCTTGTGTCAAAACAAAAAGTGAAAATAGTAAAAAGCTGAGCTCAGTGCAAAGATACTAGGTTCAATCCTAGCACGGGGGGTGGAGGGGGGGGGCACATGTTCTAGCTGTGCCTGCCTTTCAGACTTAGTCTGTAGGTCTAAAAAGAAGAAAGGAAGACAGAGGTAATCCTATAGAATGGGACTTTCCTGATGCCAAGTGTAAGCATCATCTTGATTGGCCCTGTTGTTATTAACTATAAAAAGCTTTGGATCTGATGAAAGAGTTGTCTTTGGTTCCACCCACGCCCAGGTACATCTCTTGGTTCCAAGAGAGATATTGGTGGGGTCAGGTTTGTCTGTGTCCTACGTGATTTGCTCTCAAAGTGAAGCAAGAGAGCTTGACTTCCTAAGAAGAGCACCCGGGGTGATGAGCAGGAGGGTCTCTCAACTGATCCATTTGCTTGTCTGCCAGCAGGACCTGCAGCCACTGGCTGTCTGAGTCATACCTGCCCTGGGAACACCAGCCATCCTCGCCCCGCCCCCAGCTCATCCCCACCCCCACAAATTGTCAAAAAGGCATCATGATAGATGGAGCTCCCACATGCCACAAGGTGAGTGTTTAAATCTTTTATAAGACAGTCAATGGCCTTTATAAACCCGCAGACGAGAATTACACTGTGTCTGAGATGGAGCTGAAAGTCAATGGGAAATTGATTCTGTCTAGCTGGTGCTGTTTCAAGCAGAAGGCTTGCTGGGCGCCTTCGGGACCAAACGTGCCATCTCCAGAGTAGCCCCAGGGCCTGGCTTGTCACAGGCACAGAACACAGGGATATTAATGCCTATTTCTGGGCAGAGGACAGAGAACACCAACAGAAGCAGCTGCAGGTTCCTGCCACAGGAAAGCCCTGGAGGACGTTGCCTAGCACCCGGGATGGTTATTAAGTGTGTTTACTTTCCCAGCACCAATCTGATGCCATGGACTGCACCCCAGGCAGAGAAGTCAGAAGATGATAAACGGCCATTGATCTGGTGGCAACCACGGGGCAAGGCACACCTACAATTACTCTCCTTTGCTAATGACCCCATTAGCCACTGAATCCAACACAGTTAGAGGGTGTGATGATGCCAGTACCCACTGGCCTGACCCGTGCCATCTGCCAGAAGATGCCAACATGAACAGCAGGGACCCCTATTTAGAATCAGGGGAGCCCAAGGATCACAGGACAGGGTACAACAAGGGAGAGATTACAACGAGAGGGGAGTGAGTGGACGTCAGCAGGCAGCTCAAACAGCCCTAGCATCGGGAGGCCGAGAGGAAGAAAGAACACGCTTTTAGGCAGAGCTGGGGTTCCAAACATGTCTCTGTAATTTCCTGATGGAGTGGACTCATGGACTGCCTCCCCCATGTGCCTAGGGCCAGTTTCATCCTGTGTAACCTGGAATGGATAATGATTATTCGGCCTGGCAGGGCTGTTAGGAGGCTGAAACACAACACAAGCCACACGCCAGTGTAGGGCACACACTCAGTGGCTCTTAGCTTGTCTCAACATCCAGTACTACACTCAGAAGACATAAAAGCAGGTGGACTTTCTGTCTGTCTGTCTGTCTGTCTGTCTCTCTTTCTTCTTCTTCTTCTGCTTCTTCTTCTCCTTTTCTCTTTTAAAGATATGAACTGAATCAAACAATGAAAAATGGAAACTCAGCTTTAAGAACTACCTGCAGGAGGCAACAGGTATTCTACATCATTTCAGTCCTCCAACATCATGAAATACGCAAGTCGTTGTCCCTATTTCACAAATGAAGACTCTCGATCCCCAGGAGTTTCAAGAGATCAGTTCATCCACGAAAAGTAAACTCAAAGAGCACGTTTACGGTGGGGGCTTCCTTTGTGCTGGGCACCTGCCAAGGGAGGAGCTAAGTGGCAGGTAAGGGCAGACTTGTCGCAGAGCCAAGACTGGGAGGCAGGCTTTCTGAGGTCAAGTGCCAAGTCCTCTCTCTCCCTACGTTCCCCCCCCCCCCGTAAAACTCCCCAGATAATCATTGCACCCTGACGATCGAAGCGCCTGTTACGTTTCTGTCCGCTCACCTTATTTTGCAGGTGAAGTTGGGGGCGGGGGGTCCTGAGACTTGCCCAAGGCTACACAGAGAACAGAAAAAGAGCTGCACCCTTAAATGAGGCTGGTAGAAGTTCGGGCTAGGGCTGTTTTCCTTATGATCTTCTTGTTTTCTGGAATGTTGTGCTTGACTGCCCGCTGCTGGTCTATACAAAGCCTGAGGCTCACAATGTTCTAGGAACTGTGGGAGGTAGGCTGAAGGTGAGAGTTGCTGTGCGCTGTTCAGAAATATTTGCATCGCCTTCCTGGGAGGTCACCACATCAGGCTCAGATAAAGGGTGGAAAGGAACAGCATCCCAGCATCCCAGCATCCCCGCTTCCCTCTGTTTTGGCTAAGTATCTCAATTGGTATTAGATCGTCAGGTGTCTTTGAACTTCAATAAAGGAGCTTTATTTGAAAACACTTCAGGGTGCCAGAGAAGCATCTTTTTCCACATCAGCAGTCTACCCAAGGCACGCTCAGCAAAGAGCAAATACCGCCGGCTGCTGGGAGGGGTGGGAGCGAGGGCAGTGTGGCGGTGGGATTACTGAGGATGAGGTCAGGCAGGAAGGGGCAGCAGAGGTGAGCTTCCCTGTCGTCAGACACAGACACAAATAAACACTTGCTGGCAGCTGGAAATTCAGCTCTTAAACCCAGTAAAATGAGGAGAACCTAGTATTGTCATAAAGGGCATATTGTCGATGGGGTGTAGCAATGTGGAGCTGGCTTAAGGCCCAGAGCCACTTGGGTGTTCTCATGAGTACACAGTGTGAGGGGCTTAGAGCGCAGCCTCAACCTTTCCTAACTATAAAATGGGCAGAAGGCCAAGACCCACGTGCTAGGAGTGATGTTTCCATGCTGCCATCGCATTGAAAAGCCTACCATACACACATCTAGTCATCCATCAGACAAGTCTTGAGTACCAACCACATACTAGCTGTAAGCCAGGACCTAGGAATTTAATATACATAGGGAATATTTGATTTATGGAATTTAAAACTTAGTAAGGAAAACCAAGATGAATGAAAGCAATTAGAGTAAGATGGACGAGTAGGCCAGTAAACATGGGACCAGGGAGGACGTGGAAGGAGCTGTGTGAGAGGCAGCAGAGGGTCAGGGGGCTGAAGAAGTGACTGTCATGGTAGAGAGACACCAGTTACGCTCATTGGAGTTGGGCAAACAGATAACTATATTGAGAATAATGGGAGCCAGGCTTCCGGCTAGAGAAGATATTTACACTCATGAAGAACAAGAATGAAGTTGGAAGCATTGAGGTTTTAGATTAGAAGTGGGGTTGGGGGTGACACTCAGAGACTATATAATTTGTCTAGGAAGGGTGAGGCCCCAGATTCGGTCCCTCAGCACCACATAATAGATGGCTGGTAGAGCGTGCCTGCAATCTCAGCACTCAAGAGGGTGAGGCAGGAGAATTATCATGTATTCAAGGCCAGCCTGAGCTACATAGCGAGTTCAGGACCAGTCTGGACTACAGAGCAAGACCTAGTAGGAGAAGAGAAGAGGAGAAGGAGGAGGAAGAGGAGGAGGAAGGAGAGGAAGAAGAAAGAGAAGATATAGAAGTGAAGGTTTCAGTGTGAATTCATGTTTCTGAAACATATATATAAATAGATTTGGAACCAGATATAGATCAGTGGTTATTAACCACAAGCAATTTTTCCCTCAAAGTGCAAGATGATATCTGGCAATATTCAATATTTGGTTTGCAACAACTAGAGAGGGGAAAGCTACTCCTGACATACAGAGGATACGGACTAGAAATGGTGCTGAAGACCTTACAACACAGAGAACAGCCCCAAGACAATGGATCACCCAGCACAAGCTATCGTTATCAGTACCTGTGGCAGAGAGTCCAGATATCATATCAGGAGAGAGAGAGAGAGAGAGAGAGAGAGAGAGAGAGAGAGTCGAGTAAAGATACTAGACAGATATAATATAAATAATAGGTAGGTAGGTGTGTGTGCATGTGTGTGTGTGTGTGTGTACGTGTGTGTGTGTGTGTGTGTGTGTGTGTGTGTACATATAGATTTCCTTATTCAGTCTACTGAGTTGACCTGGATGTACTGACACCCCCATGGATCTGAACACACTCGTTGCTATGATCTTGACTCCCAAATACCACTCTTACTGGAGAAATAGCTGATTTCAGGATGGGACAGGAAAGGTCGGAGAGAAGCCTACAAATGTGTGTTGTACCAAAAAGTAAAGAGATACTCAAAGAATCACGGGGACACATTTAAAGTGGCACAAGGAGCCAACGTGATGGATCTCCCATTGGCCAAGTTTGAAACAATGTGTGTGAGAATCAAGATGAATAATATAAGGGACATATTTAATTCATTGAATAAAAGATGAATTCATGTAACCGTTCTGATAAATAAACAAGTAACAAATGCATGAGAAAACAAGAGACACTCTTCCTTACTAGCTTGCCAAATAATAAATATTAAAAATTTTTGAAGATGGATAAATTCACCTTTCGACCCAATCATAGGAACATCAGGAATGATCAATAGATGCTCAAGGATGCCGGGTGGGGTGTCACTGAGATATAGGGTACTGAGGCCATTGCAGAGACACCCTTGAGGATGCTATTTGAATATTTTTTTTCATTGTATATATTTAAAATATACAACATGATGCTTTCACATACATTAAAGCACAATGATGACTGAGCAAAGCCTGGGACTTTTCTATACATGATGACTTTTTTTAATACAGGAACACGGCAGACAGCATCTTGACCAGATAATGAGAGTGGGCGCTCTGGAGCGGGTTGACACTCATTCCCTCTGGTGGGCTCCACTGAGAAAAGACACCATCAACTGGGCCAGAGATGGACAGCTTTGTTCCGATCATGACAAATACTGGACAGACTCAGCCTAAGGTCTGCTTATATCTTCTGGGGAAGTATTTTGAAATGCAAAGTCATCAAAGAAAGAGTAAGGTGAAGGTATATTAAAGTATATTTGAAGGTATTTTCACCATGAGAAAATGTGTACTAGGTTGTCAGCGAGGTACTGCACAAGCTACCTGCCCTTGATTGGTCCAGAAATGAGTAGTGGTGATATATATGCACGAGTGTGTACACACTCACAGAGAGGGGGAGAGAGAGAGAAAGAGAGAGAGAAAGAACAAATAATGAAACAAGATAAAATGTTAAAAAGTTGATATTTGGGTGAAGAAGCTGAACAAGTTAAACAAGTATTTGTACAGGACTCACAAGTTTTATGAAATTTTGTAATTAAAAAAGCATGTAAAACGTGTATCATAATAATTTTATTTTATGAATTGCAAATGTAAACGGATACAGTTTGTTACCCATATCATGTGCCCACAACCTACCGTGAATGAGGGTAGGTATGAAGGCAACACATAAATGTTTTATTCAGTTATCTCTGAGAGATTGAAAGATGAATAATTTTTGTCTTTTTTAAAATATGTCTTCATATAATAAAAAACTTCTTCCATGAACATGCATTATCTAATTGCTTTATTATGGTCAGAAATAGCATTATGCGTATCGCAAAATAATTGGAAAACACGATCAAGTTGAATTCTAAGGTCATTCCTCCTCTCCTCCACTGGAAACCAGGATCCAATCAGCCAATGAAGGAACTGCTTGCTGGCTGCTCAGCAGATCCCCCTGACCGCACTGGAAGAAAAAGCACCAAGCCCAGAGAAGTGGTAGCACGGGGCGTGTTGTTGGGCAGGCTTCCCTCATTCGTATGGTGTAGCCTACATTCTTCCCTCAGAGCACCTCTGGGACCCAAGTGATGCCTGGGATGTAAACAGGCTTCCTAACCTATGAAGAGCTTGCTTGTGCACAGCAGTACAAATAAGCAGGTAAAAAATCAATATGACTTTCATAATTCATAATAATCTATCAGCGAGGCAAAGCTCTTAGTCACTGTTCACATGTTACATTCCCGAGAAGCAAAGCCACGGCCCTGTAAGCATACTCGTCTTCCAGACAAAGAAAGTTAAAGAGCCTCTCCCTGAAGTCATCTACAAAGTGATAGGACCAAGATTTGGCTCAGTACATACACGTCATCTCTTTGTGCCTAAGATGCTGGTCTCCTTTATCTCTTAGAAGAAAGGTCTGTTCCCGTCACATAAAATGCTTTCCAGAAAGAGTTGAATGCAAGTTTAAAAAAAAAAAGTAGGTATTTTAGAAGCTCAGCAGTCTCAGCAACATCTGACTTGGAGGCTTTTGGGACCTCTGGTGTCTCCTTCGGAGCCTTCCACGTGGTTGCTTAAGTCCCCACAATGCCCGTCAGCAAACGCCCTACCATGTCGGGTCATCCTTGTCAGTCAGGATAACCTATGGTTAGCTGAAGAAAAGTGATGAGGTAGAGGAAGAAACATTCCAGCAGCATCTCCCCTCACCCTGGTGACCTGCTTTGCTGAGTCCTGGGCAACGTCATTTGAAGCAAGTCAAATTGTGACCCAGGAGGCCAGCTAGGGGACTGATCCTTTCTGTGAGGACCAGCCAACCTACGTGCTGTCCCCTTGTGGTACTGTTAGAGTAAGTTCTTCTGTTATTTATTTTTAAATACTTGTTACTATTTACTAAAAATAAAGACTTTCAACCCCTTCAGAGACCACGTGTGAACTCTTCCTTTCCACCTTTTGAGGTGTGGATTTCATCCCTAAATGAGATCCTTCCCGTTGAGCTTCGCAATTATGGCAACAATATGAAGATAAAAGTGTGTGAAGAACACCAATGGCTTCTTAATATGAAGAATTTCATTTGACAGTGTGACTGTGTTTACTGAGTCCTGGTGTTTTTACACTATGGCCTTCTTTGTTAAAACAAGATGAGAGGCAGACATAATACCAGGAGAATTGGGATTAGACAATATATCTGCTTCTAAGACTTGAAAAACAACACAGACCCTAATGAGGTCTTCTGAAACAGGAGAAACCAATTCCTGGAGAGGGGATACATCCTGTTGAACGTCACACACTTTGTGATCCGGGGGAAGCTCCGTGCCATAGCCCTTGAAGCCATCAGGACAAAATTTTCAGAGTAAAATCATTTACAAGGAAAAGTTTACAGCCACTGGATTACAAGTTTACTCAAGGCAGTGACTGTGTAGGACTTAAAGGTTCCTAGTAGACACTTGTGATGCAAAGAAATAGCCGCATTCTGAAAACATACACACGGTTGCTATTTGAAATCACTTAATTTGCATCTTAAATAAACTTCTGTGTGGCCACATCTCAAAAGGGTCCTGTGCATGTGCTTTCTAAACAAAAGGTGACCAGTACTGTGATAATTAAGCAGCTGGCATTGACTGAAGTGCTCAGTGAGATGAAGCATGGACTGCTTGAGGAAGCGATTGAAAGCCTTCATATACACCATGAATCATCTCTCAAATGCACATTCATTAAATCAGAATTCATAACTTTGGTATTTTATCTAACAGGTCTGTTACCCTTTTGAGACTCTATTGGTAGATTAAAAAGACAGATGTTTCCAGAGCTGAGATGAAAGGGTGGGGGTGGGGGCGGGAGGTGGAGGACCAGCCAGGCATTAATTAAATGGACCAGGCTACAAAATTACCATTACCCACCGTTTAGGTTTTGAGCAATCATCTGAGATAAAAATCAAAGACACTCAAGAAATCTTGGTGGGTGAAAAAAACCGAAGCAGGATGCGATGCTGAAGGCGTCTGGGATCTGCCCGATATCCACAGACATGATGGCTCAAAGACAATGATGGATTTGAGGGTTTCGGAGATGGCTGTCACTTGGTGAAACGCCAGAGTCCGGTTGATCTGAATCCCAATTTTTACTTCCTCAGGGTGCTGGGGAGCTAGAGGGAAATGAGAATCTCTCCCGGTTTTTAGTTCTTCAAAGGCACCTGCTCCTTTGAGTGGAAGCAAATATATATCACATCAATGTCACATCCCACGACTATTGTCCCCTGCACCTCTTTGGGTGATCAAATGAAAGTAGATTGAGGAGTATGTGGAGATGTTTAGCTCTTTTGACTGCCGGCAGCCGTAAATTGATGGATCAAGGTGACATTGTCCCCCAGGGCTCACAATTGTCACACTTCTTAGACTCTCATATTCATAAAAGCAGACATAGAATCCTTGTAGGCAGCCCTCTTGTGCTGAAAGTAAAGGGGACCTTTTCTTTTAACTACTTTGACATGATACCACCATCCTCCAAAGCCTTTCAGCCCACCCTTTTCCCAAGCAGCTCTACGGGCCAGCTGCTGATTTATTTACATTCCCACTGAACCTTCTGGCACTTTCTTTGCTCAGAATAACACACATCTAAATAATGACTAGTCTCCATTGCAATCTAATTAAATCACTGAAACTACAGCAATACGACCAGCACAAGAGTGAACTGGGACATAGCACATTTAAAGAGAAATAACCATGTCCTCCACTGTATCTGGTAATGATGTCTCCTCCCTTTTGTGCTTTGTTGAGTGGAGGATATTGAATTCTGAATTCACAAGCAAGTAGAAGAAAAAATGCACATGATTTGAACAAAAATTGCCAATAAATTCATCAAATGCATGCTGCCCACCTCCCTTCCACCTCTGTTTCCTTATAAAACTAGGAAACTAGGTGTTCTACAGAGTCACATGGAATTTGCAAGTTGATGTCTATTCCTTGTGCACCTCTGGGATAAAACAGGGGAGGAGTAACGCACATCGCAGAGTATTTCTGTAGCTGACATGTGCCTCATGAATCAGGGTTTCTGACTTACTATGTCTATGTAGGGCTCAAGAATTTTCATTTTTAACAGGTTCACAGGGTATGCTGATATTATGGATCCAGATACCACCCTTGAGAACCACTGCTTAAGGTAAAGAAAAGGCATTGGCAAAACCACCCTACTTCCACGAGGCAAAATGGGCAAGATAAAATTGACGAATCTTCCAGCCCACCTGGCACTAATGCCACCGATCAGTCAGACTCATTGGTTGGCTCATTCTTTTCTTGTTGCAATCACATACAAGCCCTTATGCTTATTGATATCTGTAGCGAGACAAATTTATTCTTATGACATTGGAGTCAATAGTGTTGAAGGGGAAGAGGCATGCAGAGATTTTCCAGTCCCGCTGGAGCCCTGAGCCCAAAATTGCAATCAGAAAGGCTGAGTAACTTGCCTGGGACCACAAAACAGAGAAAGAACTAAAATCCAGAGCTGCTGACACTCTGCTACAGCATTTCCCTCGACTCAGCCTAACCACTTGCCCGAGCCAGGTGTTTGAAATATCCTGCTGATCCTAGCAGAGCCATTTTCTGTTTACAAGACAGTCCCTCCTTGGACTGGTGGTTCTCAGTCCTGCTTGGCTTCCCATCAGTATCCTCTGGGGAACTAAACAAGGACAAGAGAATCAGGCCCCCCTTCAGAGATTTTGATCAGTTGCTCCAAGGTGGGGCCAGGCATGTAATTTTTTTAAAGCTCCCCAGGTGCAGTTGAGCTGAGAACTGCTGCCTAGACTGTGGGATTCTCAAAGGCAGAGTGTCCGTTCCCTACTCTGCAGCCAGCAGAGCTCTGGGAGGTTCTAGGTAAAGAGCATGGAATGAAAAACAGACAATAATCATGACCAAAAGAAAAAAAAAAAACCCAGCAGCCACGGCAGCCAGCACAAGGAAACTTGTTAAAAAGGCAAACGTCTCAATCCCACCTACACCTATTGATTCAGAGACTGTGAGGGAGGATTCCGGTTTTAGGTAATTCCAATAGACGGTGTCTATGAGGATTTCTGGAATGGAAGGAAAGTCTGTATGTGAGAATTAAGTTAGAAACCTACGAGAAAACCAAGCATGGTGACACACACCTGTAATTCCAGCACTCGGGAAGCTGAAGCAGGAAGATCGTCATGGGTTCTAAGCCAGCCTGGACTACAGAGCAAGATGTGTTCTCAAGAAAAAAAATAGAGAATAAAGAAGCACTGCCCAGGAAGATGGCAGACAAAGCATTAGGGTAGAAGTCCAGAGCCTGTGAGACATGGAGGAGCCAGTCTATACCACGGCAGATGGTGGGTGAAGGCCAGGGGTGGCGACAGTTCTGGAGAAGTGCCCAGGGAGAGGTGGGGGAACTCAGGAATTGGAGGTTGCTCTTTGTCTGAGGGAACTGAGGTTGAGGACGTTTGTCACTTCACTGGAGGGGGAAAGGCCATCGCAAAAGGTATAGGGCTAAGGCAGCTCCTGGGCCCTTATGAGAGCACTGGAGGTGACACACTGCAGGTAAATGTGGCAGGTGACCAACAGGGGCCCTAGAGGGCAGAAGGACTAGGAAATGCCCCCACGCTGCTGTACTTCAGCGAGGGCCAGGTTTCCGGAACTTCACGTTCATAGTTGCTAAAGCGAGCAGAATAGCGATTTAACAAGGGTGTTATAAAAATGACAGGGTAACAGAGTGATGGGAGCAGCTCAGCTCACTGCCTGGAACTGAACGATGCCCAAACATTACAGCTGCAGTTTGGGCTCAGATGGGACACCTGGTGTCCTCACGCTCGCTATGGAACAGAGAAAGGGAACTGGAGAAGGAGAAATGCAGAGAGAGTGGGTGTTTTGCCCAGAATCTCCCCTACATTTGGAGGTTGGGTTCCCCAGCTAGCGCAGAACCCTCATGTTACCTTGGACTAGCTTTGAATTCAGATCCGCCTCCCCAAAAGGAGGAAGCCACTTAGCTGTCTCCAGCCTGGTGCTTACCCAGTCCTCATGCCTAAGAATCCAAGTGGCGAGTTGGAATACAACCAAGGGAGACATTTTCTGGAGGTGGTGTTTTAAAAATACAAAAATAAAAGAAATCCCCTTGACGTTATTAACTTAAAATCATATAAAAGCCACAGAAAGCTCTCTGCCTTCCTTCATTTCAGACTGAAACAGTACAGCCTGGCTTTGAAAATGGGCTCGCGCAGCAGCAAGGCGCACTGGAGGCGATGTGGGCAGCTCGCTGGTCCATCCCTTGATCACGTGACTCTGTGTGGCCAGTGGAAGGAGAGCTATTTTCCCATGACAAGCATTATCTATTCAGTAATTAATCAGTGACCAGTGAGTGTCATTCTGCTGAGATCTGAGGAGCAAAGGATGAATAATGACAAGCTGTTGACCACGTAGCCTTCAAAGAAATGACCCAGACCAAAAGGGAACGTAACGTGTTTTACACTAGGAAAAGAGCTCAGTGAGTCAACCCCATGCAGCGGTCCTGCAGAAGAAGCACTATGCCACCCTAGCCACCGATGACTTTGAATGGCTCTCCACACTGAGTGGTGGAGAATTGCTCCACAATGCTTGAATTCCAGAACTCTATTCTTTCCTGAAGTTACATACCACTTAAAATAGGAATGCCATAGACCCCAGAATATGCAGTTTTCGTATTTTATGTACATACATTAGATATCTAATTGAGCCATGTAAAAATTTTTAAAGTCTGACCTTCTATTTTACATAGTGACTTTGACCTTATGTTGATAAAATCAGTATGCTACATTGTCTAGGGCAAGAAAAGGTACATTGATATAACCTGGATGGCTTTCTACATATGACAAATCCCAAATGTCCTTTTCTCCTTTTTACAAAGCCATGCTCACGAGACAGGTGCTACATATACATGGCACACACACAAATTGCACATATAGCTATAGTACAAGAGAAGGGAGTGACCTTCCTCCATCTTGAAGGAGTACTGTTTACCTAGTCAGCTTTTGTAGGGTATCAACTTCTGGTCTGAAGACTAGTTCTATTGCTTATGTTTAACCAGATGTCGAAGGACTCTGTGACAATATTCAAACAGCCTAAGAGTTCACTGGGAGTGGATGAACTCACATTATATGATAATGAGTACTTGTATATTAGATGGTTCATTTAATTTTGAATGTATCGCTTACAACAAAAATGCTTCCTGTGTTCCCCCATTAGATCTCTCTTGTTAGTTTTCTTCTTCCTCTGGTGCCCAGCCTAATACTTGGCACATTTACATGCTTAATAAATATTTGTTGGATGATCTGGTGAACAAACAAATGAAGTGAAAGAATAGGTCTGTTTTGTTGGACTTTTGTCCCCTAAGATGACAAAAGACAGTCACGCTGCCCCTGCCATCAGAATGACAGTCAGAAGGTTCTTTGATGAGCGAGGATACCCACGTGAGGTATTTGTTGACTGAAACAATGAACTACCTGGGAAGTTCTGAAAGCACACCAAGTCTGGCTATGCTGCAGCTAGCCCGCCATGAGGCTCGGGCTGTGTTAGGGTTTGCAGGTTGTTTTTAGAGGAGGTCAGAATGGGTGGGAGATCCCAAGGCAGTGGTTCTCCAAGTGGGGTCCCTGGATGAAGGGTCTCAGCAACACCTGGTCATTGACAGAAAGAAAAACATTAAGGCCTCTTCCAGATTTGTTGTGAAAGAAACATGAGGGTGGGAGTGAGTCTGGTGAGCAAGACAGCACTGAAGACCAGATGTTTGTTCCTGTGGCTCCAGGCCCAGCATGGGGAGATGGGGCAGAAGCCCTTCCTTCCACTCAGAGCCTAAGATATAGAATCAAGACTGCAGGAGCCGCAGCAGCCCCGGGGTATATGTCACTGTTCGTCTGTTCTAAAAATTGCTACATCTGTACATGCAACAGCTAATAAAAATGTCTGCGCAGTGGGATTGAGAGCTTTATTACTCACTGTCGAGAACCTGATTGCTCCAGGCTTCTCTTTCCAGCCCAAGCACATAGTCACCGCAGCAGATGGACACCCAGCTCTCCAGGTTTCTCCTGAGCTACTCGGGACGTCCCATGAACCCTCCCTGGTCAGCTTTCTGCTGTCTGCCTTGTTCCTTCAAACCTGCACAGCCTCTATTTGGGTTTTTTTTTTTTTTTTAAGGCCAGCCCCTCGGAAGGGACAAAATCTTACCTGCCTAGCCTCAGGCAGAAGCCCAGGCATAGCTCAAGGACACACAGTAAGCACAGAAGGGGAGAGGAGGAACAGTGCCTTCAGAAAGGTCAAACAAAGGAACAGAACCAGAAGGAGGGAACTTAACTCCCCAAGCTACGACTCTGGTGGACAGGAGGTGGGGATTCAGAGCTTCAGAATCAGACACACTGCTGGCAAATGGGCTGGGTTGCTTCCTCACATCCCTCTTCTGGGCTGTGGAGCTCACATCTGTACACCGAGAAACAGGTACTGTGGACCATTGAGGAGGAACTTGAGGTCTACAAAATTTTCAGTGTGATGATGTTGTTTGTCCAGGCCCTGACAGAAGGAAGGAAGAAAGAAGAAAGGGACGGAGAGGAAGAAGGGAAAAGGGAGGGGGAGGAAAGGGAGGAAGAAAAGAAGAGAGATACGTAGAAGAAAAAGGAAGGGGGGAAGGGGAGAGGAGGGCAGGGAGGAGAGAAGAGGAAAGAAGAGGGAAGGGGGATGTCTTAGTTACTTTTTCGTTGCTGTGGCTCAATACCCCACACCCATAAATTTAGGAAAGGTTTATTTTAGCTCATAGTCTCAGATGGTCACAATCCATTCAGGGGCGGCCGGCAGCAATCAGAGTACAGGACAGAGGCAGAGGTGGAGGCAGCGTCTCAGGACATCACACACAGGAAGAGAAGCTGAGGCTGGTTGAGACTAGTCCCAGTCCTCCAGGAAGGCAGGTGCAGCTTCTGTATCCTTTCAGGTCTCCGCCCAGTAACCGGTCCCTCCTGCATCCAGGTGTGGCCGCTACACACCGTTAATCCTAACTCACACACCTTTAGTCTTAACTGTAATCCACCCCTCCCGACTAGACCCCAATCCACCAACATCACAGGGTTCCATAGACAATCCACAACATTAAGATACATGCGACTTTCGGGGACACTCCAGATCCTAACCACAGCAGGGGAGAAAGGGAGGGGAATGTGGAAAGGCCACACCGACTCTGCTATAAGTCAAAGCGCAGACACATTTCTCCCTCCTTCAGGGCCTCATTCTGCACCCAGCACAGGAGCCTCAGAAAGGGAAGCAGGATGAACGCATTGCAGGCCTGTGTGTCTGGACAGTCCTTTCAAGTCCCTGTACTTGGGGATGGAGGAGGCCTTGGTTTGGGAAGGGAACAAAAAGAGGAGACAGGGGAGGAAGAGGAGGAAAAGAACACAAAAAGTTCGCAGGACAGTGACAGAGCAGCAAGAAGGCCAACAGCTTACTTTCGCCCTGGTGTCTCTGAGCCTGCACTTGCGAGAAGAAAGACCATTTCCTTCCCCCTCAAAGCAGCCTGCCGGGGCCAGGGGTTCTACTAGAGCCGCATGCAACCCACAAGCAAGCCTGACCAAGGGAACATGCCAGCGAGGGGCAGAGACGGACTCCCTGGCAGGAATATCTGCGGACAGTTCCCTGAGGGTGGGACTGCTCTCCCACCGCACCGTGCTCCTGCTCTCTCACTGAACTGCAGGGCCACCCGTGTTCTGCCCTTATGAGTGGAATGCCAGTGATAACACCACCTCTACTGCGCTGCTGTGCGGATTAGATGTATCAGTTGACTGAAAGTAACAGAGCCCGAAAACTAACAGAGTTCAGTAGATGGCGGCTGTGACGGGAAGGCAGATGGGGACCAGACGGAGAGGATGACGATGAGATGTTTCCATTTGCCTGCGAAGCCTCCACCTCCAGCCGGGCCTTGGCACGCAGAAGGTGTTTGCCTGGACATGCAGTCTGAAATGTGGGGTCCCTACTCTGACCGTCCCTCGCTTGTCCCAGCTTCCCCCGCCTCGGAGCAGGGCTAACAATGCCCGCTGCTGACGCAACCCTCACTCACGCTTGCCATGTCGTGCAGGACACCCCATATTCCCCACTTTCCGGAGACCTGTTCCCCACCCGGAGTCATAAAGGACTCATGAAGGAACGCGGAATGCCCAGGCTAGGCTCTGCTGGTTAGGAAAGGCACATTTGCATCTTAATGTTAGTAAAAAGAGGCATTCAAGTGACCCAAATATGCTTCATCTGACTTGTCAACCCACCCCTCCTCAGACCAAGTGTGCTGAGCTTCTGAAATAGCAGGTTAGGCATGTAATTGTTACTTCGGTTACAGAAAAAAAAAAATCCAGAGGCTTGGTAGATATCAATTAGCATCCCAATTATAAGCAGTCAGCAGCATTTTGGAAGGCCAGACAGCTCCATGGGAGTGCCACATCGTGCCCAATTATGCCCCAAAGAGTGGCGACCCAACGCCGAAGGGGGGCCACAGCCGAGGTCCTACGGGCCACATGCGTCGGATGTGTCATCCTCCATCCTCTGTCTGCAGCCTCCTCTCTCAGCAAGGGTCATCCACTTCACCCTATCCCTGGACCACAGGGCCCATTTCAAGACATTTCACGTGTCAGCCCTTTGCAGAAGCCCTCCTCCACGTCTGCAGCACTTCTGCTGCCTCTTCTGCATTTATTCATTCCTTATTCGTTTAGCCATTCTATAAATACCTGGTGGGTTTAGTTCACCCAGTACAGTGAAAGGACACAGTGGGCAGAGACCCAGCGTGCCCTCCTGGGACACAGGGTCAGCTGCTCCCATGGACCTGGTTTCTCCCTCCCCTCCTCCTGCTGCAGTGCCTACACCCTGAACTCCACAGGCCTGTTTCCATCTTGCTCCTTCCCGCTTTCCTCAAGCACTCCACAGCTATGTTCTGTTCATCTTCAAATCACCTGGATGCAGCAGAACCTGGCACCTAAAGCGATGCTCAATAACAGCGTGAGTCAGGCATCAAATTGGTGCTTACCTTGCACTCATGTTTCAGGTTGTCTGTGTGGTCATTGTGTCCATGGCCTTTTCCTATGGCAGCCTCTATGTTTTCCCTCTTAGTCTCAGTTGGGAAACAAATGGCTTAGTGGTTAAAGCACTTGCCTAGCAAGCACTACGTCAAGCACTAGGTACCTGAGTTCAATTCCCCCAGCACCACATGAGCTGAGTGTGGTGGCACATGCCTGTAATCCCAGTACTCGGGAAGCTGAGGCAGGTGGATTGCCCTGAGTCCAAGGCCGCCCTGGGCTCCATAGTGAGTTCAGGACCAGCCTGGGCTACAGGGCAAGACCCCATCTCAAAATAATAATAATAATAATAATAATAATAATAATAATAATAATAATAATATACATCTCTAGCTGACAGCATCAGCATCCACCTGTTGGGACACAAATTTTTTCCAAAGCTCCAATTGTTGCTGATCCAACTAGCCAATAGGCTGCTAAAAGGTTGTGAAGGCAGCGTGAATAAAGTATTGTTTACTACTTGAAAATGAGAAACCAGTTCTCACTGACCCATTGCCCTTAACTACATGAAGCAAGCACCTCTTCAAATACAGCCATAGAAACTGACATCAGTATTACTCCCTCCCTTTCCTATCTGACCCACGGATGTGCACAGAGTAGGTGGGGTGCCAGCTCAGGCTGAATGAATGAGTCAAACCCCCCAGGACATCTTCCTGGGTTGGCGAGATTATCTAATTTATAATTTACACCCTTCCTCTCAAATTCCACATAAATTTGTAGACTGTCCCCTTCGAAATCCCAATGTGCTTCTAAAAATCCTAAAGCTTCTAACAAACTATGGAATGGCTCAGAACAGCCAGGCCCACAAACCTCCAGCCAACTGCAGGGTGTGTTTCGAGCCTGAAGAGTCACTGATCCCACAAGGAGGCTGCAGGAGGTAGAGGCTGTGGCCCAGGTACTCACAGGGAACACAGAAGGGCTCCTTTCTCTCCATCAGCCTGGCTTTCCTCCTCCCTGTTCTCCTCCTCCACCTCTAATTCAACCCTATAAAGAGAGCAAGAAGGAGGTGAGTTACCGGAGACCAGAAACAGAGAGGGCTGTGTGATAGGGCTGTGACTAACAGCTGCATAGAATGCATGTGCCCCACAGATGGAAGTAGGGAGCCAGCTATCCTAACACTTCGTCCCTCAGCGGAATGGTCTGGATCTTAAATGTCCCCTAAAGTCTCATTCATTAAAAGTTTGATTCCCAATTAATGGCATTATTGGGTAACACCTCTGAGAAGTGGGATCTAGTCGAAGAAATTGGGTCACTGAGACGTGCTTTTAAAATATATATTTTTATATACCTAGTACACTGATGTTTTCTTTCTGTCTCCCTCTCTCTCTCTTCCTTACGCACTCTCTCTCTTCTTCCTGGAGATGCCATGGAGATGAGCAGGTTTCTCCACCAGGTGCTGATGTGCTCTCTACCATGATCGTCTGTCTCGCCTCAGGCCCAAAGCGAGACAGACAAGCAGCCATGGGCTGAAACCTCTAAAACCACAAGCCAAAATAACTGTTTCCTACTTTAAGTTGATGTCCTCAGACACTTTGTCACGGCAATGAAAAGCTAACAGTGCTCAGACCTTCACTTTCCTTTTTCTCACTTCACCAAGGCTCAAAATCAGTAAGAAACCAGAGGACAGAGGGGCTGTGATGCGCTAGAAAGATCAGCCTCCCAGGAAAAGCAAGGGACTGCCATGCTTGTCCAGGCAAAGAGCTCATGTCCTAATACAAGGAAACCCACTAGCCATTGAGTGAGGACAGCAAAATGTCGACTCCTTATACTTTCGGCAAGTCCTGTGATCAACAGGCTTCAGTTTATCATCAGTTTGGATGCGTTCCACATCCCTCTTATCTTCTACTGGGAGGAGGTCTTTTTTCACCCTGGGAGTGGACCACACCTTCATTTCTGTGAGGCAAGAGTTCATGGCAGTCTTGTTTTTATTAACTTGCCACCAGAGGGTCGGCTAAGACTTTGGGAAAGAAGATATTAAGATATGACACCCCAGCAAATCCTCTGAGTCACAAGCATAATCCTCCCTGCCACTGTCACTGCTGTGCGGTAGCAGCTCAATCCATCATGGTAATTGGTACTGTCTTCCACTGGGCCAACTGACCGACTCCTTTCACTGTTTCTTGGTCTAGTGGCATGAAGATCTCATTATGTCCAGGAAATATTTTTTTAACTTTTGCTGTATTTTAGAGCATGAATGCCCCCACAAAACCTGTGTATCGCCCGGGCGATACTATTGGGAAGTGATGGGACCTTTTAGAGGGGTAGCCGCGGGGGAAGTCCTCAGACCACTAGGCATATGCTCAAAGGAGACTAGAACATTCTGGCTCCTTCTTCTCTCTTCTTCCCGGCCATTAGGTGAGTGGTTTTACCCCACCATGGGCTGCTCCTGTCATGGTATCTTGCCTTATCACAGGTGCAAAGCAAAAGGGTCCCTTCCCCCGCATCTCGGACTAGAACCTCCAGAACTATAAGACAAAATAATTCTTCGTTATTTAATTATGTCAGATATTTTGTGATAGTGGCAGAAACTAATTATTACAAATTCAAGTTCAGAAACCCATATTTTGCTCCTTGGTGTGATCATTCTTCCCCAATTTAGGCTATTTATGATAATTTCTGTTTAGAATTGTACTGTATTGTGAACACAAATTATCACATTTCTCAGTACAAATTTGTGAGATAAATACCTGTTGACCCACTCTATAGATAAGAAAAGAGAGGTTAGGGGACATTATTTTCCCCAGTACCATAAAAAGCTAATGGTTGGGCATTGGTACTGAACACTAATGTTTAGGCCCTTTTATTTGACTCAGGCTGCTGCCTTCAGGAGTGCCCAGACCCTAATTGTCCCATAAGTACTAGATGTGTGCACCTGGACAGATGGCATTTTGGATTATTAAGGGGCATAATTTATTTGCCTCCATACCTTATTCTTCCCCAGGCCTCAAACATTGCAAAGTTGGTAAGAGCAAAATCCTCTCTTCTGGTTTCACAGAGCACCTGATGCCGTATTTCCTCGTCTTCACTGTTGAGACTTAACAAATTCCTGGAAGAGCCTCCCCTTACAACCACAGCAACCCCGCGAGCTGTTCTCCAGGCCTCTGCTGAAAGCAGAAAATGGTAACACAAGGTACATCTCCGGGCAGATTTAACTGGCGATGGTGCCACCAGATAAGGCACCTTTGCAAAACCCCAAGGTCTCCTTCCCACGGCCTTTCAAATTAAAAGCGTTCCCTCCACTAATATATTAATTAAAATGAAATATTAATAGCTGACCTCTATTATTTATGGACTGTTTTTGGAGAATAAAATATTGATATCCAAAGAGAAATCAATTTCAGTGAAACTTCCTTTTCCAGAACAAGCTTGATTCGTGTCACACAATAGAGAGATAAGCTTATCGGCTGCATCAGTTCAAAGACGTCAGCCGTAAATGTTGATTTTGAACCAATAAGAAGATTATAAGCACTGTCATAAAATATCCTTCCAGGATGTAAATTATTCAAAGCTCTTCGTGGGCAGATGCGGTATCTCATGCCTCAGTGATCCCGCTCTATGAAATACATTTCATTTATTAAAACCGGAGAGGCCCTCTGTTGATAAAACCCCTAAATAAATGATAATCTTCATCTTCTTCTTCCAAATTATCTTCACGATTAGAATTTGAAATGTTTGTGCCGGCGGTGGTGTATCAAAGAGTGCAGCCTCTATAAGCCACCTTTATGTCTTCATTGGAAGATTCAGATCCCCGCGACAGTCAATCCCTCTTTCCCTGGAGCAGGACCGTGGGTCTAGCAATGCAGACAAGTTCTGTGGACTCATCTTTAATGCTGGGGCAGCAAGAAAGGGAGACTGGACTGCAAAGCTGTGGAGGCCCAATCCCATTAACTACTCAGTCTCAGCAGGACTCAGCGTCACCCCATACAAGTCATTCAACCTGTCTAAAACGGAGATTCTCTTATAGGACAGGAAGGTGGGAGATGACACTTGCACCCCTTTGGGCACAGAAATGTGCCCACAGTAGGTTCTCAGTAGCTATTCCAGCTGGACAACCGAACGTGATATAGCCTCATGAGGGCCCCTTCTGAGCTCCTTACATCCTCCCAGAACATCACAAAGTATCCAGGAGGTTCTGCCTCCTCCAAAGGACAGGATCCGACACCTTCTAGTGGAAGGTCCTGGCTGAATCACAGGAATTGTCCCTGAGCCTCCATATTGACATCTGTAAGACAGGCCCGGGTGAAAAGGCAGATACCAAAGCTGCCAGGTCACTTGAGTTGGAACAAGAAGCCATAACCAAGAGCACCATAAACGCTCATGTCCTTCTGTTCCTCCAACTTTTCCTTTCTCAACTCTCTACCTACCCAGTTCTTGCCTCTGCATCTTTTTTATGAATGTTGCCAATACTCTGTCTTCTTCCTGCTCTTGTTTGTTGGGTGACTCTTGTTGACACATTAAGTTGACTTTGTCTCTAGTGGTAAAAGGAGGTAATAAATCATTCAGAAATAAGGGCCACAGCGTGCTTCTGGAGCTTCTCAGAAACATCCGCATAAGTGGCCAGGGAAGGAATTAATTTCATTAACCATGAGAGAAAAAAGCTGAGAAGAAACCCCTCCACCCACCTCTTTTTCTTTCCTCCTAGGTAGTCTGATTCATGGCAAGATTCCATTATTCTAACAATACTGGGAAGGAAAATGGCCGGTCATAGTGATGCTGCCCACACGAAGCTGAATAATTGTCCAACACGTTTATAAATACTCCTATACATAAAACAAAATACACACACTCACACACATGCATAATGAAACAACGTGAGACCGACTGACAATGTACATGGAAATTGCAAATTCCTAGCAAATTCTCCAGCGGCAGGAATGGGTTGCCTCAGCTACCTGCCATTCAGAACACAGACGCCATCTGATGCGTTTTTGCTCACACAGCGATTGCCTCCTGTCAAGAGCTGACAATCAGACATGCAAAGCAAGGGCTAGATATGAATTTTGCAGAAGTATCACTTTGGGAAAACAGAAACCAAAACAAATTGAGAAATCATATAAATAATTACTTGGAGCTTCAGCTCCAACACGAAAAAGGAAGGCGTGCAAGCAGATATGCTAATTAATAGGACTTTAATTACAGGGGCCCAAATTAATAAACCAGAATGACTCCAGATTTCCAGCAGGCAGCCCTTTTTCACGTGTGATCGCAGAGGTGTGGCTCAGTGGGGGGCAATGCTTAGGTTGCCTTTGCCAGATGCCCAGCTGGAATGACATCAGGAAAGGTGAAGGTGAGGCCCCCACGAAGAAAGCCTAGGCCCTTCCAGCCCCCACCCTCTGCTCAGACACAATGTACCCTCGTCAGCAGCAGCAGGTGCTCGGTTCCACCAAGACAGCTTCTCTAATTAGAAAGTCATTCCACACGGAGCTACAGGGGTCCAGCCACACGTGCAAAGGACAGAATGAAACTCAATATAACAAGGGCAGATCCTATATGCCAAGTTGTCTGCTAGCTCTCTCTCTCTCTCTCTCTCTCTCTCTCTCTCTCTCTCTCTCTGTTTGCTTTCTCTGTTCCCAAAATGATAACACAAAATTCATATGTACCATTTGTTTTGTGTGTCTGCCGATCGGCTCCTGACAACGTAGATTTACTGTGAAAGTGAAACGTCTCAAGTAGATGGCACTGCCTAGGAGGAAGCAATCGTCCCACGGTCCAGCTGTGAAAACCAAGATCTCAAGAGTGAGCCAATCCGATTTTTTCCATAGCCACAAAATGAGGAAACACAAGACTCTATGTTCAAAATTCTGGGTGTCTGAGTTCAAAGTATGTGTATTTTAAGTATAGTAACATTTTTAGAAATTAGAACATATTTCTGCTTCTCTCACTTGTGTGTGCAGTGGGCATCTTATCATTAGTTCATTCAGTAAAGCTGGTCATAATCCTGCTATGTGCCATCCATGGGCTATGTTCCCTGAAACGGTGAGACACAAACATTAGCCCAGATCTATCCTCAAGGAAGAGAGGCAGCTAGGAAGGGTGACAGAGCTGAAACGACCTACAAGTAAACTTATTTCTATCGTTTTTGATGGGTGCTACATAGGAGAAAGAAACGAGGTATGAGGACTCGTGAAAGAGAGGATTGTGTGGTCAGGCCAGGCACCCCAGGAGACGGAAAGGCTAACGTGTGATCCGAAGTGTGAGTGTGGATATGTAACATACAATGACAAACCAGTACGTATGAATGAAGAGAAATTTGCTGCTCTCGTCCCCTGCCTTCTTTCATCCATCCCTTCCTCTACCTGCTCCAACCTAACGTTTAGCTCCTGCTCCGAGTCTGGAGCAGGCTCATGCAGTGTGTTTCATGGGCACGTGAACTTCCACAAGCCTTCAGACATTTTGGGCAGAGCTGATCCCTTTTCCTTGAAATCATTTCTTCTCATTGGCTCCTGGGCCAGAGCTGCCCTGGCTTTCTCTTTCCTCTCTGAATCATCCTTGAAATTTGCAAATCTTTCCTCATTTCTCTTGAAGTGCTTCAAGGCTTAGTCTTGGACACTTCTCTCGCCTATGTTATATTCTTCTGCAGGACAATCTTATCCAAGCCACAGTATTACTTGCACTCTATGGTAGAGATTCTCAAAGCTATATCTCCAGTCCTGAGCTTTCGTTTGGACTCCAGATCCAGATTACCTAATGTTATTGGCATTTGCTCTCAGATGTCTCAAAGGTGCTTCAAACTCAGCATAATCAAAACTGAGCTCATTTAGGACCCCAGCCCCGTCTCAGCACCACCTACCCAACATGCAAGTCGGAATCCCAGGTGACGTCTGTGTTTCTTTCCTGCTTGTCTTAGATGGTCAACTGGATAAAGAAATCCAAGTGGCAGCGCTAAAAACTTGTGAATGTTACATTTTTGGCCTAAGAGACATTAAAATTGTGATTGAATTAAGGATCATGAGATAGAAATTGTTTTTGAGAGCATTAGGATAGGACCTAAGTGTAATCACAAGTTTCCTTATGTGATGGACACAGAGGAAGACTTGAAGAGAGAAGAGAGGAAGGCCATGTGGCAACAGAAGAAGGGATAAGAAGGAGGTAGGCACATGCCAAGAAATATCTGCAGCCACCAGAAGCTAAGAGTTAGGAAACAGATCCTTCCCGTGAAGCCTCCAGAAGGAACCAGCCCTGGCAACAATTGGATTTAACCCTTGTCAGACTCACTTCTGACTTCCAGTTACTTGAAGTACAATAGAATATAATTGTTATTATTTTAAGCCATAAGTCTGTAGTAATCTCTCACAACACCAATAGGAAAGTAAGAAAGTCTACTACGACACAAACACTACTGAGTTCCCTTTATTTTCTTACCTAGATGACTTCTAGGCGCTCCCTCTTCTCTTCGTCTCCATAGCAGCTTTCCCAGAATCATCCATTATCTATCTCTCAAAAAGAATAGATGTCACTTCCAGCCTTCCATGGCTTCTCGGCATAGCCTACCAGAACCTGATATTCTGGACTCGGTTCCCATCTCAGAATTACCTTAAATCCTGGAACCAGGATATAAGGCTTGCTTTCAGCTCTTGTAAGAGAAATGAATTCCTTATCACTGGGCGTGTACACAACTTTTTTCTTACATTAAGATTTTTTTTTAACTTCGGATGATAGCTCATGTGTTACTTTCTCGCCAAAGTTTGTTTAACCCTCAGACTGAATTAAGTCAGTATATACAATGATTGCAATTTTTAATTAATTTTAGAATTTTAAAAATTTATATCTAACTTTCCATATAGCCAGTAAGTCCTCAGACAGAGAAAATAGAGTTATAGCTGAGTGTGTTTGTCACTTTACCTCAAGCATAGAGCAAAGTGCCTAGCACAGAGCAAGTACTCAACACATGTTGATTGGATGACTCCCAGAGGCCACAGAAGCATCTTTGAGCATGTGTGTAGAGTTGGCAGCTTTAGAACTTCAGTATTTTTTTTACTTTAGTACTTACAGACAGAGAAAGAAGGGTGGGTAACGTGAAAGGACTTACTTGTACTTAGCAATGGCCAAAGAAACTCTAGAATGAGAACGTCTCTTTCCTTAGTGCAATTTCCTTGGGCAGAGGCTGTGTGGGGTCTTATTAATTTAGGATTATAAGCAAGACTGCTTTACTTCACCACTTAGCCTATGTCTCTCCATTTCTAAGCCTTCCTTGAGTTTCCTGGACAACTTTCTTGCATTTAAGCACTTTAAAAATCGTCTAACAATAGACCAGGGTCTTTAAGTAGTTCCCTGTGTCTTAGTGTCTTGATATTTACTTGAAGTTGCCTCATGGACCCGTGGGAGTTGGAGATAGCTCTAAGGTAGCAGGAGAATTTTTATTTTACTTTCTAGGATTTACAGTGAAATTCTGTAATGAAATGTATTTATGACTAGAAAGAAAAGGAAAGGGCTTATAAACCATTATCATTACACTTACTTGGACCATACTTTATATCTTTGAAAATATTTGTTAGTTTTTTTTCATTTGGTTCTCATATAAATCGTTCTGGCTGTAAGAAGATAACTAGCTGCTAAAGAGAGTTCAAAAAAGGCCTTCAGGTATTTAAACAATTTGACCAATATCACACATCTAGAAGAGTTTTTCCTCAATTTTGTGATATTGGACTATACACAGGCCTTGAAATAGTGATTTAAGCCAATTTTATCTGTTCATTAAGATATCAGATGAGTTCAGTGAACGTTTAGGTTTCTTATGCCTGGAGAGAAAATAGCACACCATTTTAACACTGGATTCCTCTAGGTGGCAAGATGGTGAGTAAATTGATTGTCTTCTTTATACTTCTCTGTAGCATCTACAATGTGCATGCATTAATTTTATAACTAGAAAACAAGAAAGTCTGATTATAAAGTAAGTCAGGGGAGTAATGGGAAAACAGAAAAATCTCTAGCTCACCCTGAGTGTGGGACGTATGGGAGGTGACTCATCATTTGATCCTACCTCTGGGCCTGCTGTGCCACTTACTGCTGCATGATCCTCAAATCCAACTTCTCTTAGCATCTGTATAAAACGGAGAAAATAAACCTACCTGCATCAGTGGAAGCTCCTAATGATAAACGGCAGAAACACAATTTAAAACAGCTTAAACCAAGAAAGAATTCACTGAGTCTCATAAGTAACGCACTAGGGGATCTCACTGCAGACTTGGCTGACTACCCATCTATAAGATTAACTTCTTTCTTGCTTCGTATACATTCTGTCAACCCCATGCCTGGAAATATGGGGACTAGCTGACCTTCTCTGACCTTCCCCTTAGGTAAATCTGGTAGGAATAGAATCTCTCATAGCTCACATTCCAAGCTCAATGGTGGTACTCATAGGACACACTTAGATGAAGATTTCTAAGAGGCAATGACTATGACTAAGAAATAGGGAGTCTGCTGGGCTCAACCCATCCCACATGCCCACTCTACTATGTACCCAGATACACAGTAGTTTCCTTCTTGGGGACCCAGCTGTCATGGGATGGGAGCCCTAGGTGGCAAACACCTGTTGAGGTAAGCATGTCCATTAGCCAGGGGGTCCAATTTGCATGTGCTGTTTGAGAGCTTAATTAGCTTGTGAGATGCATTAAATAATAATTAAGTTTTGCTAGACAGTGTTTCAATATATAGCATGGTTGGGGGTGGTACTAAAGTCCAAGAGACAACACAAACAAAGAAATGCTTTTTAGAAAAAAAAACATGAGAGTATAAGAAATTAGGTTCATAGTGCATATCATAGTACAAGGTTAAGAGAAAACAAGTTTGTAGTCTCTGACGTAAACCAAGCCCATTGGACCCACCAAGTTCTTGTCTGTTTCTCTGCTTATCTACTCTTAGAAAATTGGAGACAAGAATTGGAGAAGATGTTCCTCCCTCAATAAAACTCCAAATAAATTAGATATTGAACAAGACACTGAGGTCCTTACCAGAATACACAAAGAACCTGGGCCTCGAGCTGCTGGGAGATGATAAATCGTCTGTTTCTCTTTAATAAGATTGTGTCTCATCACCACCTCCTATCAGGGATTTGATAGCTTTTGTTTTTAACCTGTGAAGATTAAAATCAATTCCCAACTAGGGTTGAAAGCTCTAAGTCACAGAGCCACAAATATATCAACTAATCGATCAATCAAGTTGGTCAATGGAGCGGCGTGCTAATGCTGGGGCAAGCTTTTGCTGAGCATCTAGGGCAGAGGAAAAACTTAGAAAATACGACCCTGCGGAGGCTGCCTGAGGGAAGCCGAGTTTCAGCAGACATTAATTCCAACTTTTAAGAAAACAACAAACCGATTTCCATTAGAATTACATTGGTGGGCAATGCCCCCACTGTCTCATGGATGCATTTGATTTTCGGACTCAAAACTAATGACACTTCAACTTACGCCTTTTGTTCTGATTTCCACGGTGACAATATTAGCAGTCCCGATCTATCAGGTGGGTTAGGGATCCCAACTGAGCTTTTGGGGCACTTGAAAGGAGACAAAAACGAGGAAGGAAAGTCCGACAGACTGAAGTTCAAAATCTACCCCCACTATTTTCAACTCTGATAACTTTGCTTACATTCTTAAGCCCCTCTTAGCTCTGATCCCTTTAACCACCAATGCAAAAATTAAAATATAGCCTCTGCAGCATATGGAAGATTAAATTATCCTATATATGTGGATGGCTTAACACAAGGTACAGGTCAGAGTTGGTGGCAGTGTGTTAACAATGCAACCATCACTGGAGGAGTAATGTGATTTCACCTACCAGGTCTACTCTTAGGTTGATTTTAAGTAATTTATTTTCACTTTTGCCTTACAGTATCTACAAAAAAAGTACATAGACATGTTCTGCTCCTCTGG
Organism: Ctenodactylus gundi; assembly: GCA_004027205.1. NCBI lineage: Eukaryota > Metazoa > Chordata > Mammalia > Rodentia > Ctenodactylidae > Ctenodactylus > Ctenodactylus gundi. Next base: position 399,765 of record PVKB01000515.1, on the reverse strand, counting down.
GTTTCTTTCATTGCTGTTGTTGTTGTTTGATTGTTTTTCCCCCTCTAAATGGACTTCTTCACCCTACAATAATCCTATTAAATTCTACAGGCTTCCACTTACATGACTCAAATACCCCTCTGGCTCCATCCCAAACAAAACCTAATTGTCCCCTTGTTTGTCTGTGTATGAGTTTGCTTTTCCAGATAAAACATTTCAGACTCTACTTTCTTGTCCCTTGGCGTTTTTTAACAACTGGCAGTGTGTGAGCCAGCCACAGAGATAGGGTTTCTTGAAGCAAGGAAGTAAGAGTGTATAAAGTATGGCTCCAAATATATCGGCAAACATCCTCGGGCTTGGTAGCAGCAGAACTTGACCCTCCGTAGCACTGAGGTTTGAGGGGAGGGAGAATTTTCCGGAAGCCAGGGCAGCAGAAGTAGAGGAGCTCTACTTGACTTCCTTGAAAGAAGTGATGGTCTTGATTTCAAGACACACCCAGCCACCAGGGGATCTGGCAAAGAAGTAGAGAATAAATCTCTCCCCTTATTGTGGCCATGAGAGTTAATTCCAGAAACACGGAATTGACCCAACCTGTTATATTTTGATAAAGTAACTGTACGACAGTGACACTTAGTCAAGTCCTGAAATGTACTGATTAATAGTGTTGCTTTGTAACTGTGAGTCCAAGGAAATTGTGCTGGTTTGTACCAGTTTTTCAACATTGTTTATTGACGATGGTAAGATGGATTATTTGTACTCTCTGACCTCCATTTAACCCTTCTATGGTTTCCGTTAGCTGGGCCCAGCTGGAATCAACAAGCAAAGAAACCCATGGGTGGCATTTATGCAGTTCAGTTTCTTAGGTAGAGACTAAATGCAAGGATAAAGAGTGAGTCTTCCCACCACTTCTCCATATTCAAGTTTACAAACATTGAATCACACCTCGTGAGCCTTCTTTCTAACAGAATATTATATATGTGAGGGTGCTGGCCTCACCCACCTGACCACAACACCTCTAAGGGCATAAATCTCCCATCCTTCCTATGAACATCCTCACCCTCATCTCAGGGTCTGGCACAATCCAGCTTCCCCGAAAGAGCAATTGCATCTCCAGGAAGACCATCAAGTGCCTGGAGAACCAACCAGCCTCTTGCTGTCCTCAAGTTTGGTCCTTCTTCATTGCTGCCAAGGACCTTGCCAGTTGCTGAACAGCCAGAGACATTTCAGAAGGTAGAGAAAGAGGGCCCAGGGGAGAGAGAGTGTTTGCAGGGTGATTTCTATTCATAACAATCTTCTAAGTGCCTTCCCCAGGTGACACAAGGAAAACAGAGAAAATCACATTTCAGAGTGACAGCTTAAGAAGCAAGTCAAGAAACAATTAAAAAATATCTAGAGCAATCTGATCCTGGGAGACTTTTGTCAGAGTACGTGCTTCCTACCAGGGCCAATATGGCAGGTGGGGGGCAGTGATAAGGCTCTGGGGCCCATGCTCAGGCCTGCGATTCTCACCGACAAGGTCCTCTGAGACCCAGGACTGGCGATTACGTGAGTCTGGAGAATCTGATCCTTTCCTGCTTATCACTGGTTTCAAAATCACCTGTAATCATCAGCCCAGCAAATCTCCACCAGAACATGCTACATCCCAAGTCCCGCCAGACCCCTGCTGTGAGGAAAAATATTTATAGAGCAGTGCCTGAAGGACACGCTGTCCATCACTCCTCCAGATCAGCACTTTCTCAGATCGCCTTCTCCGGGGGCTGGAATTCCTGAGGGTGGACCGGAGGCTCCCTAGAAACCAATTTCTTGCCTCAGCCCCAATCCAGGGAACAGCAAGCGCAATTTGTTACGCAGGAAATATTGGAGTTGGATATAAAAACTCATCTTTCTAAAAGAGAATGCTCATACCTAAAAAGAACAAAAGCTATCGTGTTAGTCTATTTTTTTTTTCCTGTGATTAACCAGCTTATGAGAAATCTGCAGGCCTGGATCATGTGATTTTGCTCTACCCTTATAATTTCTATCATTAAGAACAGTTTCAATAAAATCAATCCCACCAGCTCAGAAATGGGACTCCAGAAGTGGAAAAAAAATCTGTTCCTGGTACGTCCCTTGAAGGTCACCTTTGGGTGAAGATCTCCTTCGGGAACCTGCTCCTCTATAGCAGGGTTTAGATACCAATTTGGAGCTTCACGTGGCCACTGTAGATGGGGAACTTGACTTTGTTTTCCTCTTGACCTTGGCGCCTGAGGATCTCAGTGCTATTTCTGCAGCCACTTTCTACAGTCTGTGCTCTGATAGATTCTGACTGCCCCACAGCTACCTCGGTAACTCACGGTATCACTTTGATTGCATTTGTTTATGTGCGTTAATGCAGAATACGTGTACCAGTCCTCCTGCAAGAGAAAGGAGGGAGGCTATAAACACATAAATAAATAAAAGTAAGTGGTTGATAAAGAGAAAGGAAGCAACGTTATCCATGCATTTGGGTTTTCACCATCTTACAAACACATTCTAATTCCAGATGAAAATATACTGGTTCTTCTCATTCCAAGTTTACGAACTTCTCTTTGCTCCCAGCCTGCTGGGTTGAGGAGACCATTCAGGCTTTCACAAACAGGTAGATTTCCAAGCCTTTCCCAATTCAGGTTCACAAGCTTAGATTCATTCTCTTTTGCTCTTCACACCCTCGTTATGCTGAAATACTTACCAGTGTTCAAATCCAGAAACTTCTCCTATCCTCCTGGTCTTTGTTCTCACCTGGGTTCTAAGCATCTAACACCTTTCCCCACATCCCCATGGGAAGGGCAGGACCTGGACCGTGTTTCTACTCTCTGGTCATATCTGCTTGGGTTCCCAGTGCAGTCACTGTTCCGTTCCCTTCTATCTGAGCTGCTTCTGTATGGGTCTCCATTAGTTTCTTCCCCTGCACAGCAACTTCCTGATAGGTGGATCACACCATAGACCCCACTGGGACTTGCCAGAGAGAGGGCTTGCCCAAGAGGAGTTAGAGCCTCTGTTTATATCATGACAGACAGACAGACATACTCCAGAGCCGTACCTTCATTACTCCTGGTCAGCACAAGCTCTGCTTCCTGCATGCCTCAGCCTGAGACGCCAGTGATGCCTTTCTGTTTAGAGTGTCGACCTTTGTAATCTGCATAAGAGGTCTCCCTTCCCTTGGTTACTTTCCTGTAATTGGGACACAAAACCCAACACTTAAAATTTAAAGGAGGGGGATTTGTTTTAGCTCACAGTGTTTGAAGTATAAAAACGTGGCTGGTTCCAACAGAGAAACAGCATGGTGAAAGAAAGCAGTTCACTGCCGGGCAGCCAGGAAGCAGAGAGCAAAAGAAGTGGCCAAGGAGGGAGAGAGATGTTTCCAGGTGATATCTCCTAGTGACCCATCACCCCAAGCAGTCACTGCACTGGTTAGCATTCTAAGAGAGACAGAGTTAATAGAATTTATAGATATGAAAGGCTTGCAAGTTTGAGAAGCGAAATAGTTCAAATCAGCTGTGTACACGTGGGAGAACTAGAGGGTCCCAGTAGCTCTCAGGCCTGTGGCAGAAGGACACCAGTCCGAGACTGTGGGACAGCCGATGTGAGCCTGCTGTGCAGTGCGGTCCAAGAAAACAGACAAAGATGCGGGAGGCTGATGCAACTCTACTCCAGACATCCTTGAAGTCCCCACCACAGCAAGCCAGGAGCAAACCCGAGTCTCCCCTTCCCTGGCTGAAGGCCTGGCCAGAGCCTCTGCAGGGAGGGGCTGCAACAACAGTGCAGGTTCTTCCCTCCTTTCTTCAGTTATGCTGTCCCTCCTCCACTTCCTGGCCCTCAGAAAACAATACTCACTTAAAAACTATTGTCTGGACATCCCCCAGTTGCATCAAGTTGACCCAAATTCTCCAATGGCCACAGTCCCCACCTCAGAACAGCAGGTGAAATCATCAGTGGAGTGACCCACTAGTAGGTAAACTCACCTTCCAAATGTGAGATTTTGTGGGGGAAATTTCAGACTAAACCATAATACATCTTATCTGTGTTCTTACTTTCTGCAATTTCATTGACCCACAATCTCATCCAAAAACATTAAATGAAAACTTCCAGGAATAAACAATTCACAGATTTTTAATTGCATGCCATTCTGAGTGGTCTGAGGAAGGCCAGGGATTAAGCCCAGAGGTAAGAAAAAGGAGGAATGTGGCCACAGCCAGGCCTGGGTAGTGTGTGTGAGGCCCCAGATTCAATCCCAGCACTATGCAAGAAAAAAAGATGGACAGAAAGAAAGGAGAAAAAAAAAAGAAACGCCTAGTAGCATGATAAAATCTCAGGGCTCCCACTGTCCTGCTCAGACTATGAGTTGTCACTTTATCCAGATGACCATGCTGTATGTACTGCCCAACCATGAGTCACTTAGTAGCCTTGTTGGTTGTGAGATCAACGGTCACAGTATAAAAGTGCTAGAGTTCAAGTAACATTTATATTACCTCATAACGGCCCCAAAGCGTAAGAGGCATGAAGCTAGCAATGAACGACGAGAAACAGTAAAAGGCTTGTTTTTAAGTGAGTGAAAGTTCTTGAGTTATCACAGGTACGACTGTATGGGGGCAAAACAGTATATGTACAGTTTGGTACTCTCTGTGATTTTAGATATTCACTGTGAGTTTTGAGACATATTCGCCATCGATAAAGAAGGACCATTGTCCTATGCTCAATGCCAACTGGGTTGATTGGCGATTAATTCCCTCCCTCACTTTCTTCTGTGGCTGTCTAATTCCTCTCCAACATCTCCAGTCCAGTAGGAGACTCTGGACTCAAGTGCTGTCCCTCGTGGGAGGCTCCGCCTCAGTCCAACTGACTGGAGCCTACACAGCTATTCATGTGAAATGAGAGACACATTAGGAACAGGCTTGTCTGTGCCAGTGCTCAGGGGAGGAGAAATATGCCCACAACCAGACCTAGGGACACTGCCATTTCTCTTCCTGATTTCTCTGCACTCCCGAGGGATCATATTTAATTCATGATGCTGGAACTTGCACCATTGCCAGATATATTTCCTTGATGATTAAACATTAAACACACCCGTATTTCAAAGCATTTGAAATAACTCAGAACTAATGAAGGACTAATTGCTTCACTCTGTGTATTCAAATAGTGATGTTATTTTTAAAAAATGCATTCTTATGTCAACTGTTGCATCAATTAATTGCAAATTTTCCAACAGTTAGCTGTAGTGTGATTAAAGCATATGAAAATAATCTTTTAATTAGCTTTCATTTCGAAACAAATAGACAATTAAACCGAAGAAGTAAGTGTGAAAATTCTATTGGTTTGCCATCTTTTTTTTTTTTTTTTTGAAGGGTGAGGGGAGACACTTGTACAATAATGACCATATCCTTAGAAATATTTTCTTTATTTCCTTACTTAGGCTGTTGGGTTGGTACAGTAACTTCATCTTTTCCCTTTCATATTCCTTTTATTTCTTACAATCCTATACCCCTACTGCTTCTCCAGAAGCTTAAAATATATAACTAGACGAATAATAGCCTTTTTCAAGAATGTCTTTTTGAGCTAAGCTATTCAAAGTACTGGCCAATTCTTAGTAAAAATATATAACAGTATATATCTGGTGTTTAAAAAAAAGAGGTGGCAAAAATCTACTTGGGGCCACGGACTTATTAATTCTTACACATGCGTGTGTGCACACGCACACACACACACCATCCCATGATGCAAAGGTGGCCCTAAAATGAGAGGAAGGGGGACTAGGGTGAAGATATAAGAAGGGTGTTGAGCCCAGTGCCAAGCCTGCACTTGCACCATTCTCAGCTCCTGTGCCTGCTTCAATTTTGTGCCCTACAGACATCTCACTTAGCACCCTCGAGATAAGGCTGACTGTGGAGAGTCCCGTGTAGGGTGCCTATGATGTGCTCAGTGCTATTCTATGGCAAGTTGATCGGGAGAAAGGAGCTAGAAGATCGACCTCATCCAAACCCTTCCATTTGCATTCAAGAAGATAAGGGCCCTGAGAAGGAAAAGAGCCCACTCTACCTGGTACAGAGAAAACAAAGGTGGAGGTGACAGGGGTCTAGATCTTGTTCCCTCACTCAAACACTATTCCCTGGATATCTCCTCTGTGAAAACCGTCTGTGATTCACACCAGTCTCAAATGGGCAGCAGTTCCAAGGAAGAAACATTACAAGCTGAAACAAAGTTGCTGAAGCCGAGCAACTAGAAACTAACGGCCACTCTTTGAGCTGAGGGGCTTTGGTAGTGACATAGCCTTTCTGATCCTATGGACTATTTCGTTAAATAAAAATAACATTCAGGTCACTATTATCACCAGATGCTAACGTAAACACGTTGTGCAATGACTGACAGAGGCCATTGTAATGACCTCAGGTGTCATTGTCAGCAGAAGTCCTAAGTTCCAAACACCGTGACAAATGCTTTAGTTGCTTTCTATCATTCCTTCTGGACTACGGGAAATGAAATCACTTGCCTAGGTTCACACAACTGAGGGGCAGGATCCAGGATTTAAACCAGGCCCATCATGTGCAAATGCTGAAGCTCCTCGTTGTTATACTAAAAGAACGAGAAAAAAGGAAGCTCAAATTTCAGAATTTATCCAGTTAGTAGGATTCTTAGGAAAAGCCATATAGATTTTAAATTCATCATGCAATCCCCTCAGCTACCATCACAAACTCAATTAATGGTGCCTTACAGCAACAGCAACAGCAGCAAGACTAGTATCGTAATTTCATCATGATGAAAACTGTGTATAATATGTAAAAAAATCAATTTCCACATGATGGTTCAGTTGCATCTAAATATTTTCTACTCTTGAGAATAGAGATGTGCGCAGAACACAATCATAGAATCTAAGGGAGGATGAAAGGAAACATTGTGATGCCCAACCGCTCTGGAATTCCTTGGCACAGTCTTACTCAGCCCACTCAGGTTATCAAGAAATTATTTCATTACCTTGAACTGGAATCTGCCCTTTTGTGATCAGGAGTCACACAAACACACAGCACCCCAGACCAGACCTGTACCACCTTCTTTTTCAAGGTAAAAATCCCCCATCTCCTATGTATCTTCCATAGGGCTCAATTTTTATATGCCTTACCAACCCAACAACTCTTCCTGTAACCTTTTGGTTTTTGATAGATGTGGGTTACATCCAGTGTTACTACCAAGGCTAGCCTGAAGGAAGCCAATTAACCTCCCAAAGCTTCAGTTTCCTCTTCCATAAACCAAAAATAATAGCATCTACCTTTATAGGGTTGTTACATTAAATGCAACTAAATGAGATGGAGAATATAAACATACCATCTACCATCTAAGTACTGAATAAATGCTAACCCCTATCATCATTACTAAGGTCAATTCAGAGAGGCTTATCGGAATACAGAAAAGCATACTAAGGAGAGCTCAGTGGACCAACCCAAGAGAGAAAGAGCCCAGGGGATGAGGTCATGGCCCCTTCCCCAAAGGGGAGTTGGCAAATAATCAATTGTATCAAATAAATTTCCTGTGGGGACTCTCCAGATCTGAAGCTTCTGTAGCTCCATTCAAGTATCACTTGCATTCTGCTAAATCATCATGAGAACATGTTATCACAAATCACTCTGCGACTTGGCAGAATTCGCTGAAATGTGATCTCAAGTCATAAATTTAAAAAGTGGCTCGTTTGCAATGGCACACTCATTTACACCATTCCGTTTCTTTCTTTCAACTGCTAAGACACTCGAAGTTCCCAGTCGGGAACCCTGGCCGCAGCAGATGGAAGGCCCTAAGTTGAGACAAGTCTCTTATTTTTCCCTTCAAAATCTATCATGCGCGTGTGCTGTTGATACATCACGTTTGCATGATATGGGGCTCAGCTGAGGAGCCAGGTAAAACACACAGGGCCCTTCAGGGGGTTCAAGCCACAGAAAGTAAGTTATAAGGACCTCGGGACAACTTCTCGTCTTCACCCAGCATTTGTGGATACGTGGATTCTCTGGAGAATGGAATTTCGGGGTGCCGTAGTCTGAAAGTTTGTCACCCTGAAAATTCACCCCCAAATTAGGAAGCAGCATTTTTGGAAGATGATTAGGTCACAGGATGGATCTCCACAAATGGGATTAGCGCCTCACCTTTTTTACTACATGAACACAGGCGAGAAGGTGGCTCTCCATGAGGAAGCCACAAAGGTTTTCACGAGACAGAGGAGGCATAGAAAGAGACTGTGAGCCTTTTAAAAATGACAGCACCATCTCCAATTATAGTCACTGTTCCCATTTCCTGCCTTTCTCTCATTTCCTTTGAGAAGTAGAATGTAGGTCCTCTAGTGTCTACAGTGAATCGTTTTTTTCTCAGCAGCTCTGCCTGCCACTCTTCAGAGAGCACTTTTACTTACCCTGTCCTGGTCTCTGCTCATGTCCCATGAGCTAACTCCCAGAAAGGAGCTGCCGGTGCTCGCCCTCGCCATCCTGTATCACCCATGCCAAAACCAAAAAGCCGTACTGATCTGCCCTGCTCCTCTTGATCGCAATGCATCCTGGGAGAAATAATCTACAAGCAGGTGGAGAATAAGAGGTACCAGTGTCAGCAGTGAGGAAGGCTGAGGCGCTGCCCTAGCTTCCCAGTGTTCTGTTCACCACTGAACACTGCATCCTAATGTCTAAAGACAAAGGTGAGGATGAAACGCCTCTGTCCTCTTTATGTCTGACCTCCTGAGAGGGTGAACCGACCATCTAGTTACAAATTCTGAGTCATACCTGGGGAACTGCTCCAAGACTGTGGCAAATGATTGCCTCTTCCCTTAAGCAACAGTTTTATTTCAAAACTATACAGTCTCTTGTCTCAATGCTTCTCTTAGAATTGACTCGTTCAATATTTTCTTAGTTCAGAAAAGATATTTTTAAGAGTTCTTGTTGTTTAACAACAAAGAGGATGCAGGTTCTTTGAGGTGAGAGGGATCCACTGTTAAACAACTACAGCCGTAGATCATATAAGGTGGTTTCATTGTAGACTGCATGTCTGTGATAGTGACCTTATCTAGTGATGTCATAACCATCTCCTTCACACTCTGTAATGTTTGCACAATGGCAAAATCATCTTTTTCAGAATGTGTGTCCATGACAAGCTCAGTAGAACCCAGAATAATAATTAATATTGAAATAGAAAAAGACTGATTGAGAGGCAGAGCCAGGATGGAATGAGACGGGTTGGATGAGAATCAAATAATGATGAGACTGGGAGCTAGAGGCTGTGTACTGGCTGGTCCTACTTTTCAACCAAACTGACCTGCCCACCACTCCACTGTGGAAGCTTCAAAAGTCAAATAACACAGGCTTCAATGAAACTGCATTCCATCTGAGGAACAGTCCGTGGTGGGCTGTTCTAGTGGAAAGACTCGAGTTGCCCTTTCCAGAACTTTCTAACGAGAACGGGAAGCTGTACTCTACATCTTCATTTTTTTTCTCCTTTGATCTGACATGGAATCTGTTTGATGCAAAGATGTCCTAATATTGGTCTGTAGAGAAAGAACGACTGGAGACTTTGTGAAATAAAAATTAAGAAACACATTTTTTCTTCAGTCTCATCAAGGATACCTGAACCAGTTTCAATTTTATGATTAACTGGCTATGTGACCTCGGGCATTTTTCTTTTCCTCTCTGTGCTTTCACGACTATTTTGGAAATGCTGAACTAAGTCATGTGTAAAGCAGCTTCCAGCTCTAAATCCTTTACCTATGTGACTCCATCTATACCCATGAGAAGAACATGTCCGTAATTGCAGGTAATTTAACTTCTGTTTAAAACTGTGTATTGCGTTCCATATTTTAATTCAGAGATTTCTTTCAAACAAAGTGCAATATAATTTACCACCAATTTTGAAACAAATTTGCTCTAATGAAAAACGTTCTAAGCAACAGCAACTCCTTTATAAGAGGTACATTTTCCTAATGGGCAGCAGGCAAAGGGAAACATCAAAATATGTTCCAAGTCTGCAAACCCCCAGGATGTATGCCACTTAAACATGGCTGTTTGTTCCAAATAAAATTAGCTACAGGTTAACCTGCACAGTCAGACTCCATGGAAGATTTTTCAAAGTACCACCAATTTATACCTTCAGTCTCCCCAGTGCAGCACCCCCGATTGCCTGACTGCTGCATCCTGCAAGGAAACATCTGCTCTCAGTGCCTCGGAGCTGCTTCCTGGAATGTGCTGGTGCTCCGTGCACACAACTGTAGATCAAAAGCGCCCTTCTGTCCCTACCACCGATACCCTACTTTAGATTCAGCATGGACAGTGATGGCAGTGGAGTAACTGGTCTACCTGGTTCCATCGCCGCATCTCATTATTCTACATTGGACATCACTTCAAAAATGTTCTTTATTAAGGCAAGACTTCATTCTCATATTCTCAACCCTTCCTCCAAACCTCTCTGATGCTCAAGTTGAATTTCAAGACCCTAAGTATGCAATCAAGGTCCTTCAGAAATTCCCCCCAGACCACCTTTCAGCCCCACCTAGCCAGTCTCGTCCTCACGTACTCTCGTCAGAGATTGACTGGCTGTATCCTTCTCACAACAGTGCATCCTTCTCCCTGTCACTGGATTTTGTTTTTACTCATATTATTCTTTTCTCTCCTCTCTTCGTCTCTTGTTCTCTTCCTCCTTTTCTTCCTCTCTCTCTCTCCCTCCACCCCCCTCTCTCTCTGTCACACACACACACACACACACACACACACACACACACCTGTAGAATACACTTGCTCATACATGAGACAGGCACTGGTTACGAGCTATTTTGTGATGTGTCCCCAGCGACTTCTGAGACAAGAGGGAAGACGGGAAGACAAGGAAACAAACATTTAGGGCATAGGTACTATGAAGGGGAAGCTTGGAAGAATTCTAAAGACCGCATCTAATTTGTGCCTTAAGAGAACAGAAGTAAGCCTATCAAAGATGTGCGCACTTTAGGTGTAAAGAGGCTTACCACAGGAAAGAGATAAGAGGATGAATATTTGGGGTGAGGGAGGAAATAACTTTCTTTGTCTGCAGGGCAGGGCTCATCTTGGGAAGTCAAAAACAATAGAAATAGAGCAGTCAGTAATGACAATGTCATGAAGGGGCCTCCATGTGACACAAAGAGTTTGACATTCCCGAGAGACAGGCAAAGGAGCTACCAAGAGCTTGGTTCATGAGAACGACAAAGATATATTTGCCTCTTAGTCTGAAAGCCTAAAAGGCCACTTAGAAAGAGCCAGAGTAGGAAAACAAAAAACAAAAACACTAGTGATAAAAGAGAAGGTTGGGGCAGAAACATGCTAGCCACATGCTTTAAAATGTTGCCTGAGTAAAGAAACTAATGAATGAATTTTTCATTCTCTTATTTGTAGTTCATTGAATGAATCCCTGATAATATAAACAGATTCATCTCACTGAACCAGCACTCATCAAGCAAACTGTAACAAGATTAGGGCTTAATTGTGGTTTAAATTTCTGTAGGTGGCTGTACTCTCTTACTTTGCTAGAGAAAAAAAAAAGGCAATAGTGAAGAGAGGTAGTTGAAAATGGCTAAATGGTCAAACTCTGGAAAATTCTTTACATTGCCAAAATTATTTTCCTGCGGATCATCTTGTTCCATTGTTTCAGCAGCCCTACAAAGTAAAGAGCAGGGATAGACACTGTAACAGCTTACAAAAGCCACATCCACTGATCTCCAAAAGCATGTTGTTCATATCCATAGACTCTTATCGTGTCCAAGAGGAAGTTTATACTGGAATGCAGCAAGTGAGAAAAATGAAAATGTATTTTTATCTTTAATGATGTTTCCTTTATCCTGAGATCATATGCTTCATTTGTGAGGTAGACTGTTGAAATGTCCTTCCAGATAAAAAGAGGACGCCAGTAGAAGGTTAGAGATATTTTGTTGATTGTCTTGCTTTGCTTGGTGTCATTATTTAGTCAAGAAGAAGTTGACTATTCTAACTTGCTCTAAAAATGTTTTTCAACATCTTAATGGCTTAAATGATCTAAAAAGTTTGAGATCTCCATTTGCATGCCTTTTGGAGGTTCCAGACAGGGCACATTGGGTCAAAGTGAACAGATTTTTATTGAGTTTTATTCCATGAACTAAGCCCAACTCACTGGCAAGTGTTGCTCAGAAAAAAAATGTATGTTGAGAAAGAGCCAGAGATTCAGTTTTGCTCAAAGGGAAAAGTGCTAAAATCCATTAGTGATGTCTGTCATGGATGAGGAAAGGGGCAGTGGTGACCCATTTTCAGTGATATGTTGGCAAATATTCAACAAACACTTTGTAAAGAGAAGAAAACTCCAGTTTGTGGTATTGACCAATTTCCATTGTGAAAATGCTCTCAACCGAGCCCATCTCAAGCCTCTAGCATGGCGTATCTGAAAGACGAGCCATGCGTAATGGCTTTCATGAGTAGATCCAACCCAGCTCTGGAATAGCAGAGCACACTTGTCGTAGAATTTTCTCTTCTAATTCTAGAATGTAGGAGTCATAGTATATTGGTGGTTCAAATGTCTATCCACAGACTGCAAGTCTTCCCTTTAATTCACTGGCTCACAAGATATTTCTTTTGTTGAAAAAGTACCATGAATTTCTGTTTTTTGTATTAAGCAAGATTAATTTATCCATTGTCATTCATGTTACTCTTGCATGAAATAAAATAGATGCCTCCTTGCTGATAATATCAATGGCTTCAAACATGAATGTTAAACATGAATTTCAAACATAACAATGGCATGGAAGTCATTGCTAGGGTAAGATTTGCTCTAGAAACAAAGCTACTGAAGTGAATTCCATGATTGGGACCAGTCATTAGTGATGTGGCTCATAGAGGCCTAATTGACATTTGCCTTCTTACTACTGGTTCCTCAGAAATAAATACCACTGGAACTCTGTATCTAGTGACTAAAACTGATTTAAGATGCTATTCCGAGGTTGAACACGATGCCTTTCTGAAGAAATTCTATTTTTCTAAAATACCAAGTTCTAGCTTTAAGCCTGAGGTGTAGAGCCCAAGAGAAGCTCACAGAACCAACTTCTGGTTTTACCCTCCAGTTTTATGAACAAGTCACTTGAACTCTACCTCTTTGTTGTTATCTGGGCCTCTTCCAGCTTTACTCTAGATCCACAATTCTCTAAGGATGAGCGTGAAGATTGGCCTGTGCTGACAGTTTAGGTTCTGGGAGTGAGTATGGGATGGAAAAAAGCATGAGTAATGACATCCAAAGCAACAGTTGTGTGGAGACATGTGGAAGTACGCAAAGACCAATACACAGCTGTGCATTCGGCGCATATGCAGAACTCCAAGAAGCATTATTTTGTGTGAACGTGGCAGTCCTACATCTACAGGGCTGGATGTGGGGCACGATGTAACTGAGTTCACAACAAAGAACTAGGAAGATGATGAAGAGTTGAGGAAAAACAAAAACTGTTGAGCTGCTATAGCAGAGACCATAGGTGAGGAAACAGCAGCTCTAGAACATTTTAGAAGAAAGCAAATTTTGTACACAGAAGTGAGCTCAGAGAGAGCACAGGAAGACCTGTGTAACGGAGACACAGAGAAGGAACTACTCTTTGCTCAGAAAAGGAAAAGGAAAAAGGTTGTTACTTGAGCAAGAGTATCAGAAGAGAAGCATCACTGGCCCTCAAACCACAGGCATCCTTGTAGCCGCCGGTGAGGAGCAGAAGGATATGCGACCAAGGACGGAATCAGAGATGAATCAGAGTCAGGAAACGAGTTCCAGGGGAATGCTCAAGGACAGGGTTGGGACGACCAGATCCCACTGCATCATAATCTTAACACAGAATGTTCTGTGTGTCATCATTGGTGCAACTGTTTCATCACAGATTCCACCAACACCAAAGGGTATTAATTCTGCTCCACAATCCCAATATCAAAGAACTGAAATTCAGGAAGTTAAATAATTTGCTCAATTTCCCACAGCTAGATAGCAGCATGAATAGTTACATCTATACAAGCAATCCCTTGTCCTTACTCAAAATCTTTGGACTCAGAGTATCAGCCCATATCGGAGCTTGTTAGAAATTACTGATTCCTTGGCTCCATCTAAAACTGATTAATCCAAATCTTCATCCTAGCAAGATCACGTCACACATGCACACATTTCAATTTGAAAGTCACTATTGTAGAAGTCCCCATCTCAGGTATCCCTCTAAACGATTCTGCTTTTAGATCAGTAATTCCTGATTCACTTTTCTTCTGGTAGGATTTGGCCAGGAAAGTCTTCCATTCCTAGCTGAGTTTCATCCTGGAGTAAGAAAAACGTAAGGGGGGTATGTTGAAACTGTTATTTCCTTTTCTATTTTTTGCAAGTAGAAGAGAAAGCAGCACAGCCATGTGTGACTTCTCTCATGACGGTGACACAGCCAAGACAAGGCTTATTTTAAGGTGAAACAACTGCTCTGGGCTGGCCACTATCCCAGTGCTTCATCTGGCTTTATGTGACTTTTCATCACCTCATCTGTAGAGCAGGAAGAAATTCAGCAGAGCTTGCTGATGTGACTCTTGAGGAAAGGGTGAGACGAGGCTGAGCCCCTCTGATTCAAGCTGTCTTCTCCTCAGACTGTCAGAACAAAGCTAGTTGTCTCAGTACTTCCTCCTCTACCCTTAGGATATTACGTGAAAAATATCTAAGAGAAGTAGCCAAACTGTAGACTACTCACATGAACCTTCCCTCCTACCACCTCACGAGGAACTTGCGATCTCTCCCACCTGGCTGTGTCTGATCAGACCAAGAACAGAACAAAGAGACCACATGGGCCTTCTAGATTCACAAAATCTTTCCTGTCCTTCTTTCCCCCTTCTCTCTTCTCTTCAGTCTCTTTTCTTCCCTCCCTCCTTCTCTTTCTCACTTCTCTGTCCAATGCCTCTTATCTATTGTAGAACTGTGAAACAGAGAAGTCGCCAACTAGTTGTGAGGCATTGTAGCTCTGACTATCTCCCTCCTCTGGACCCTAGGTCCCCAGTCTACGTACAAAAGCAAATTTCTGCAGCCGTCTAGATCCAGGAACATGTTTTGCCACCTTAGAGAGGACGTGGAAAGCAGTGCAGAACTGATACTTCTACAAGCATCTTTGAACAGTGACTAGTGGGACCTGTTCTTAGAAGCCCTTCTTTCTTGTCCATGTGAAGACTACCTTGGAGACACTGTGCAAGCAGGTGCCCCAAGTTCCTGAAGAGAGATTAGGCTCCAGATGCTTCAAGTGAGAACTTGCTTGATAAAAGTATCATTTGCTACTTTTGTTGTGCCCCACCCCCTCGAGTTTCTAGTAACTTCTGGACTTACCACCCAGAAAAACATTGCACTTGAATCCTCAGTTCAGGATCTGCTTCTGTAGTTCATCTAATGGGCCTCTCAAAGATGAAGAGAGACATCGCAGAAAGACATGAAGAAACTGAGTTCTAAGATAGCAGAGGCGGCAAAGGCAGAGGAGAGGGTGAGGAATCTAAAGAGCTGAGGGAAGAAAAGGCCAGTGGCCACGTTCCCCACAATAGACTGAGACCTGTGTGGCTCTCTAGGGCCACATCTAGGTCCAAGGCACCTCCTAGAAAGCCTTTTTCCTTGAAGAGGCCAGAGAAAAGCCCTGATGTTGATCGCTGAGAAACCTAATTGAACAGCTGGCAAAGCCAAGATGAAGGCAGAGCTGAGGGCAGATGCTAGAACCATGGTAGTAGCAGCTCTTCCTGAACTCCTCCTGTGTGTTCTCCAAGGACTTGTCATGAGGTGACATGTGTCATCACAATCGACAAGAGATGCTGCAGTCATTATCATCAGTTTACTGATGAAGAAACTGAGTTACAAAGAGGTTAAGGCAAGTGAGTTAATTTGACTCGGCTATTGAGTACCAGATTTAGGCTAAAACCCAGGTGACTGATCCCCTAAACTCCACACCAAGCTAGTCAATATGGCATTTGCTAAGATTTACCCTTCTTTTAGCTATTTGGTTGTCATGTTTCCGGAATAGCTCATGTTGCCAAAAAAACATTGCCAAGGTCTCCATAATCTCCTGCCCTTAAGACCTCTTCATTAGAATGCATTCGTTCCTAAGTGATGCTAATGCCTCAGGAGAATGGGGTGGTTTTGAAGTGGGAAGACCCAGCACAGTGCCAGGTCATGCTGTTCTAGCATTCAGGCCAAGGCCAAGAGAGGTCAGCAAGGATGCTCATTATAGCACCAGAAGGGGAGCTATCATCTACTAGCTGCAACCATGGGATGACTGAAGAGCCAAGAGCTTCATGCTTTTCATAGTTTAATGTGATCGCCAACCTTGTTGAGTAAGTCACATTACTGCCATTTCTCTTCTGTTTCTCTTCTGAGAAAATTATAGTTCACAGAAGTCAACTGCCCTTGTGTCTTTCAGACTTCCAAAACTCACACCCTGCCCAAAGAATTTGGACTGGCACCAGTGTAATTCAAATCACCAAGATGCTCTTTGCAGTGGCTAGGGCAGGTAGGTAGGAATCTGTGGCCAGACATCAGCCATGCAAAGACACAGGCAGGGAACATCGCTCAGAACCATGAAACAGCTCCAGGAGCAAGCAAGTGTCAGGGATCCAGGGCTGGGAAGCAACTCCAGAGCTCTGAGATTTTCTGAGACATTCAGCAGTGTCTTAGCTCAAAAGTGTTCCCTCTGGATCTTCTGTCCTCAGCCCAGGGAATTTGCTTCTGATTCTTTAGAAGGACCCAGAGCAACAAAGACTTCCCAAATTCATCCCCAAACAGGAGTCCCTTCCACTTTCTGCAGGGCATGTGCTTTTGAAATTCACAAGGCAATAAGGAAATGAATGGCTGGCAAAAGAGTGAGCCAAGGGAACACCGGTTCATGTGTCCAAATCCACCCTCCCCCAAAATTGCGTTACCTCAATTGTTAAGCACACCTTCACCTAGCATTTGAGAGAAATGTGAACTTTACGTTGCTTTTTTGACATGACATTCTGGATTTTTCTTCTGCTTTAGACCCTCCTTTTTCTTGTATATGCATCTTTTTATCCCTACAGATCCAGGAAGTCAAGAAGGATCCTGAACCAGACAAAGTCCCTGATTAGAAGGTACCCCCATAGGAAGAGCTGAAAAGAAGCTGTTCGAGAAAATAAAAATAGAAAAAGCAGTATCAGTGGCAGGGGCTTTTAGCCACTAAGAATAGAAGCAGCCGCCTCCCCGAGCTCTGAGCCCATCTTCAGAAGCTCATTGTGGCGGGAGCTAGAATCCATTTTCTGTTTCAATTGATGTTAATTTCATCCCAGCATATTTCAGGCCTCTCATCATGAGATGATTCATTGCTGCATGTAAGCGGGTACAATCAGCTCAAATATTTGTAGTCCTTGTGCAATTGCTGTAAGAAAACAGGGGACCGTGTGCCTCAGATCGCTTCCCTCCCCAGCAGGCCCCGCCCTAGGCTGAGGTGTGGAGTTAAAATAACACACAGTTGCCTGTTCATTCTCTTCTTCGCTTAGAATCACATGTAGTGGCCACCCTCTGGAGACCAGCAGTTCCTGTCAAGAAGATACTTTTGTGAAGAGGGTTACGCCCACACCAACCTGGCCAGAAATGTGTTCACGGACAATTTGGAAAAACTCTTGGCAGACCTTGCCCTGACACAGCCTTCCTGCTTCTGGATGCACAGGTATGTACGCATGAGTATTACTTGAGCATCCAAGAATCACAGGTGATAAGGAAACCTGGGCCTTTTCCTTGCTGTCCGTGGGATTACAGAGGGCGGGGGATGGAGGGTGGGAATCAAGAAACAGATCGCGTAAGACTGATCAGGGTCACACCACGCAAGAGAAGCAAAGTTAGAATCCAGAACTCCTGACGCCTGGTCTAGCAAACATACAGCCGCTCATATTCCAGAGGTTTTGTTTTAAAATATATTCTTCTCTCACTACTAAAAGTATTTGCATTGTAGAATTTTTAAATATGGAATATTTGCTGATAATCCCAGTCCTCAAGAGAATCACCACCAAGACCCGCTTTAAGGGTATACCACCTGTGTGATCACAAAGCCTCTAGAAGATTCCGATGCTTGGTTCAGTGTTATGCTTTTACTATCTTGAATTTCTTAATTTTTTGAGTGAAGAGCCCAGTGTTGTCCTTTTGCACTGGGCCCTATAAATTGTATATAGGTGGTTCTAATCACCAAAAATAGTTTAGTGCCATTTCTGCCAGTGCGTAGTATCTCACTTCATTCTGCTCATTCACGCATTTACCTGATAAATGTTTATCAAGCACCCATTACATGCCAGGTCCAGAACCCCATGAAAAACCTCAACTTCTCAAGAGAGGCTTTGAGTGTTGTATTGCATCAATATACAATAAACTAGTGCCCTGGGATTGTCTATCTAGGAAGAGTAAAATGGCTGTCCACAAGAAAACACCAACTAAAACTCATTTGACTTGAAAAATGGCCGCCGCCTATGAGAGAACCAGGCAGAGGCAAACAAGGCTAGCTAGGCATGATTCTGACATCAGTAGGGATCTGCTTCGCGTGTCCGCGTGTGTGAAATGTTCTGATAAAGGAGTGTGAGCACAGCTCCAGAGGCAGGCAGGTGTTACTTATATTTAGAGAACACACCTGGAACTACAGACATTTTGCATTGCTACCTAATGGCTGGAAGGAGGATTAGACTCAATCCATTTCCCACAAACACAAGTCCATACCCACGGGTATCCCAAGCCCTTCCCGGGAATATTTACTAACTTCTGGGCTGATCTTGCACTTCCCTGAGTTTTCCACTATCTCCGTAGCCAGGGAATGGCAAGGGATTGCTTTGTGCTGAAGTCCAAGAAAAGACATTTTTAAAACAACGAAGAGCTATTTTCTCCAAGCAGCAGGTGTAAAATGTAAGCAAAAGAGAAGAACTGCTTCCATTACATGATAGACACCAGAGATGCAAAGGACACCGAGCTCTCTAGAGCCTAAATATTATTCTTCCAAGGAAAAAAAAAAAGTATGAGTAACCTTTCTTTCTCTAGACCAAAGTCATCTGATATGGTTGCTCCACATTTATAGCAATATACCCCACAGGATATTTGAAAGCTCTGATTTAATCTTTAATTTCCCCCCAACAAGGTGAGTACCTGATTGTAGCACTGTAATAAGACAGAAGTTCCACCTCTGAGACTAAGAGTTGTGTTAACTCCATAAATATTTACCTGTCTGGCAGAGGTTCTGGAAAAGAGGAATGGTCACAATTCTAATTGCCTCCTTGCTGTCTGGCCCCATTTATCTGCTGGCTGAACCCCTCCATGGATTAAAGTTTCACAACCAATGAATGAGTTGAGAGGAAAGCACTCTCTCAGGAGACCTAGTCTAGCTTTGTCCCCTCGTGTTGGCCCTACTCCTGGGTGGATATTCTCTTCCCACTACTCTGAATCCCTCCTGTAGGGGCACCAAGCCTGCGGCCAATGAAGAGCCACATCTAGCAGCTCCGATGCAACTTGGGGTGACTACCGGAGACTTTTGCCCATTAGGCAAGCTTCATGCCAGCAGTCTCGGGCCTCCCAATCCGTGCCCCTCACTAAGACAAAAGTGACATACTGAAGAACATATCTAACCAGCTGAATCACTGATGTTTCATACCAAAGGGATGCTGAGTTAAGGGCAGTGGTGACAAACTGTTCTGTGTGATAAATCAAGGTTCCACTTTAAGGACACACTGGAATGTCACTGCTTTTCTATCTCTTGGCTTTCTTTAGATAGATTTGAGTCATTTGTAGGTAAATGGACACAACTTGAGACCATCGTGCTTAGTAACATGAGTCAGACTCGGAAGGTTAAATATGGCATGGTCTCTCTAATATGAGAAACCCAAAATATAAATAAATAATAGTCAACTGGGAGAGATATTGGGAGTTAGGGGGTATAAGAGAGAGAGCAGGAGGGCAAAAAAAACCAGAGAAAGCAAGGGACTGTAAAGTTGATTGATATAAATGTGTGTAAAATTCTCAAGCTCGAAGTAATCATTGTGTATCTCATATAGAGAGAGGAAATAAAGTTACAAAGGCCAGCTGACCCCACAGGTAGATACAGCTCAAAGTGCAAGGCCCCTGCAGTCAACACTCAGTCTGTGGAAGATTGGATCAAGTACCAAGATGTTCCCTGCTCTTGTTCTTCAGAGTGACAATTCAGGGGCACGTTCTAAACAGTTCATTAGAGAACCCTGAGCCACTGAGACCTGCCTGGCTCCTGAAGGTTATCAGCTCGGCTGTCTCTGCTGTCTGTCCTTATGCCACTTTTCTCAGCCCGTGATCTTTCGGGAGCTATATTCCAAAAAATAAAGCATTCACCTTAGTCTTCATCTTAGGCTCTGCTCCACAAAGAACTCAAACTAAGAAAGCATCTCATTTCCTTTGATAGTCCTCAAAATCTGAGTTTGTGCTTCAGCTAAAACTGGGGCTCCTTAACTTAATTTTTATTTATTTTTTGTAAATCCTTGAATTCCAAATTCTATAACACATTAGACAAATTTGACTTTTGACTATAACTCCTAATTTAAATCCCAAAGGCTAGCTGTACCTACCAACCTACAGTAAGAACGCACCCCTCAGTGGACACATTTGCTTCTTTCTCCTTGCTAAATTCCCTTACCCTGTGCCCGTGTTCCATCTCATTCTTGGCCGTGCCTCCAGATACTGCTTTAATACCCCTCACCTGGGAGCCCTTGAGTACTCCATCCTCTGTCCCATGATGCACTTCCTTGATGACTTTGTCACAGTATCGGTATTAGCATCCAGGCTCACTTTCACTGCAGAATGAATGTTGCTCAGACAAGTCGGGTCTCAATTTGTCAGTGAGCCCAGAGCTTACCTTAGGTCCCTCAGACATGTTTAAAGGATCACATGGCATTTATTTCTGTTTTTATCTAAATTGACATCCTCTAGAATCTTGGGTATTATTAGCACTGTACATGGGCAACAAAGACCATTTTTTTCTTCAAAGAAGCAGTAGAAAGTACCTCATTCAAATCCTGACTGATATATCCACCCAAAAAATGCTCTTTTCTGGGAAAAAAGGAGTAAAGATCATAACTTCACAAACACCCACCTCCAAGGGGAAGAATTGAGGGTCCTGGAAGGTTAGAGATGAGTTAAACAGAAATGTCCAGCCCAGCTGCAAGAGGGGAAGTGGCAAGCTCCACAGGACAGTGCAAGGTCATGAAGCCCAGGCTCCAAATTCCCAGGCATACATCCATTCCATCTCCTTACATGGCCACTCACAAAGAGCTGAGTTAGAATCAGACGGACTAGGCCTGAATCTCTTCTACCAAGACAGAATGCAATACTTTTCAAAGAGCGAATAAGGAGAGAGAAGCAGGGCTTTGGGGAAGATAATTGCTCTGTGCACCCCAACTCAAACTGAACCCGGCAAATTTCCCCAGAGGCATCAGGGTTACAAATCCAGAATTCCTCTGGGGAACTTGTAGAACAAGCTTCAGGGGAAGAAAGAGGGATCAGGTTTTCAAGTATGTGCTGTGTATTCTAAATGTTTTCCTTATTTTCTTATTTCTAAGTGTACAGGACAAAAGCTTCAGTTCTGCATTGTGCATTGGAGAAAATACACTATTATAAGCTCAGAGAGACAGAGGAGGCCTTGTCTAACTCATTTTTGTTTCCTCCAGCATTCACTAATTTAAATCTACTGATACCTTAGACCCATACAAAGAATGAATCATGTATGCATCAAGGTGAATGGACAAGAGGATGGATGGATAGATGGGTGAATGGATGGATGAATGGATGATAGGTAGACGGAGGATGCAGGGTGGGTGAAGAGATAGGGTCTCTCCTCAGCGCTTCCTTTTCTGTCCCATTGTTTCATGACTTCTTCTCTATTCTCAGTACTTTACACACATTATTCTTTTCCCTTGTCCAGTGCTATTCTTAGGACAATTTTTTTTCCAAGAAGACAGAAGAATGTCTATATAGCACAGATATTTCCCAGACACTGTAGGTTGATCAACTTTCCATCACTACAACAAAATACCCCAGATGGCCACCTTAAAGAAAAATGATTCCTTTTGGCTCACAGTTTCAGATGTTTCAGTCCATGGTCACTTGACTCCATAGTTTCTGGGCCTGTAGTGAAGCACAGCACCATGGGAGAAGGATGTGACAGAGAAAAGCTTGTACCTCATGACAGCCAGAAAACAAATTCTGAAAAAAGCCAAAGAGGAAACAGTTGCTAGATAGTTACACTCTTTCAGGGCGTCCCTGCGGTGACCTATTTTCTCTATCTAAGCCCCTCCCCCAAAATTTCTACCACCTTACAATAATGGCACCATTTGTGTTTCCATGAATAATTAATCCACAGAGAAATCACAGCCTTCTTGATCCAATCACTTTTTAAAAACTTCCACCTCTGAACATTTCTGCACTGAGGATAAAGTCCTCAATGCATGAGCCTTTAAGAGACATTCCGCATCCTAATTATAACTCTCTGTCTCCTGGAGATATGAGTGTCCTCCACTGTGAAAAGCCTTTGTTACATCTCTCTGAGCCAGTCTAGGCATCCCTTAGCATTCTACTCAGTGTCAGAGCCTATCATCCAGATATTCCACAAAAAAGCAGACCTGAGATGTTCCTGAAGGTCAGGGGTTCTACCCCAAGGCCATGCTAAGCCCTCCAGCTCTTGTGACCACAGTCTGATGCCACCTCCTGAGGCAGTTCCCCTATAAGGAGCCGATTCCTCCCTTCACCATCTCCTCACCACTCATCCCAGAATTTTGCATAATGTGGTTTCCCCAGACAGTTCCCATCATGTTTATTTCAGGAACTCCAGCAGTCACTGTTAGCATGACCTACATATTTTTTGATGTCCTAGGTGTTCTCCAATTATCATTAACCCAGTATGTTTCAAAACCAGTCTTAAAAATAATTATAGCAGAGAACTAGTTTTGCTTCTTTTCCAATCAACAGAATGAAATAACAAGAGAAGTGTTTCAATCATGAGCTGAGAAATTTGCTACTTAAGCAAAAATTGAAGAGAAAAATTGGCCACTTGGGAAAGAAAGACGCAAAAATTTCTTGATCCCTTCTTGTGCACCAGATACCTTCACCTGTTAAGCCCATGATTCTTCTAACTCTTACAGAGCATTACAATGCCACTTTTAGAGTTAGGGAAACTGAGGCTTGGAGAAATTGGGAGTACACTCAAGATAGAGCACAACAGACAGTAAGTGGGGAAGTGGTGACTTGAGTTGTTCCAACAACCTTGCAGGTTCAGAATCTCTTTAGAGATTGCCTCTGGCTGATCTAATCACTGTGGTTCACCACACCTTCCCTCATAAACAGCATCCTGTTGCTAGAGAGAAGGCAGCCATAGTCCTACTTGGCTTTGGTGCTGCCTCATCTCCAATGAATGAGGTTGCTTAGTCGGGGATTTGCCATTCAACCCAAGCTTGGCCAACAGCAGTCCTTCTCTAGGAATTTTCACATTGGAGCTAGAAAGAGCCAAATCCTCTCTGGTATCCCTGACATGCAAGTCGGGGACACAGGAAGTCATTTACAAGGGCATACAGAGAAAGACGACAACATGTGAGCCCTTGGCATGGGTGGTGCTCAAAGTCTAGCCTGGCCTTTCTGGGAGTTGATTGTTCAAAACTCTCTTTTTATTCGGGAGCTAGTAAATACCTCTTGCCTGAGCTGTAGTCCAAGTTGAGTCACCGGAATCTAACAAGAGCTCAAACTAATGTAGAGGACCTTGGTGCACCTTTTTTAGTCCTTAGTCAGAGATAACAGTAAGTAAACCAGAGATCAGGCTGACCCAAGGATGCCCCTTCATTTAGTAAGACAAGGCAGATTTGCTTGAAAACTCTCCATGCCTGAGACTGCTTTTAAGGTATCTAAAAGACTTGTCCTAACTTGCAGCAGCTCAGTATCCGAGAAAGAGTGAAAAGCTAAGGGGAAAGGCTTCTTCGGACTCACCTAGAGCCTGTTCCTTCCCCCCGGGACTCAGTCTCTTCTCTAGAATGAGATGGCTGTCTACACCCAGGTTTCAGTCCCTCACTGGCCACCTTTGCCGTGAGAAGCATAACACTTTTTTTAAATGAATTCCTTCTGTTTGTCCTTTACCTGTGAATCATGGATTTGATGTGCCAGCCATATTTTCCCAATGCACATTAAAACGCATAAACTGCTCAAGTAAAGCATGTTTGACTGCTCGTCACCCAATCTATTTGGGTTCCACACCTGAAAAACGATGGAGCTGATGAACTCAGAGAAGCTGACAGCCATGTCACCAAAGGCTCTGATAGGAGACCAGTTCATTGTGCACGCATTCTACAAAAGTGCATGCTCCAGTTCAAACACTTGGGGAAATTGCAGCAATATGTGTAGTTTTATTTAACAGTAAGTGAGCCTTTATGATGGGCTGGGCACTGGACTAAGCACTTTACCACTAGTACCTCAGTTTTATCCACTGAAAAATCCCATGAGTTAGGTATAACTTATTTCTGCATCTCAGAAAGGTGAATTATTCATCATTTAGTTCCAAAGCTAGTATATTAGTTTTCTATTGCTGCCATAACAAATCATCACAAATTTAGTGACTTAAAACATCGTGCATTTATTACCCTACAGTTTTGTAAGTCAGAAATCCAGCATGCATTTCACTGGACCGGGATCAAGGTATCAACAGGGCCACATTCCTGTTCGGACACAATAAGACAAAGTCTTTTTTCTGGCCTTTTCCAGCTTCTAGAGGCTACCACATTCCGTGGCTCAGGGCCTCAACTCCATCCATCTTTAGAGCCAGTAGTCTGTCTCATCGTGCCATCTCTCTGGCTCTCTGTAGCAAGGAAAAGTGCTCTGATTTAAGTACCTGTGACTAGTGTGAGGGCCTCTATGGATAATTAAAGGCAATCTCATCTCAACATCCTTGGCCTCAGGTGCTTCTGCAAAGTTGCTTACCCCATACAAGGCACCATAGTCACAGGATCCAGGGTTAAGAACACGGACATCAGTGGCACACCATCAGGCTACCGAGCACAGTTAGTAAAGGGCAGATGTGAGAGTCAGCCCTGTTTACCCATCACCCTAGATAAAAGTAGTCCTGCAGGGATTCAGAGTTTATGAGAAAGTATGTGGAGGGACACAGGAGGTGTGACCATGTCAAATTACACGCCACTTTGCTGCACTGCTCTCACATCCAGAATGCAAAGTCCGCTAGGGGGAGGGATTCTATATGCCCTGTTCAGGTTGAAGCTTCCTCACCCAGAGCCCCACGTGTATAGACACACACGACCCCTGAGTGCCTGAAGATTTGCCATAAGCATAACAGACACTGGATCTCAAAAATAGTACAAAAAAATGTAAAGTGTCTTAATATGTCTTGAATTGACTGGGTGCTGGTGATGTATAAGAACTATTAAATTAAATTATCAAAATTTATTTCCCCATTTTGCTTGTGCCCTTCTTAAAGCAGCACCCAAAAATCACACACGAGACTTGCATGATACAGCTACTAGCTAATACCTACGACTGACACCTGTTACGGACGACAAGAAGGGGTGAAAGACGAGGGGTGGGATAAGTAGGAAACAAAACTGAGTGTGACATTTTCAAATACTCAGATTGACTGAGGAGTTGTGGGCTTTAAGCCCAGAGAGGGAAGCACCGGGCGTGGCATGGTTCAAACAAAGAGCTGGTGTTGTGCGAACGTCTCATGTGGGCTAAGCTGGGGTAGAACCAATGAAGCACTGAAAGCCAGGAAACAACAGGGCTGGCATTTTGTCTGGAAAAAGAGCGCTCTTCATCTAATCCACGACGGCCTGGACTGGGAAGGGGCCTAAGTCCCCAGGCAAAGGTGAAGCTTCAGGAGATGGTGAGTCACCTCCTCTCGAAGGTGAAGTAGTTTGGAAGCACCCCTCGAGGGCTTGTAGGAAAACCTTGTGAGGAGGTGGCTTTCTGTCCCTCTTAACCAAGCTGGGTAAGAAGCAATTAAATGGATTTGGATAAAATTGTAAATGGAGAGGTCACATCCCAGGGAGTATCTGTGCCCTGCCCTGTGAGGACAGGGGAACAAAGGTGCTCAAGTCCAAAGCAGAGACAGAAGAATCACAAGCAGACAGCAGGGAGGCTTGTTTCATTCTGGAGATCACAAACTGGGAGGCAGCTTCCACAGGGACCATGTGGATGCCTGTGGGCAGGGTCAGCACAGCAGGTGGCTGAAGGGCCAGCGCCAGCCTGACCAGGAGGAGGGGACACGTCCCCACTGGCCCTCCCGATGTGTCTAGATTCTTTGTTAAGAAACCAGGGGCAGCACACTTTAGAAGGGAGGCCAACAGGTCTGGAGCCCTTCTCAAGCCCTGTCTGCAAAGTGCCTTCATTAAATATTTTTCAGGGCAGAAAGCCACTTCAAAAGAGACCAGCGTCTGCAGCAGGTGCTGGGCTGTCGCAGCTGCATGGACTCCCCGCTTGTTTTTTGTTTGCCCCTCTTGTCTAGTCCCAATTAAATTCAAAATAGAGCTATAACCCACAAATGTTGAATCTATTAAAGGTGGACAAAGGAAGCACAATGTAGCTTGGGAAGAGGCTGGCCTGCATTCTGAGCAGCCAGGAAGGACAGCAACAGGGCAAAGGGGACGAAGGGACACCCCAGGTGTGAGGCAAGGCGGGCCAAGATCACTCTGCAGGTCAGGGAGGCCCAGGATCCAAAGCCAGCCAAGGGGCCTATTTCCACCTCCAGAGCCCCAGGCACCCTGGAAAGTAAGACTTTCCTGTGCATCTGAGGTTACAGTGGAGCCAGTGACAGAAGAGAAGGGATAATTTTAAATGATCTCTGGGATAGAAAGTGAGTGTTACTTTTTCTCTCTCCCAAAATACACTGAAATGACAAAACATGCATTTTAAGTAAATTTTGAAAAACCAACCAACACGAAGAGAATGGACATGGAGACAACGGAACACCAGCAGCTGGAGAGTGAGTGGGTGACAAGAAATGACTTAGACCCTAGGGAAAGATACTAGGATTGCAAGGGCTGAGAGGAAATTCCATCTACCTCACAAGGTCCCCAAAAGGCTCAGTTCCCAGAACCTCAGAATCCGCCCTCCCCCAGCACACACACATACACACACCATGCAAGCTGACCAAGCACAACAGCCCAGGACAAGGTGTGCAGCCAACCTGGCCTGAATGAGCAATTCAGGACCCCACCTGAGACCTATCTCTTCAGGCTTGCAGCCTAGAGTCACATGAAGTACTCCAAGTTGTTCTATCAGGACTGGGGAACTATGATCATTGTTACTGTTTTTTTTTCATGACTTTTATTTGCTCCAGGTTTAATCACTGCTTCCTTTTCATATGCTTAGATTCTAGGTGTGACTCATTAACTCAACACCCAAATTCCTGCCAATTGTTTAAATATCCTTTATATATTCAGATATACTGTAAGTTTTTTTCATGTCTAACTAGTTCTCTCCTGGGACTATGTATAAGCAAAGGCAAAATTGTAGTGTGACTGGCAACGTGGTTTTGGGTATTGTGCTCCTGGTCAAAAGACGGCAAATGCTCAAGGTCAATTCAGTGGAAATTTTCATCTAGTCTTATAGAGAGAGGGTGAGGGACAAAACGGATGTGCGAGGGTGAGAAGCAGCTAAGCCTTCATCTTTCACGGTGAAGACATCATTAGATAATGGTAAAACTGAGGAGCTGAGAGAAGATACTAAACGGGCAAGTTACTGGAGAAATGAGGACGCTAGCAGAGGAGTCCATTAAGAATTCAGAGGGGTTAGTCTGCGGAAAGAAAATTAAGATGGTTGAAGACTGCAGTTTTCTCATAACCTACTTTGATCAACTATCCAACTCTTCAAGTGTGGGTATAACTTTGAGGAAAAAAAAAAACACTCCTTCACTCATCCTGCCTACCCACCATATCCACCTCCTTGATTCTTGGGACCTAAGTTACTCTCCCCTCAAGCAATCCAACCACATTCCTTACTTCTGATCAATTTCCCCAGGTTCTCCCCCACACACACACACTGGAAATGTTCATGTCTATAGAGAAATCGAAGAATAAACAAGCAAACTCCTAGGGTTGGAGGCATAGCTCAATGGTTAAAGCTCTTGCCTGGGTTCAATTCCCCAGCACCATATAAACTAGGCATGATGGTGCATGCCTGTAATCCCAGCACATCAAAGGCTGAGGCAGGAGGACTGTCATGAGTTCAAGGCCAATCTGGACTACATAGTGAGCTCAGGACCAGCCTAGATCACAGAGCAAGACTTTGTCAAAAAAAAAAAAAAAAAAATCTTCCATATCTCTTTTACTCAATCAGTAATTAAGAATATTCTCCACATTTTCTTGGTGCCAGTAGTTATGTAAAATACTTGAAAACTTTTCAACCTATATATCCTAATAAAGACATTCTGTCATATAATTATGTAAGAAAATGTATAAGAAGTTTATAATTTCGTTTAATATATAATCTGTGTACATATACATACACATGCATGGACATATGCACAAACACGTGTCCACGCACAGTGCATAAATGTTCGCAAACCCACATACACGAATGCATGCATTACATATTACCATTACATTTCCTTACCATTATAATCTTTATCATTGTCATCACCACTTCCACCATTCAGCCCAGTCTCTGGCACAGAGCTACAGTTCCACAGACAGGAAGGAAGGAAGGAAGGAAGGAAGGAAGGAAGGCAGGAAGGAAGGAAGGAAGGGAGGAAGGAAGCAAGGGAGGGAGGGAGGGAGGGAGGAAGGAAGGAAGGAAGGAAGGAAGGAAGGAAGGAAGAAAGGAGTAAAAGGAGGGCAGAGTAGAAGCCTATGAAGAGAAGGGGAGTGGCAGGCTGACCTGGCAGCGCCTCCGTCCCCTCACGCCCCACTTTGTCTCAAGTCCACTCCTAGCTGACGTCCATCCCCAGAGGCGGCTTGGAGTCGGCCCGCCCCACCATTCCAGAGGAAATATTTGGTGAACTGAGCTAACACGGGGCTGCTGGATAAAGCTTAGTTCTGGACGGCGACACGGGCTCCTTCCCATCTGCTGCCTTCTGGACAATGCTGGTCTCGTTATTTCCGGCTTCACGCGGTGCGCTCTGTCACTTTGTTTGCCGTGCCAACTCAGCTTTTATGTAAGTGCATTTCCCATTTCATTTTCTACTGCAGACAAGTCACCGATGCAAAGCAGCTAAACCCTGGTCTGCTACACTCCATGCAGCATGATCTTGGCCTAATTTCCATGTCCTTGACCCTAGAAGACAACTCGCTCCTCTCTGCAGAGACCATGAAGAGCCTCAAAAGATGGCAGCTGAAGTAGCAAAGCATCAGAACACAGCGCCGGTTGAAGCTGACGAACTATATGTGCAATGAGTGCATAATTCTCCCTAATTGTACCTATTTGAATTTTTCCATAAGGAATTGAGGAAGTCTTTGCAGGCTGGGCATCTGGTATAGGTTTTGCAGGGTCAGTAGGAGTTTCTGGCTAAAGAAGGAGCACCACTGATAGCCTCCTTTCCCACCCTGAAGGTCAGGCTGGCCCCAGGCCCCAAACATCCAATCACAAATTTTATCTTCCTGGAGATCAGCCACGTCCTGAGTCACTTCATGTCTCAGCATAAACTCAGTGTGATCCAAAGGTCTCATGCATAGCAAAGACACTCCTGTAGCTCCAGGAATTGTAAGAGTTCACACGGTGTTCCAAGAACCCAGGAGGAGCCTAAACTCTCCGTTGTGCCACAATGGTACAGGGGAGTGGAGAAGAAAAGGCCCAGTGATCTGTTAGTCCTGAGGACGTTGCCGCAAGGTGTGTGCACAGGGCAGGGAGAAAGAGAAGGAGGGAACAAACAGAGGAAGAGAGGAGAAAATAACAAGCAGTATGAGAATGAGAAGAGGGGAAAGGGACGACAATTAGGAAGGGAGGAATTTTTAACTTCTTTCTAGGAGGCTGATCTCTGGAAAGGGAGAAAATCAAGTCCAAAGTCAAGTGGCTAACAGAAGGCACTAAGATTCAAATCCAGGGACTGAAGGAATAGCTCCGCACTAAAGTGTTTGCCCAGCAAACGTGGAGTACGTGAGTTCAGTTCCCCTGCACTCCATCAGCTGGGAGTGCTGGCACACACCTGTAATCCTAGCACACAGGAGGCTGAGGCAGGAGGATTGCTGTGAGTTCGAGGCCAGTTTGGGCTACAGAGTGAGCTCAGAACTAGCTTGGACTAGAGTGAGACCCTGTCTCAAAAAAAAAAAAAAAATAGGATTCAAATTCAGACTAACTGTACTCCCATCTGTGTTTGTTTTTGACTGGAGCAGAGGGCAAAAATGAGATTATGAAGAGCTGTGTAGGAGAAGTTGTTGAGACACTATCCTGTTGGGCGATAAGAATCAGCAGAAGTTTGCCAGTGAGGGAACAGTGAGACCTGGACCGGCAACTGTGGGACCAGACAGGATGGAGTCAGAGGAAAACGCAGTCAAAAGACAAGCGCCAGGCCCAAGCAAGCAAAAGCAGAAGCGTAACCTGGAGAATCCTTGAAGGGAGAACGTGAGGAGGCAGGCCAGGAGCAGGGCTGCGAGTCGGTAGCTCCTGTTCACTGTGGAAGCGCGCGACCTTCCCAGCCACCTACACAAGGTGGCCCGGCGCATCCGGCCTGCACGTGCAAGCAGGCCCATGCGTCCAGCAACGCCCAGCCTCACGTGTGTCAAAGTCAGACAGGTCTGCTTTATGCTACTCTGTGTGTTCATCTTCTCTTTCGGTTTCTCTCTTTCTTTCTTTCTGTCTTTTCTCTTTTGAGGTGCTGGGGATCGAATCCAAGGCCTTCACACTGAATTCCAGCATTCTTTTTTTTTTTTTTTCTTAAATAGAATCTCGCCAAGTTTGAACTTGCAGTCTTCCTGCCTCAGCCTCCAGAGTGCTAGGATCACAGGCTTGGGACCTAATGTTTCATCATTCTACATTTCACGAGGGGCTCAAGAAGAAAAGAGATTTATTTGGACTCATGTCTCTGGCCCAAAGTGCCAAGGCCACATCTGTTTGTGGCCTCTTTGCTGGCAGTTCTGAGGCAGCACCAGACATCACAGAGCAAGAGAAAGGGACTGTGCAAGAGACCCAGTCGGGCTGGCTCTCATAATCCTGGAGACAACCCACTAACCCACTGATCTATTAATCAAACAGATTAACCCACTCACGAGAGCAGAGCCCGCATCGCCAGGTCTTCTCTCTCAAAATCTCTTAATGAGAATCAAATTGTAATAAGAGTTTCAAAGGGGACAAAACATTCAAGTGACACCAAGACTTGTGTGCATCTCACAAGGGAGGAGCAGAGGATTCAGTGACAGCTCAGGTGGCTTCCTCTGGAGCGTCACACACTCCCCATGCCACCAGCCTCTAGAACAAACTTAGAGGATACTACGCCGTGCACACACTTGTTGCCCCGAGGCACTTACAGACAGGCTCATTCAAAAATGTCTCCTCATCCCCCAGTAACAGAGATTAGTCCAAGAGCATCCAATTGGGTTCCTCACTTGGAGGTGAAGCTAGTTAGTTTGTTTGCATTGTTGCCAATTATATTCCATAGAGACAAGGAGGGCATCCTTCAAACCAAGCCAAGAAGGGATGGGAAAGGAGGAAGAGGGCAAGGGGGAGGGTGGAGAGGGAAAGAGAGGGGTGGGAGAAGGCGAGGGAGAGGGGAAGCGAAAGGGAGACGGAAAGAGAAGAGAGGGAAAAAGAGGAGAACAGAGGGGAGGGGGAAAGAGAAGAGTTGTCTGTAAGGCTCTGGCTCCTATCCTGCTCTCTCTCTCTCTCTCTCTCTCTCTCTCTCTCTCCAAATAATTTGAACTTGAAGCAATCTTTCCCTGGATTCCAAAGATGGTCTACTCACCCGTCACATTGCTGTGAATCCTAGCCCATATTTTTGCTCATTGCTACTGTTCCTAAAAATTAGCAAGGGCTGGAGGAGCCACCATGAAAGGAGTGTCCTAGCAGCTTCAGTTACCATTTCATTCAATCCTCCTTTAACTCAGCCTGGTGAGAAAATGTACCCATTTTATGGATGCCAACCCATGCAGAAGTTAAATAATTTGTCCAAGAAGTTTCTGTTTTTCAGTTTGTGAGAGGAAAAGTCATCATACAAACGGAGAAACTAATTACTAGAGAGAGAAAGTGATTCACTTAGTGCCACCTGACAGATCAGAAGGATCATGAGAGTCAAAGTCAAAACTCCTGGTCCTGATTGGAAGCGATTATTTTTATTTTAGTAGATCTACATTATTGTATTTTAGCAGCAACAAAGGAACACTGTCCAGGAAACAGGATACGCCATTCGGCTGGCTACTTATTCTGCATTCTTGAATTCTCTGATGAAATTTTGGCCAATGTCAAGGGCTCAGAGGGCAGGCATACTCAGGATGGATGGACCAAAAGCTGCAAATCAAAACTACAAGGAAAGGTCAGAGGTGTTTGGCGTTCTTTCTTTCTTTCTTTTTTCTTTCTTTCCTTCTTGCCTTAGCCTAAAAAATAAAATGTATAAAAATGTGATTTAATACCTTAAAATTGGGAGATTACGCATGCAAATCCAAGTTCATCTTGGCAGTAGATTCCACCGGGAGCAGTGATCGAACTTAGAGGTCTGGACTGAGGTTGGGGGGAAAGTGCAAACCAGTCACACTAAGCCCAACAGGGCTCACCTTCCTCATCTCCACCTCTTTCAGCAAGTTGCTTTCAGCGCCTCTGCTGTGTGCCTACCTGGAATCTGCCAGCGCTAGAACAGGAAGCAACATGGCCCCAGCCCCCAAGTTGGTCCCTGCAGTAATCCGACGTTTCTCTACAATATAGCTGCGTAACAAATAACTTCAAGCTCTCAACCCTCAAACTGTTTTTACATCTATAAATTACCTGGAAAGGGCTGCTTCTAGCTTCGGGGAGCTGGGGAGAGCTGAAATCTGCTCTGACTTTCTCCTCAGAATCAGCAGCTCCTCTGGATTTATCTCTTTCTGAAACAAACGAGAGACTTGCAAGAGACTGGGGAAAATCATGCACGTACAATTAAAGACACTGTTGTCACATCCTTCAGCATCTCGTTAGCTAAAATAAGTGCCTGGCCAGATCCAAAGTCACCGGAATGAAGATTAATTTCACGTAAATATACGGCAAAGTCGCATGGCAAGCAGTGTGAATGTATAATCCTACTATGAGGACTGAGTGGACTCAGGAATGCTGGGTCCAGTCCATTCATAATGGGTCAGTCTTTAAAGTCATTGACTTGTCACTCTGTCCGGCCCGATAAGAAAGGAGGAGGGGTGACAAGGCGGTGGAGAGGTGTCTGTCTGTGCACTCAGCAAAAAGACTCTTGTGGAAAACCCCTGGGGAGAACTGGATAGCTTGCACGGTCAGGCCCAAGGCCAGGTGTGGTGACCCTGAGACCTGTGGCTGACTGTGGGAGCCCCTGGCAGAGAACCAAAGCACAAGCTTTTCTTCCCATTAGAGAGGAAGTCAGGCTGGTGAGAAGGAATCTACGGTGGGCACGTGGGGGCAGCTGCACTGGGGGGCGATCCTAGCCAACTGGCCTCCTCCTACCAATGATGCAGCAAACGGAGAACTCCATTCCGGGCCCAAGGAGGACCCCACGTCTTTCAGGCCAGGGCCTCAGAGGTGGGCTGAGCACTGGGCAGCCAGCCAGACCAGATTCTGCCTGACTGCATATGAAGGCCGGCTCCAGCCCAACTCACTAAGGCTCTGGAAAATCAGCTTTAACCCACTTCAAGCTTCAAGCTTAATTTGAGAAAAGCCGTATGATGAGGAAGAGGAGAAAGAAGAAAGAAAAGATGGTGACTGGAAAAAGTTACTTTACAATTCACAGATTTGCCCTTTAAAGAGGTAGAATCTTTAGCAAACATAGTACTGCTGAACAAGACAGAGGCTTTTAAAATCGTCCAGCATTGTATTGGCTTTGGTGCAGCCATTACTGAGGAAAGTCAGATTTCTAAGAATTGTTAACATACACCTCACTCAGTGACAGAGCTCTAATACTGTTCAGAAGCACAGCATCATGGGTAGGTAGGTTTGGGGGAAGCCGCCATCATTTCATACCCCTTTGGAATAGAAGGAATTTGCCCTGGTCTCACTTGAAAGCAGAGCTTACACCAGCTCTGAAACCCAGTCATGGACATCTAGGCCTCAGCCCCTGTATGTCAGTGCCCCAGCCGGATACATCCTGCTCCAGGCTGTCTGGAGACAGAACAAGGACAGAAGCAGGCAGAGCTGAGAGGAGTCCCTCTGGAGAGTGAGCCCCTGATTAGGAGCTCAGGATCAAGACAGAGAAGCAGCACTAGTGAGACGGCCTGCGGCCCTGGAAGGAAAGGGCCGCTGCACCCCACCCCATAGTCCTGTCCTCTGCTTCGTGCCTACGGGTCCACCCACAGCTCCACAGAGCAATAGCACGTTCACCACCAGAGGAAATAAGTAGCCCTGCCCTGCCGAGGGACACTAACAAAGTGCCTTCTCCTGAGCCTTGTGACCTGACCCGTCAAATGCCTGCAATGCCATGCCACACCTGTGCCCATGCTGTCACCTCTAGCTGCTGACCCTTCCTCCCCATGTCACTGGCTTCCAGCCTGAATCCCAAAGATCCTCCAAAACACGGTCCCGAGGATGCTCCTCTGGAAGGCCACGCTCGTGTCCCGTTGTGCTCCCAGCACGTGCACAACAGGAAAGCCTCTCCTTTGAACGCGTTCCTTCCTCATCTGCTGGGTGAATTAATGCATTTGTTACTTTCCCCCGTGAATGCGTAGAAGGCAGGGGACTTCCTGTATTTCATGAACAAAGGAGGCACATAGCACCCGCGCATTCCCACACTGTCTGGCAGGAGCTCCATACGTATGTTGAATGAATCAAGAGTGCCTGGGTGAGTGAGGCCTACTAAGCACCCCATGAGGGGCAGACTTAGTAAGGTACAAAGTGCAGATCCACTGCCAAGAATAGCTAGAGCCAGCAGTGGGTGCCCCCTAAAACTCTGTTAGAATAGGACTGAAAGGCCAGCTGGGACCCCCAGATGGCTGAGAACATCCTGAGGGCACCTCCAGCCATCTGGACCGTGAGTGCCATTAAGCACATCTGTCAATACGGCCATGTCTCTGGGCCTCAGCCCAGAGGAGTTCGCACACCCATGGCCTATGGTCCTGCAAGAATAATGGCCCGGGAGGAAGAGCAATGAAGAAAGAACAATGAAATAACAAAGGGTCTCCGGGCCATTTTTCCAGGGCTGGGAAGCCACTGGGCCCTCAGACAGATCCAGCAGGAAAACACCCGAGAAAAGCAGGTGGGCTCGTCAGAAGCCACGACAGGAGCACAAGCCCAAGGTTAGAAGAAGGAGCAGTTTTTCTCCTGCTGACTTCCAAGTACTTCTGAGCAGGGCCATTACAATGATCCACAATCGGAAGAGCCCTCAGGGAGGCCAGCTTCTCTTGAGGACAAAATATGAAGCCGTCGGTCAGATTTAAACACTTTCCCATCAGAAATCTCTCATTGAGGATAAAGGAGCGGGATTCTACATCATCCACAGCTTAAGAGCTGGCAGGGGATAGAGTTCCCAGAGAGGGTCACGGATGGAGGTGCTCAGGAGGCGGGCTGGCAAAATGCATGCTGGGGGGACCGTGTGGGGGGCGACATTGCTCAGTCATCAGGGCCAGCAGGCTGCAGCCCTGCTGCAGGGAAATTACGTGCAGCGAAAGGCACTTGGGCTATTTCTTTTATGTGCTGGTGCCTGTCGGCCATGATGGGCTAATACAGGTCTCTGCAATCCTGGCTGCTCTGTAGTGAGTTTCTCCACTGTGTTAAATATTTTGGGCCTTATCTCAGCACACAGAATGGGGTCAGTGTGTCTCAGCACAAGAAAAGGGGTCAGTGTTTGTGTTTCAGAAATCAAACCACAGAGTCACAGGGAAGCTAACGACTTTCCCTACAATGTGTGTCTGGGAAATGTTGGGGGCCAAGATTTGACCCAGTGCATCTCTCCAAGGCTCTTTGTCCCACACCCGACCCCCGTTCGCCCCCCGCCGCTTGCCCTGCTCGTCCTTTGCCCAGGGGTACACACAAAGGACTCCAGCTCTGGCTGGGTGCTGAAGCTTCAACTTGCCAAGCACTTGCCAAGCATTCATCCCCTTCTTACTATCTTCTCTCTCCAACATTCAACACGTACTTACGGCTCCTACACTGTCCCAACTTCCATGTTAGGCACAAGGCGGGAGAACAACAACAAAGGCATCTCCTGAGCAACTCCAGATTTGCAGAATGCCCGTGAGCCCTCTGCTTCCCAGGCAGCCCAGAGAGGGGAGAACAGCATGGCCCAGTGCCAAGCGGGAGAAGCTCAGAGGGAGCACAGCAGCGGGGTGCTTGCCCCGGGCCCAAGCTGTGCGAGAACCCCACGCGTGGTTATCCTGTGAGTGAGAAACTGAGCCTGGAGATGAGGCAGATGACACTGAGGTCATAATCACTGGAACTGGGCTCCAAACCTACCTTTCCTGCTTCTTTCACTGCTACTCCCATGCAGATTTTTTTTAATGAGACAAGGTCTCACCACGTAGCATAATCTGGCCTCAAATTCCTAGGCCCAAGGAATCCTCCTGTCTCAACCTCACGAGCAGGGACTACACATGTGTGCCAGAATGCCCCTATTTAAATACGGAATTTTTTATTGCTACTACTGTGGCCTGAACTGTCTCCCCTCCAAATTCATATGGTGAAATCCTAATCCCCAGGAGGACTGCGTTTGGAGCGTCTAAAGTGGTGATTAAGCTTAAACAGGGTCATAAGGATGGCTATCTGTAAAACAAGATAGAAATCCTCATGAAAAGACAGAGACACCAGAGGGATCCCCTTTTATACTCCCACTCCAGACTGGACTTTCATGGTGAAAAGGAGGCCACCTACACGCCAGGATGACAGATGTTACCAGAATCCACCTACTCCTGTTGGCACCTGGTTTTGCCCTTTCAGCTTTAAGAATGCTGAGAAATGATTTTTGTTTCGCCGCCAAGTCCATAGCATCTCGTGACAGCAGCCACTAATGCAGCTGCTTTTAAAGATGGGTTTTCTTTGGCCCGTTAGGCTCCTTTGCTCCCTTCTCCTCATCACTTGTTCTCCTCAGGTCACAGCCGGCTTCTCTGTTCCAGCATAGTAAAGCATTTACTAACATCTACCATGCACCCACCATAAGGTTTTTTCCTCAATTTCAAAGCTGAGAAAAGGAGGCTGCCCTAAGCCTGTCACAGGAGTGGGGGAATCTCTTGAAGGTCATGAATGTTAAGTGAAACTATGTTAAGTGTTCAGAGACAGAGTGGCTAAACAAGGCTCATTCAAATTACAGACTCATTGCCACCATTCCTGTAGCAGAAGTCAGCTGACCTAAGGACCGTGGGCTTCTTGCCCCCTCTCAAACCACATGACCTAGTGGAACCACCATGGGCTGGGGAGTCTGCCTGAAGTTTAAATTCTGCCTCTGCCAAATACCAAAGGACCAGTAGTCAACAGGGCTAGTCACCAGTGTCCTGATGGTGCCCTTTCTACAATGTGGGAGGATTGATCTTTGGGCCTCCTGAAAGATGAGTGTGATCACATGACCCTCTTCAATCCATGAAATGAGAACTGTAGGGACCAATGTTCGTTTTACCACATTTTCTTTTCTATCTGCCGTGGTAGACAGCAGGGTTCCGGATGGCAGCTGTGCCATCAGCCTGGGTTCCGAGATGAGAAACTGAGGCCACAGCTGTCCATCGGTGGATCTGTAAACAACAAATACATAAACTTTTGTTTCCAGCCACTAAGATTTGGAGTTAACCCAACCATGCTCATCCTGGCTATCTACAGAGACACTGAGTAAGTACAACCCTCTTGAGACTGAATCTCCAATATGAGGACCAAAGCAGATCATTCTGTGAAGACTATGCTTGGTACCATGTAGGTCTTCAACGTGTGTAACTCTCTCTCTCTCTCTCTCTCTCTCTCTCTCTCTCTCTCTCTCTCTCTTTTCTGTACTGTTTTACTGTAATTTCTTCTCATGATAAAATTAGACCTCTTGAGACATAGCTTCTTTGGAGGACAGACACTCAGGCACATCCATGTTTGTGTCTGCTGTGGTTTAGAAATATTTGACCCCTATATTAGATTTGCCCTCATCTTGTGTATATATATATGCAATTCATAATGTTTACAATAAAGTTGAGTATTTTGTGCACATATATATCACATCAACTTTACAATCCCTTCCCAGTTTTGGCCCTCCCACGCCCTCCCCATCCCCCATAACTCCCACTATCACACCCATTTGGTTCTATAGAATGCTTGTATTCTGGGTTTCCCACATCAGAGAAACGATGAGATATTTAATATAGTTAATCTTCTGCATCTGACGCACTTCACCACTCAAATCACCACTCTTTAGCTCAGCCTCCTACCCTTGGAATAGGCTGCAGTGGTCATATCTTGATGCCTCTTCTCTGAGGCCAGCAGAGCCCCTGGTTGTAGATTTTGTATTTTCTATTTCTATAAAAGACCCAAAGCTGGGTAACATTATTTTTTTAAAGAATGTATTTAGCTCACTATGTCGAAAGCTGAAAGTCCAAATGACGCAATGCCTGCCCCAGTGAGGACCAGTAGCAGAAGAAACCACAACGACAGGTATAAACGCAAGAGAAAAAAGTCACAGGAACAAAGGGTGTGTACACTGGTATATGTGTCTCTTCTGATTATCTTTAGAAAGCCACCAGTATTGAGTC
This sequence comes from Ctenodactylus gundi, assembly GCA_004027205.1. Taxonomy (NCBI): domain Eukaryota; kingdom Metazoa; phylum Chordata; class Mammalia; order Rodentia; family Ctenodactylidae; genus Ctenodactylus; species Ctenodactylus gundi. Next base: position 361,018 of record PVKB01000515.1, on the reverse strand, counting down.
CTGTTGAGCTAATCTAATTGTAATCACCTCCCAAAGGCTCAACTCCTAGAGGCTCAGATTTAATTTCTGCCCTCTTAAGACCTCACAGTGGATAGTAGATTTCTATACATGAGTCCTTAGGATATACGTTCACACCATATCCAAAACATTTAATGTCACTTTACATCCATGGTAGTATAATAATTATGAGATGGTAGACACTAAGAATTGAGGCCTAGTGGAAGGAAATTGGGTCACTTTCATGAGTGGATCGACGCTGTCTAGTAGAGTGAGTCAGCTCTTAGGGAATGGATTAGGGAGTGAGGGTTGCTATAAAGCAAGCTAGTGTTCTGTCTTCTCTGTGTTCACACTCCCCCACTTCTCCTCCCTGTAGTGATCAGCCAGGGTCCCATGCCACATGCTAGCTGTTGCTCAGACTCCTCAGCCACTGGAGTTGTGAACCGAAATAAAGTTCTTTTCCCTGTCTTTCTTTTTTCAGTGAGATAAGGTTTCTCTCTAAAGTTCAAGATGGTCCTAAGCTTGTTATATATCCCAAGCTGACATAGAGCTCATGGCAATCTTCCTGCCTCAGCCAACCCAAGCTTCCCAGGGCTGAGATTACAGATGTGCATCACCACACCAGCTATTAAGTGGTGCTGGGGGATCAAACCTGGGGCCTTGGGCTTCCTGGGCAAGTCCTCTAATCACTGAGCTAGGCTCCAGCCCCTAAAGTTATTTTCTTGATACATTAGTATCCAGCATCAGATATTCTCTTATAGCAACATAAAATACACGCTATACAGTACCCGTAGCGCCTAGTACTGGGTCGACATCACAGCAGTCACTCCGAATTTCTCACTGAGAAAGGTACAATGACTAAGCCCTTCCCCGGTAGCTGGCTCTGGGCTAGGTACTAGAAAACAAAGTCTCCAGTGACTTCTCCTGCCTCCCAGTTTCCAGCATACACATTTACACTCTCTCCCCAGGTAAAGACAGCACATAATTCTACATTCTCCTGGCTGCAGAGACAAATCCTTTCTTCGCTTCCAGCACTGGGACGTGCCCAGCAAGATTGCTGCCGGTCAGTTTCTCAGTCTCTGCCAAAACACCCTCAGCATCCGAGAACTCACTACTTACAAAATGCTCTTCTATATTTGGAACTACAAGGCAAGTGGGTTTGGCTCTGGGTCCAGCCCTTCAGTCCTTCTAGTAACCCTACAGAGCACAGACCCTACCATGTAGAGGGGAAGCTAGCGTTCAGAAACACAGAGCAACCTCCCAAGGTATGCAATCACCAAACTATGATTATTTTTCTAGGCCCAGTTCAAGGGTGCAACTGCCATCAATCTTATCAGACTGACTGACAGCTACATCCCTGGGATGGTCATTTCAAGTGACGTCAAACCCCCATGGAACCTCAACCTCAGATGTTGCAGGTTGGCTTTGGGAATCTTAACAACGCAAATAGCCCTTTAGCTGTGCTAGACCATAAATCTCAATAAATGATTGCCAATAACACGGTCCTTTCCAGGAAAGGAAATATTCACACTGTTGCTCGTGTATAATATAGGCTAATATCTCAGGAAGCATTAAGTGTGCAAATGCTCAGAGTGTGGCGATGTTCCGGGCGTGAGCTGGGCAGCTCTGCAGAAAAGACAAAGATGCTGAAAGGAAGGGAGTATTTTTAAACTTGGACCCAACTTGACACTACCCGTAAGTACTTTGTGTCAGTGAGCACAGTACGCAATCCTGTTACCGACTTGCCAGGCACGGAAATCATAAGTTGGTTTCAAACAGATGCTCCCTAGCCCTAATGGAAGCTGATGACTTCAAGATGGGCTGGCTGTTCTGTGGCTTCTTTGGAGACAGTTGAAATTAAGCTGGGATCTGGGGCATGACGAAGCGCCAAATCTGCCAAAGATGTGCCTAAATAACTTCGGGTTGGATTAGCCACATGCTGAAGCCCAAGGCGCACACAGGAAACTAGAACATGCTGTTAGTTTGTGGAAAAAGCAGTAGGATGAAGGCAAGCTAGGGAAAGAGCTGAGAATGTTGAAGGGCAACATCCTCTAAATAAATAGAAGATTGAACCAGACAAAACTGTTGATATTTGATCATTCTCAACTAACAACAGGGCCTTTTGATATGGCTCAACATCTAGACACACCATCCCACATCACAGCCCTCCTTCCCTTCCTTTGATGTCAGGGGTGGAGCATCGACAAATAATCTCCACGTCAGACCTCAGTCCACAGCACAGAACACATAAACTTTGCAGCTTCTGAAATGGAGTCAGATTCAAGTCTCTTTGTCAAATTAAGAAGGAGAGAAAAAAAATAAGTGTGGTAACACCCACCTGTAATCCTAGCCCTCTGGGAGGCTGAGGCAAGAGGATTATAAATTTGAGGCCAGCTTAGGCCACTTAGTGACATAGAAGCCCCCATCTCAAAATAAAAATTTAAAAAGGTTAAGGATACAGCTCAATGCGAAGGCCTTGGTTTCAATGCACAGAACTTCTGTGCTGCCCTCTGCCCCCAACCCCTCAAAAAAAAAAAAAAAAATAGAAGATAAAGAGAAAGAAGAGTGAGGGAAAAATAGGGAGCGTGCCAGTGCCTTTTGAGGAACGGTACGTTTAAAACCCCAACCTGGCGAGCTGAACTTGGCATTTCTTTCTACCAGTTTGTACTACCCTGGTGTAGCACTTTAACAATGGAACAAAAGCACAGAAGAGGGCTGCAAGGTCCCCTCCGTAGCCACACCCCTGGTTTCAGGTCTTGGCTTTCTCATTACAGCTCCAGTGGATTGAATGCTGGCACCCGCCCCCTGCCCCCATTACATCCCTATCCTAACTCCTTGAACCTATGATTATTATCCTGTATGAGAAAGAGGGAATACTAGGCTTTCAATAGAAAGAGCAAAATTAAGGGTCTTGAGAGAGAAAGCTTATTTTGAGTCATCCAAAAAGACCTCAAATCCATTGACAAGGGTTTTCATAAGAGTTACACACACAAAAAAAAAGTTACATGTGAAGAGGAAGCACAATTTGAATACAGCAGAAGAAATCAGAGTGATGCGGCCATAGGCCGGGAACACCCAGATCCCCAGAGATCAAAGGAGGCAACGAGCGGACGGTCCCCAAGAGCCCTCAGAAGGAACACAGAATTTCATGCTTCTTGCCTCCAGAATTGCAAGAGAAGAATTCTCTGCTTCGTTTTAATCACCAAATTTTGTAGTCATGTATCACGGCAGCATAAGAAATGGAGGCCGTCAGCCTCAGTTTCCTTATCTGCAAAATGGTAAAGTAATGTCTTCAGAAGATAAGGCCCAGGCAAGGTCTAATCAAGGCACTACTGTATACTAAACATTCAACAAACATATGATTAGCAAACTCAGTAAAGGCAAAGACTCGTATCAGACCTGAGGACTGAGGGTAATTGCCTGCCATGGAACCATTTGGAGTCTGAGAGATGGAAGAAATGAGGCTTCTTGGATGAGGCCCACCTCCTTCGCTCAGCAGTGGCCCTGTAGTCACAATCTGGAGTTAAGAACCCTTCTCAAATAGCTTTTAAAGAGCCACCACCAACATATATATATATTCTGGATGAGGAGTCCTTTTTCTTTGCAGAATTTCATTTCATATTGCACACAATTTAAGCAATTTGAGAACCTGGCATTTTGAGCTTGTTCAACCATTGGAAAAAGTATCTTTCAAAAAGATAGTCTAAAAAAAAATAGGACGCAGGGGAAGAAAATGGTTATTAAAAATGCTTAAGAGGCTTCCTGAACTTCAAATGGGCTCTTCACAACAATAATACTGATGATTTAAAGGAAAAATGAATCAAGACTCTATTGATTAAATGTTCCCTAAATTATATGTGGGTTTTAAAATGTGTGGCAGTATGCAAAGCACATCGGAGGTAAAATATTTGAAAAAAATCACCCAGACATTGAGGGAATAAGAAGTGTAGCTGCATCTTAGGCCCAGGAACTAGGCAAGGGGGGCGGGGGGGAGGGAGGTCCTCAAGTCCACCTGTGACCCAGGCCAGGAACACCTACTCCCAGAGCCCTTGGTGGTGAGTAGAGATGCCAGTTGTTGCTGTCTTGGCTCTGCCCATACCCTGTGTGTATCATTCATCTCAGAGCTCTTACTAAGCACCTACTAAATGCCATGCCCTACACTCAGAGTCATGAGAAATAGAGCACACAGTCTAATACAGCCACAGATAGATAAAAAATGAGCCATTAGGATTCAGGGGGTTGAGCCCCGCAGAGTGACAAGTGCACAGGGATAGGAGCTTCTCATCCAGGGGGACAGGCTGGAGGCTTCCTGGAGGAAAGGAACCCACTATGAGACCAAAGGGTGAGTCGACTCAAGCCAGATGTGCACAGAATTTGGAGAGAGAAATTCAGAAAGGAGGTAGGGATGTAACGCGTGCAACGTCCCAAGGCCTGAGGCGCAGGATGTTTAAGAAGTCTTCATCGTCAACAAGGTCATTCCCCCATGATCTCTGCACAGCCGTCTGGCGTGGCGCAGGAGCGTTCACTTGCAAAGGTGGCAGCAGCTCGTCTCTCTCGTGGCGAAGGGTTTCCCTGCATTGCTGGGATCCCAATACAAGCCCTTTCACTGTGAGCCACAGTGCTTTCCTTTTCTCCCCTGCATGTGGCCCCGTGCCTGTCACAAGATGTGGCTTAGTAAATGCCGGGAAGGAATTCGTGGATGCATAAATGACCTAATTACTATGCTTGTGGCCTGTCCATTGCTGCCTCAAAGTTCACTGTGACCTGTTAAAGCAGAAGGACAGAGCCTCATCACAGACTCATCTGAGCCAGACTGGCTTAAGTCACACAGCATCGGAAGGTAAAAGTAGGACAAGAGTTCAGGCCTGTGGATCCCCCTAGATGCTGCGCCCAAAGCCGGGCCTACTTCTGCTGCACTGCTGTCTCTCTGTGTGTCATCACTCTATGCCTGAGAACCCAGCAAGGCACAGAGGAAGAGAAAGGGAGAGAAAAAAGAAGAAAAACTCCTCTTCCCTTGAGAAGTAGCCAGCCGATACTCAAGAGTTACATATTTGGTTTCAAGATATTGTTGCCCCCCACTTCTCCTTTCACAAAGTGTACATGGTCCATTTATATATTTAATTAGAATGGATTAAAATTAATAACATCTTGAGTGGATCCTGACCCTTCTCGAGATAATTGGAGATGCCCTGGGGTGCTAAGAAACCAGGAAGAAGAATTGCTGATCTAACCAACTGTAGCTAAACTTTTTTATGTGTATGTTAATCAGTGCATTCCCTAATCATTCGCTGTATACTTTTTAACAAAGACAAGAAGAATCTTTATGACTTAAGATCATGTCCTGTCCCCTGGGCTACAGAGCTGAAGACCCACCCTGGGCAGGCAGACAGGCTGAAACTTGTCCCGCCTGCATTCACTGACCAATATGTAGGGCTTGTGACCATTTGAACAATTGGTTTTTTCTTTTTTTGAGACAGGATCTCACTCTATAGCTCAGGCTACTCCTGAATTCACTATGTAGCCCAGGCTGGCCTAGAACTCATGGTCATCCTGCTGCCTCTGGCTCCTGAGCGCTGGGACTGCAGGCGTGCACCACCACACCACCTACTGCGTGATGCCAGGGGGTCAAACCCAAGACCTTGCACTTCCTAGGCAAGCTCTCTAATCACTGAACTATGCCCCCAGCTCTTTAACAAAAATTTTAAACAATTACAATACATTCATTCTTTCTTTATGTACAAACAAAAAATGTTGTTGAGCACCTCCTGTGCACCAAGGACTGTGCTAAGTACACTTACGTACTCAAAGGTATTTATCCTTTAAAATTGTGCCCTTGGAGCAAGGAGGAGATAATGTTACTGGACAGTGGAGGACAAGGAAGAGGAGGAGATTAGGATGGGACCCCAGCCTCTGAGAGTCGTGTGCCACTCGGGCATGTCTGTAGGAGCACTTTCTTCTCACCTTTGAGCAAGTCTTACACAGTCACTAGTGTTCAGAGCAACCAACTTATTTGGTTCTCAGCACTGACAATCAGCACTGAACTCAGGTGTGAGAGGGACCACCTACATTGTCAACACGTTCCATTTTTTTCAGATGGAGGAAATGGGAGCCCCAACGATGCAGCGCCAGCCAGGACACCCATCTCCTGGGCACCATACCCGCAGGCCTGGCGGACACAGAAGCTGGTAGCCAATCTAGATCCCACTTTGTCATTTCCGGTGGGGGAGCCAGATGCTTGACCTGGGATAGGATAGGAAGTGGCTGCTTCCATACCTATAAAATAGGCACATAAATACTTGCCTGTCTGAACTCCAATGACAATAATAACATAGCCATCGTTGAGTGAGTGTGTGTCATGACAATCACCCTTCTACCAAAGGGAAAACTGAAGTTCAGTGTCACAGGGTCACACAAGAAGACTTCCTATTTTCACAACACCTTTTAGCTTCTCTAAATGAGGGAATACCAGCTCTCCGGGTCTGCATGGGGACAATGAGCCTTAAATAGTATTTGAGAAAAGACAGTATTTACCATCTTTCTGGGAGTCACCCCAAACATCAGAGGCCAGTAACAGTTCATCCTTCATTCCCAATTTGGGGGTTCTTTCCATCTTTCCAACCCAGAAAAATGTCACCATCATTTCACAGCCTCCCTTGCTCCCCTGCCATCCATCCTTTGAGGGGTGGGCAGGGAAAACACACTGTGTCCACAGCCAGGACCGTGCTCTTGAGCCTGGAAGCATTTCTGGGTCAAATTAGGTCAAGCCAGATCAGCGGTGTTGGAGCTGCTACAATGTTAGGTAATCAAGTCAGGGCTGGTTCAGCCCGGAGCCATTTAATTTTGGGGATGCAAGATTTAGCTGACTTGAAAGAAGGGGGAAGCAAGCTTGCAGAAAGAGATTGATTTCAGCGAAACACAAATTCATACCCACTAAATGCCTTAACACTTCGGAATCAATTAAAATGAGATGGAGAAAAAGGCAGAGAGAAATAGAAGATGACAGCAGGTCCAATTGCAAGGGAAGGAGGGCAGGGAGGAAGAAAAACTCCTGGGAGACAGAACTAAAGGTCTTGGGTCCAGGGACCCACCCCAACTCCGAAGGAAGAAAATTCCAAGGCTCTGTGAGATTTCCTTTTGCAGGCCTGGGGGACAGGTAAACAAGAAACTATAGACTTGAGTCGGGAGTTGTCAAGACAGTGTCAGAAACAGCTCTGCAGAAATGGAAGCAGGAGTTAAGCACCGATTCTGCAGTGCATTTTCTCAGGCTTTGATTTGTTAGGTCTGTGGGGGACCCAAGAAACTGCCCATCTAACCATCTACAGGATCAGATACAGGTGGTCTGGGACCACACTTTGAGTAGCAACTACACCAGAGATTTCATGTGGTGCCTTTCTTCTCATCTCTGGTCACCATGGCAACCGCAACAACCATAGGCATTGCTCATCCTTGGAATGGCTGCAGGTAACCTGGAGGTAGGCAGCAGGAAGGCCTTGGCATTAGCCTCTCAAGAGAAGATGAGGTCTTAGGGAGACATATTTTGGGTGATGTGGGTACTGGAAGGAGACAGAAAGCAGGAACCAAGAATTCATCAAGCTCCTAACGTGGATATCTCACTCTCCTACAGAAATAGGAATGGTTGGACCTCTTTAGGAGCACAAAACTAAACATTCTCACCATACGACGCAGCCATCGAGTTCCTCGGTTTTTACCCAAAGGAGTTGAAAACACAACCACACAAAAACCTGCGCACAGATGCTTAGAGGAACTCTGTTCATGATTACCCAAACTTGGAAGCAACGAAGACCTCCTTCAGTAAGTGAATGAATAAAGAAACTGCAGAGCATCCAGACAATGGAATTGTATTCAACACACACACACACAAAAAAAAAAAAATATTGAGCTACTAAGCCATAAAAAGACACACAGGGAACTTAAATGCACATTGGTAAATGAACGAAGCCAACCTGAAATGGGCAACACGCTGTATGATTCCAACCTTCTGACGTTCTAGAAAGACCAAACAAGGAAGGTAGAAGGAAATCAGTGGTTGCCAGGGATTGTGGGAGGAGGAATGAATGGGTGAAACACAGAGGCACTGTGGGACTATTCTGTGTGATGCTATAATAGTGAATATTTGTCATTATACATGTGACCAGATCGGCAAGAGAATGAACCAGAATCTAAATTATGTATTGGGGGTGGGGGGGGGGCATGAAATCTCAAATCTCAATGCAAACTTATCAGTTACAGTAAATTTGTCCCTCTCATGAAAGTGGGAGAGGCTATCTGTAGAGGTAGGAGGTCTCTGGAAATTCTTCGTTCCTTCAGTTTAATTTTGCCATGCACCTAAAGCTGCTCTAACAAATCAAATACATTAACAACAACAAAAACAGGGTTCTCGTCCCATGAAATGTGGGATGTGTTGGGAAGTCTGAGTGGTGAAGTGAGTGGTAGGGACTGATGCTGCTGGGGACACAGCACGAGGAAGTCCCAGCTGCCAGCCAACTGCCAATTCCTTAATGGGTGAGTAGAGAGAGAGAGGAAAAAGAGAAAAGCCCAAATTTCCCTTCCTCCCACCCTTCCTGCAAACAGAAGCAAGATCTCAACGAGACAACAGTCTGCGCTGACTGAAATTCTCAGAGATACCTTAATCCCCCACCCCAAAGAAACCTGTTCAAACAGGTGCATAAAGTAGCAGGTTAAACAAGAAGCCGCAGCATCATTATTCTCTGGGCAAGGTCTCCTAATGCCCCCTTAATGCAGGATCTCCCTGCCTGCTCCTAATAAGGAGCTTCTCTCCTTCACGACAGTCCTATAAAATGCATAAATATTCCTCAAGGAACCGAGAGAGCTCCTAACAGTCTTTAATAGCTATCATAAAATGAAGGATAAAATGTGCGAAAGGAGATTGGTCATGATAATAGTGCAAGGTACGAGAGCAGTGGATTTCTGTGCCCCTCCCTGGCTGAGTTTTACAGCAAATAGACATGGCCTAGAGCCAGGGACCTGTTCAGAGGGAGGAAACTGGCGAGGGGGTATCCAGTCTCTGTTCAAAGAGTCTTGGACTGGGAAAGCTGAGAACCGGCAATCTGGAAAGATTTGCCTAAGATATAGCAAATGGCAGACACTAGCCCAGGGCCACCATGGCTCCAGGTGCGATGGATCTTTGAAATGTGCACTGGGTGGCTGAGATTAAACACTAATGCATACCAACCAAGATTATGGCTGCCACTTTAGCCCTGTTTCCACAGATCCTCCAACCTCTGTGAAGCCAGAAGCCAGTAAGACAATAGGGCCCACAGTCTGAACTCTGCAAACCAGAAAAGAGGCTTTAGACCACATCCACAAGGCAGGTGTCAAAACCAACACACAGAGCTAAATGTCCACAGACCAGGAGACCAGGCAGCCTCCAAACGGCTGTCTTCCAGAACGGGCCCTATGATGGGCTTGCAGTGTGCATCTCAGGGTCACAGAATGCGGTGACAGGGGTGTGGTGACGACTAAGCTGGCAGAAGGGCCCACAGAGGACAGGCTGCAAAGCCCACAACTCATGCCATAGCATGCATTAAGAGCTCAATAAATAAATAGCAGTTCTTGGCAGGTACAGCATTGACTATCTACAGAGATGCTGCATCTGCCAGGAGCTGCTGCCTATTGAGGTCATGCTGCATGCCAGGGTATGAACTAGGAGCTGTTCATGCATAATCATATTTTATCCCCACAGTGCCACACCTGAGTATTCCAACAGTGACCCACAGATATATGCGTAACCTCAGGTAGACAAAATAGCACTCAGTCAACATAGCCTGGAGCCTAGTAATGTGTTTCTGCTCCCTGCTGTGCTCTGGGGCCAAGTGTCTCAGGTTTTGCTTTATTCTACAGCCTGTTTTGTCTATATGAGAGAAAAATGACCTCTTTTGTGTCACCATTCATAACCTAGGAATCCTTGCCCCTTGGGCTCACTCCAGCCACTGTTCCAGCTGTGCCCAGAGATCCCTATGCCAGGGTTTGCCTGGCTCTCTGGGACTGCAGCACAGTCACCCTGCTCAGATCGACAAATCTAAGAAACCAAAATTCATTTCCTTCAGTCTATCAGACTGGATGAGCAAAGCTAGGGGAATCTTCACCATTAAATGCATTGGAAACTTCAACAGCAAAAGTAAAACTAAAGAAATGGCGTGGCCGGAGAAGAGTAAAACTTTTTTTCTGTTCTGCTCCCAGGTTAGATGGAGAACACACGACAGTATTTTGTACAGACAGCCTAGGATTCTAGTGTGAGTCAGTGTTGTCCTACAGTTCCTCAGCAGCAGACTAAGACGTGAAAAAAAAATCAAATATAAAATAGCCAAAACAGAAAAACAAATCTATCATCGTTAGCATTATCCTGACAGCCTTTATGAAACCCCCTCAAAATATCCAACTATTACAATGGAAACACTCATGAAATTATTCAACCTTAGAGCTATGTATAAGAATCAATTATATTTATTTTGTCATCCAATAGATATAAATGAAAGATTTTAAAGATACCATTTATAACAGGAATACAACACATAATGGGCCTAGAAGAGTATGAAAATAAAGCTCCAGACCTTTGTGGGAGGTATGAGACGCACTCATCAAAACATATAAAGCGAAATGGAGAAAAGGGGGTAATAGAGAAATTAGGTCTGACCAAAGCATTGTATGCATTGTGGACATTTTATAATGAAAACCATTATTTTGCACAGTTAATGTGCATTGAATAATTATAATAAAAAAGAAACATAAGAAGAAATAGACCTGGTTCAAGGGTAGGAAGATTCAAAGACACACATGTATCATTTTGAAGAGAATTTGCCTCTATAGCCTGTGCTTTCCTAATGAAAGTTCCCAGCAAGAAAATTTTGAAAGTTGGCAAGTTCATTATGAATAAATAAATAATAAATAAATAATTGCTCATGTAAGAGTGCATTGTGGAACTTGCAAATACAGATATGTATGCATATTTATATTTCTTGACTTGCTCCCAGTAAGATAAATCTATGTTGAAATTATACTTATATGCCAATTCTTATCCTTTTTTTCTAAAAATGCATGGAGACAAAAGTACTTTGGTGAAAATGCAAAAAAAGGAATTACTGCTGTGGATAGGAAATCTTTCGGAAGATTGATGAGGTTAAATAAAGTGATGTCATAAATTTGATGTGGCAGAACCCATGATGATGATGATGATGATGATGATATATAGATAGGCAGGTAGATAGACAAATGATAGATATCATTGGTGATAGATATAATACATGGCATAAATGAAAACATCATATATATTTTCTTAAACACTTTCTCTCTTCTGGAACACAATACCCGACATTCGCAAAGGAAGGTTTACTTTGGCACACATTTAAGAAGACTTTGTTCACTCATGGTCAGCCAGCAATGGGGGAAGGACATGATGGAGGAGCTTGATGAAGGACAGTTGCTCATGGCACCACGAGGCAGGAAGCAAAGCAATAGGAAGCCAAGGGCAAAAAACACATTCTTCTATCTTCAGTGACCTGCCCGCCAAACAGCAGTAAGTTAATCCACATTATTGAATTAACTCCCACAATCTAATCATCTTCCAGATACACGGGGCTTTGAGAGACACTCTAGAGCCAAACCATAACATATCATAATACAAAATAGAATATACAACATATGAGATGTACAAAATAGAATACATGATAAATGAGATGTTTCCATCTCTATTTAAGGAAATCACCCAGAAGCAATAACTAAGCCAATAGCAATAATGATTTCTAATGACCTGATTATAGTTATTTTAAAAAGCATTCCACGCTAACAGGAACCAGGACTTCTTAGACAAACGACTGATCCTGACTGGGGACAGGGAAAGTCCAAGATGACCCTGGAACATCTTGTAATTTTGGATTTCAAAGACACAAATAAAGAGTAAAAAGAGTGAAGGAGGTAACTCAAGGAAGTTCCTACTGGCCTTGAATGGAGTGATTTCAACATCGAAGAGCCTAATGGCTTCAATGTGTTAAAACAGTTGGCCTTAGCCTTTGAACTCATAATGGTGTTAAAAACAGGATCCAGTTTATTGCCTTGAGAGATTCTGTCGCATTAAGTCATTATTTTCGATGAGGTTGGGTGCTTTCAGGGTGGTATGGCCACAGACAAAGTTATTATTTTAAAAACTCTTAAATATAGCAAGAGAAGCAAATACCTGCCTTGTTTTTCTTTATAAGTTATACTTAAAGGTAACAGAATGGTTGTCTTAGTTACTTTTTGTTGCTGTGACTCAATACCCAACATCTACAACTTAGAGAGGAAAGATTTATTGTAGCTTACGTCTTCAGAAGGTCATAGTCCATTCACAGGTAGACAGCTGGGAAATGATGGAAGCACATGACAGGGCTGGAGTGGGGACAGAGCCAGAGCCAGAGCTCCAGGGACAGAGACCAGGAGCAAGGGTGGAGTCAGCACACACTCTTCCAGGTCCAGCTCCAAGCATCTGCCCCTTCCAGCCAGGCTCCACCTCCCAACACTACACAGTACCCATAGGTACATGGCGGACACTCCAGATCCAAACCACAACAATAGCTGATTAGAAGAAATGACCATGAAATAATTTCACCTAATAAATAAGAAACAGTATAGTAGAATTAGAATACTAACCCTTTAAAATTTCTAGTGAATTAATAGATCTGGACCAGGATGGTCAATTGCTGCTATTAACACACACACACACACACACACACAGAAACAGCTGACTATTAGGTGACTCCTGACAGGTGTCATGATACAATTTTCCCTTTCCATCTCTCCAAAGTGAACTTAAATCTGATCAACTTCTATTTACAAGAAATACAGTGAACTAAAAAGCAAGTTAGATGACACACGGATAATATTAATGATGACCAAACCCAGACTATAAATAACTCTTGAGGTAAATTTTATCAGTACTTGAATTTTGATTTAAAATATGGGTTTAAGAAAATTCTTTCAATGGGCTGAGGTTGTATTTCAGTGGTTAAAGTGCTGGCCTAACAAGTACAAGGCCCTGAGTTTAATTCCCTAGTACCACTTAAAATTTGCATACACACCTGTCATCTCAGCATTTAGGAGGCTGAGGTGGGACTGCTGTGATTTCAAGGCCAGCCAGGGCTACTTAGTGAGTTTAGGACCAGTCTGGACTGCAGAGTGAGACCCTACCTCAAAAGAAAGAAAAGAAGGAGGAATGGAGGGAGAAAGAAAGAAAGAAAGAAAGAAAGAAAGAAAGAAAGGAGTTTGCTTTGTTAACTATGTAGAGTCAGTATATTTTAAATATGATAATGGCATTATGTACAATTTTTAAGTTCTTAAATACATATATAGGAAAATGAGTGGTCAAAACACACAGAAGCCAATGATGGGAACCAGTCCCACCAATCATCACAAGTTCTTGGAGAGCGATATCACCACAGTATGACACCACATGATGTCTGCAGGGACACACAAACTGACCAGTGGAGCAATGGAAAGAGCGAAAAAAAAAAAAAAACAGGTGCACTATATATACACACATTTTTGACAAAGCTAATTTTTCAGGTGAGTGGGAGACAGTAAAACTAATCAATATCTGCTTCTTAGACAATTGAATTGATTATCCACACGGAAAAATAAAGCATTCAAGAAGAGAAGAAAGGATCAATAAATTCAACTACACTGAAATTAAGAATTTCTGCTCATCAAGACAGCGGAGAAGAAAATAAAAAGAGAGCTCACGCTGAGAACGATACTTGCCACATATATAAGAGATCACATAGTTAGAATTTAGAATATGTATTTAACTACCAAACATCAATAAAGGGTATGACCAAATAAACATTCATGTAGATATCCTCAAGAACGGAAACTAGAATAGCTAACAAAGTTTTGAAAAGGTACCTCCTATGGAATGAAGAAAAATTTAACTAAAGTAAAATAAAATTTAACTAAAAATAAAATAAAATAAAATAAAAATAAAATAAAATTCAACTAAAAATAAAAATAAAATAAAATAAAATAAATAGGCCACAGCAAATAATATGCAAATTATACTCAAAGAATCTGATGGTACACAGTAGTGTTGAAGATAGATATTAATAAAAACTTATATATGCTATTAGGGATATTATAAACTGAGTCAATTCCTTTAGAAAGTAATTTGTAATTACTTTAGTTTGAGTGTTATGTAGAGCTTGGTAGTTTTGTTTTTAAGCAAATGCCACATTTATATCCACATATGTTTGAAATAATGTCATACAACACATTTTTGATGAAAGATTGGAAATAATACAAATATTTATTAATACAGAAATTCATTTTGGCAGGGTTACACAATACTATAGTATGGGAACAATGAAGATTAATGAAAATCAGTACGGAAGTCACCATGAATGAACTCCACAAACCCAATGGTATGAGATCAAAGCAAGTGGCATAAGAATATTTATAGCATGGAACAATTTTTTGAAATTAAACGAAAACAAAAAAAATCAGTACATTGTTTAGGTGTATAGACATATAGATACAGACTAATGTTCTAGAGAAAAGTAGAGGAAGATGAATATAAAAATTAGAAAAACATAGGTATGTGGAAGAGAGGCAGAGCCTCAATTGTGCTGGCCTTACAGTGTTTGCAGTATCATGTTTTAAGCTTATAAGTGTTTCTTTTATTATTACATTTTACAACCTATGTATGTCACATATTTGCTTCAGAAGGTCAGAAATGGTCTAAGTTTAAACGGTTGGGCTGACTCACTTAGGACGGGTCTGGATATAGTAAGACTTGGCAGTGGAAGAAGAAAAACATGGATGCCCTTCCCGGAACTTCCAGAACAGTTGAACAACCAGCATGCAAGTGGATTCTTGCTGATAAGGCAAACAAGAGGCTCCCAAACACAGAACGCTGGAGAGGAAGAACTTCTTCTGGGCTAGAGGGAACATCTGGGATTAAATTTCCATTCATCCCTAAAACATGGCATCACTGGCGCAAGGGAAAGTACAGAGTCCTTGCGCCCTGTGCAATTGGATGACCTACTTCGGATTGGTGAGCAGTGTCTGCTGGCATGGCCCCTTCACCCTGCTGCTTCAAGGGCACATGCCTCCAGCTACCCAAGACCATGGGAGGAAACCAGAGAGACTCATAGGCATCCAATTCCACAAATACCTTGGCATCTAACTTGTACTGCACACTGGGGTTATAGAGATTAGCAAGACAAAGCCTTTGCCCTTGATCACATCAAGGAGGAACAGAGAAAAGGAGAAGCAGCACCAACCAGAGAGTGGTAAGCGTCTCTCTGACCAAGCACTGGCAGTTACTATGTGCATTTCTATACCAGGCAATGTGTTAATCTAAAACATAAGAATGATGCCCAGAACACTTTCTGCCTAGCTCCTTCTAGATTTCTCAAAAATTCTTGCAAAATAAAAAGAAACAAATCCAGGTGTGGTGCCACATGCCTGAAACTCCAGGACCCTGGAAGATTGAGACAGCAGAATCACATGTTCAAGCCCAGCCTGGGCTACTTAGGAAGACTCTGACTTTGTGGGGAAGGGGGGCTGCTGATGTAGCTCAGTGTGGAGATCCTGAGTTCAAGCTCCACTACCACTGAAGGAAGAGAAATGAAGGGAAAGAGAAGGGGAGATGTCTTAGTTACATTATTGTTGTTGTGATTCTATGCCTACATGGCCAACTTAGAAGAGGAAAAGTTCATTTTAGTTCATAGTTTCAAAAGGTCACAGTTCATTCATGGGTCAATGGGCAGCTGGCAACAGTGGAAGCACATGTCAGGGACAGAGGTGGAGGCAGTCCCTCACAGCACTGCAAACAGGAAGCCGAGTCAAGGACCAAGGAAGAAAGTAGCATATATCCTTCCACATCCTGTCCCTGTGATTAGCCCCTTCTGGGTCCAGCCTCAGCGTTCCACCCTTTCCACCACCACACACCTGGAATCTATAATTCACCACACACCTGGAATCTATAATCCAATCCACACGCTTGGAATCCATAATCTACCACACACCTGTCTTCCACCAATACCTATAATCCACCACACACCCATAATCCACCCCTCCAGGCCAGGCCCCTATGTCCTAGCAGCACATGGTTCCATAGATAATCCATATCATCCGAATACATGAGACATTTGGGGGACATTCCAGATCCAAACCACAACAGTAGGGAAGGGAATGAAGAGGGGAAGGAAAGGAGTGACTTATTCCTGATCACAATGATAAAACAAATGAAAGAACAAAGACACTAGAAAAGGGGTAGAACAAGGAGGAGGACCTCGAGGAGGACCCAGGGGCTAGGCAATCCAACTGCAGCAGACCCCTTCTGTGCTCTCACAACGAGGCAGACAAAGCCAGATAGAAGTCAGTGCAAATTTTTGCGCTGAGATCCATTTCTTTTTCCAGGCTGGATTTTGTCTGAAGCTGACTGGGCTAGCAGACTCCCGTTTAGGTGGTGAGGAAGGAGGAGGCAGGCAAGAGTTTGGTGAGTTTCTGGTGTTTCATTGACCAGGATGGAAGGCTCAGGCCGTTGTTACTGTGATTGAGGTGAAGTGGCCAAGTATTCAAGAGAAGAGAATGCCACAAGAATTGGAGGCGGCACATTGGGCACACGAATTGGCTCAAAAGGAGAAAGCTCTGAAGATGAGGCATTCAGACGGAAGTGAAAGCAGGGAAGGTCTCGGCTTCCTTTCTCCATGCCCATAAGCAGCTGCTTTTTCCCTGGTCTGGCTGAGGACTTGGGTATTGTTACTCTCCGAGATCAGGAATCTGAGAGATCAGGACTCCCCTCTGGATACTGACATTTGGGTTGGAAGGAAAGAAACAAAGACATTTCCAGGTCATAGCTCCATTTCCAGTCAGTGAAATGGCAAGCTCTGTCCAACTGTACTAATATCCGCGACCATCAGCTTGACAGTTTCCCCAAGCACACGTGTGAACAACTAAGAGTCACTGGACATCTAGGAAAATCTATCGAAATGATAAGAAAACCAAACACAAATAAAAGAAAAGTGATCCTGATTTCAGTGTTCTTAAAGAAGAAAACATATCTATCAACAGAAAAATGTACCTTGATGAAACCATACATAAATGTACTATGAATTAAGAGATGAGAAACAAAAAGAAAGTCTAAAAAGATTAAAAGGTGTGTGTCAGAAAACAGTGTTTGAATTCTAAACACTCTAGAAAGTAAAATTAGAGAAAAACAAAAAACTGTCAAAAAATAACTTCCCCAAGTGATATGAATTCCCAGATTGAAAGAGTTCCTTGATTCAGAAACAGGCAAGAGATCAATGAAATGCCACATTGCTGTGAAATATATTACCAGAGAGAGCAACAAAAAATACTAAACACTGGACATAAAAAGCAGGTCAGATACAAAATGCCAGTAAGTTGTAATCAACAACATGCTGGAACCAAGAAGACAATTGAAAATTCTGAGGGGAAAAAAAGCTGTGTACACACACACACACACACACACACACACACGCACGCACGCACACACACAGTAAGAATTCTATACGTAGCTATTCATGAACCCAGTGCTCAGGTAGGAAAATGGTATTTTTATGATTTGCCTGGTGTTAAAAATAGAAGGAGCCATCCATCTAAGAAGGAGTGAACCATGCAGGAGTAAGATGTTGAGATACAGAAACACGTAAGATTCCAACTGTAGATGGGGTTGACTCCTAGGCTGAAAGCAAAGAAAGTTCGACGATACCAAGTCCTACAACAGCAGCAATAGGGCAGCCAGTACCAAGAGCTGGGAGACACTGCGTGGGTGGCACCTTACAGGCTGCGTGTGGAGACTGGAGCTAAGCCAGTTACAGACACACACAGAAGGCTGGCAGCTAGCCACGCAGCCTCTGTTCTAAACGGAATCACTAGTTGCCCAAGAAGGAACGTGGAGTCATGAGACACTCCACATCTTCAGGTAAATAATATTAACATGATCATGGCAATGACACGGAATGGTTATTTAGCAAAAGGAGTGATAAAAATCTTGGGAGGAAGGAGAGAGGACCTGAGCCTTGTGGGGTGAGGGAAGGTGGAAGAGAGTTGAACCCTCACCTACCCCAGAAGGGGGCCAGTTGGCAGTGTCTAACACGGCGAAAATGTAAAGGAGCAGGATCTGCGGGATCGCCGGAAGGGCAAAGGTGAATAGCAAAAAGAAAAAGCAGTTGCCTCTGGGGAACAGGAACCAGGAGGGAGGAGCGTCGGTCAGGGGGCTGCTGCTTTCCTTTATGATTCCACTAGAATTATTTAGCATTTTAGAAATCCCTTTGATAAAAATTAAGATTCTGTTTAAGCCTTACACACACACACACACACACACACATACTTGAACACACCTGCCTACATAGATACCTATGTATACATACACACATGCCTGCCTGTCTCCAAATACATACAAACCTGCCTACTTGCATATATTCTACCACCCTACCTACCTACATATACATATACCCCTACATACATACATACATACATACATACATACACACATCTTTCTACAAACATACAAACACAGACCTACCTACCTGCTGTGATTTGGATATGAAGAGTCCCAAGAGCCTCATATGTCAATGGATACTGCATATTGAGGGGAGGCGGGGCTGGCTGGTTTGGGGCCTGACCTGCCGGGGTGTGTGCTGGTTCCATACTTTCTCCCTGCTGTCATGCCATGAGGAGCGCTCTCTCTCTCTCTCTCTCTCTCTCTCTCTCTCTCTCTCTCTCTCTCTCTCTCTCTTCAGTTCTGGTCCCACTATGTGGTCCTACCATTTTCCAGGCATCTGCACATGAATGGACTGTGACTTTCTGAAATTGTGAGATAAAATAAAGCTATCCTCCCTAAGTCATGGATGTCAGGTATTCTGTCCCAACAACAAGAAAGTAACTAAGACACTACCTATCTACAACATACAATCTTCCTACTACTATGCATGTATGCATAGATAGACAGATAGGTGATAGGTGATGATAGGTAGATAGATAGATAGATAGATAGGTAGATAGATAGGTAGATTGCACAAATCCTTCCCTATACCTATACACACATACTTAAGGAGGTATGGATAAGTCTTTCCCCACCCACAGCCAGGGTCATGACTGAGGACTTTAACAACAGCAGATTAACAAGAGGAAAAATGCACAAACACATAAGTTTTCAGTGGCCAAGGAGCCTTCAGAAATGAGACATAAAGGAATAGGGAATGCTATGTGTCTGTAGACAAAGTCAGACTCAGGAGTGGGCATCTGGAGAGCAGCAGACCGATGGAAGGCCTCAGCCAATGGGAAACAACTGGAGAGCTAGATGACACCAGGCAACTCAGGTTCTTCTTGTGTCCTGTATCTATAAAGAACACCTCTTCCCTTGGGGTGTAAGTGGGCACCTCTCTCCTTGCTTCAGAGGAGAAGGTCAGAGAATTCTTCCTCGAGTGTTTTGCCTGCTGGAGGGAGGATGAATGGGAGAAGGACAAAGGTCTTCCTCCTTCTGCTGTTTTTTTTTTTCTCAAATGCTCAGGCACTGCACGAGGGGGTCCTGAACTTTGAGTGTGTTCTGAGTCCCATAACATGTGCACACACACACCAAGATAAAGGGTTATAACTCTTCTTACACACGGTGAAGCACTCAGGAGTGTGTCCTGTGACAATCACAGGGACAGGTTTCAGGAGAAGTAGAAAATCAAGTGCACAGGTCCAAGAGGAGCAGAGCAGGGCCTGATTCAAACTGAACTCAAGCTAGACTCCTGCGCCTGTGGTATAGCCAGACAGTTCTTGGAAGTTTTTGACTTTGTCTGGCTTGAGCATCTCATTAGAGACCTGCAAGTGCCACCTCGGGTCTCATTGCTGTCATTTCTGAATGTCTCTCTCTCTCTCTCTCTCTCTCTCTCTCTCTCTCTCTCTCTCTCTTGATATCAGAACATTTTAGACTATAAAAGCTAGCATTCTTTTTAACATATAACATCAGTCTCACCCAAGTGGAGTGTATAAAATCCAGTAATGTAGTACAATAAATCCTTTCTGTGAACATCCAGGGTCTATAATCCTGATGTTTAATTAACATACCTGAAACAGAGTAAGGCCACTCGATTTCAACCTAGTTCTCTCTAGAGTCCACACCATAATGAGCCATTCAGCCCAGTGGCCACAGGGCTGGGGGTCACTAAGGGCACATTCAAGAACTGAGCTGGTACAGACAGAACCCTGAGCCCCAGGAGCAGTGACCTCCCTGCTCTCAGCTTTAGGTTGCTAGAGAGAACTTAGGACTTCTTTTTTGCCTCTGGTGTGAGAAAAGGAAATTTGGAAACTCTTTAGGAAAACTACATGACACTAAGTCAGGGTCGAGTGCTTTCCTAGGTCTCTCAGGTCAATGCCACCCCCCAGGGATGAAAGTGTAACATAAGAAGAAAAGCCAGAGCCTTCCTCCGGTGACCAGCCACCAGTCACGGGCTCTTCTGGTCCTACCTCTGCTGAGCCAGTTTACCCAGCTGCCCGGCCTCTGTCTCCGTCACTCTGGCCAGATCTCTCTTCCCCTTAATGATACCTTCCCTTTGACGGATCACCAAGCCTTGGGATTACGACACTAGTAGGGATTGGAGTTGAGATACAGGAACTGGCCAGGATGAAATTCCTGCAAGATCTGGCCATGTGGAAGAGTAGGGGAGAAAGGAGAGGCTGGGAGGGCTTGGAAGGAGTAGTGGGAGCTGGCGAGGTAGGCTGCTCGTCTTTCCTCTTTGCAAAGAGTTATCTGTTCTGTCCTCACTATGGGCACCTCAAGGCAAAGAAAGATTCAGTGTACAGTTTCTGGGTTGTGGCTTCTGTTCTTTTTTAATCAAAATAACAATGTTCTTCAAAAAAAAAAGTGTACTCTAGGCCCTGCCATGGTTTTGGTCAGGGCTCCTCTGCACTTTCTCCCAGGTCTATGGAGAATGTAGACCTTCATCCTTACCCATCTAGTGGCAAGGACACCAAAATGGATCCACTCCCAGGACTTGACCAGTTAAAGAGGAACATGCAGAGTCTCCTGCTGGGTGACACCTAGGGGCGCCAGGGATTCGACCACCTGCTCCAGGAGAGAAGCAGAGACCCTGCTTCCTGGAGGCTTCCAAGTTCACTTGCTATAGCCTGGATGTTTTTATTTTCTTCCCAAAATCACAGACTGAAATCCTAGCCTTCAAGGTGATGGTATCTGGAGAAGGGATGTTCGGGAGGAGATTAAGTCAATGAAGGTACAGTGCTATGAAGAGGATTAGTGACCTTGTGAAAGAGAATCCAGAAAGACCCTTTACCCCTTCCACCATGTGCGGACACAGGCAGAAGTCCGCTGTCTATGAACTAGGAAGTGGCCCTCAACAGAATCTATGAGAAATGACTATTTGTCACTTAGAGGCCACCAGTCTAAGGCATTGTTTAAGGGAAAAAAAAAAAACAGAATTAGCAGCGTGTGACCCTGTGAGACTAAGCTTAGGCCAACATGGACACCACAGGAAGCAGGTCAGGAGGCCACCCTTGCAGCCTGGCTATGCCACCTACAATTGTCTCCTGACTTCTCTAACCCTCAATTTTTTCTTCTCACAACATTTTATAGTTTATAATGGAAGACTGAGCAACAGCCAGCACATCGGTCCTGAGCCTGGAGGGAGGTTTGCTCCCATCCCCTCCCAAGGTACCAGATTTGAACTTTGTGCTGCAACATCTTCTCTGTCCTGTACAGTCGAAATTTATTTCTGTACACAACAGTCACTTTGAGGCCAAACTGGCAATGAATTAGGTAGATTCTGATCTTGGTCTGTTGTGTTTCCTCATCTTCTAAGGAGGGCTGCTGGGCTCCATTGCATAGAAGGCCTTCCCATCTGAAGTGGCAAATTTATTTGTCTTATTAGGAAAAGCTAATGGGCAACAACAACCAACCTATCAGCACATGAAAGAGAAACTAGGTTCATTTGTCTAGAGACAAGGATCACTTGGTTCTTCCATACGCAAAGGTTTGAAGTAACAAGAAGACACCTGGTGGAACCAGGCATGGACTTCGAAGATGACTGTGTTTTTAGTACAGGTGAACTTGATCAAAATTGGAACTAGGACTTGATAGTTAAGACTTCAGACAAGGCCTTGTCCCGTCTTATCTCAATAAAAAGACAGGCCCCACTCGCAGTTGGGGACTGACCCACTTAGGCAAAGTAGTCCAAGCCCTCTGCCCCTCCCTAGTTCCATCAACAACACACTCTGATCCCTGTTTCTACCCTTTGATCCCAATTTCAAATAATTAAGGAGGCTTCTGTGACATGCTCATAAACAGCATAGTGTCTCATAATCAGAAATGATGCTCTGAGGCATGCTGGGAGTTCTGCCAGTTTGGAGGAGGGGCAGATAATTAAGAAAATCACAGTGAATTAAGCTTTCTGCAATGAAGCACAAACATCTTCTCACAAACAGCAACATCATGTTAGCTTATGTTTTGCCAAAGAGAAAAACAGGACCTATCCTCTGGGTTTTCAGCCTGGTAAAACACATCTGGCTACTGAGCCAAATATTTAAGGGTCATTAAAATCCCAAACTCTTTTTGCCAAGAACTTTTCTCCTTTGTTATTCAAGTGCGGAGCAGTTTTGGAAAATGCTTTCCATATGGCTTGTGCTGCATTCCTATCTACTTCATCAAATCTCAGCTTTGAAAGAGCTATTTGATGTCAAAGATGCGTTAAGATTTTATAGACTTTCCCAATGCTGCTTTTAAAGCTTCTCCCTTTGAATCCAAAACATTTGCCAAGAGTAAACAGAACTGAAACCATGAGGGGTCAAGGGCTTTGTTGGGAATAAAGACGTCAGCTTGATCAAGGGCTCTCAGAGGTTTGGGGCAAACAGGCACTCCCACCCTCTTGCCAAAGAGCTGCACAAAAGGCCATGTTTCCCACCTAAGTTACATTAAAATAAATGCCTCAATGTATTCATATAATACTAATAATGTAACACCCTCACCCACCACCTCCCACCAAGAAACAAGGACACGAGATAGTCACTCGCTTAACATATTAACAGAACTTCAGAAAGCAGGAAAATGGATCTTTAAGCCATAAAGCAAAATTTATTTATAAATTCTTTCCAATGAGGGTTTTACAGACTTGAAGAGCTCTTTGGGCTAGAGTCTACAGAGCCTCCAGTATATGCTAAGAGAATATTGAAAGGAGTGCTTATGTAAAAAATGGGGAAACTGAGGCCCGGACTCCAACAGTAGAACCAGAAGCAGCCAAACAGATCCCTTTCTTTTCCTTCCTCTTCCTTAGTTCAACTGAGCATTATCTCTTCTCTGGAACTCTACAGCTTCCACCAATGTGTTTTCTTATGTTCGTTCTCCACTCACTAAGACAGGAGACTTCTTGAAGCCGTCCTCGCCTCTTCCGCGCATCCTTTCAATATCCCTTGATTGTCCAACCGCCTACCTTTCTCTCTTACCCAACACAACTCCCCCGCCTAACTACCTACTGTCACCCAGTGCTCACTTTCCTCTATCCACTCTGAGCCGAGAAAGCCTACTTCCGCACCAGGATCTTTGCACTTACAATCCGCCCCGTCGAGGTGCTTGGCTCTCAACTTAAGCTGTACCACTATAAAGACCTCTTCCCCGGCTATTCACTGTACAGATCACTGGAAACTCTCCCTGAATCCTGTCCAGTGGGCACGTGAACCGCCACACTGAGGAGACAGCTACATGAGGCTATGCAAAGGGACATTATGTGCTGCTTCTTGCTATAACCCGAGAGCCCCACCCAGTGCTGGAGCTGCACCAGGCACCCGGCTAGCAAAATTTTGATAAGATACCTGTCTCCAAGATCTGGGCTCCTTCCGTTAATGATGCACGGGAAAACGAAAGAAAGAAAAAAAGCTTCTGCTTCTGCTCAGGACGCAACTTGGTCCTTTCTCTCTTCTTCCTCCCCAGGCAGTCTTATCTCACTCTGCACCTGTCCTCGGCTCCCCAGTTACGCTGAGATTTGGGGGTTCTTCCAACAGTTCAGAGAGCAATTTCCTCACAGAAAACTTCACTGGGATCAGAAAACCTCAATTTAAGAATAACAATACACTGGAAAGGGGGAAACCGAGGCAGCCATCTGGTGGGGCAGCCACCTAGGGAAGGCCTGTGAAGGTGGCGTCTTTCCCTGTGCAACCACCTTCCCTGTGCCCCTCTGAGAACTCGGATAGTGGCAGCTGCTTCTGATGGTTCCTGGGCTGTCACTTCCCGCATCTCGAGTAGTATCTTTGGTTCCCAGGTATCTTCCCTGCAGTTCGACTCCACAGTCTCACTTGTGTGTCTGTGCAGAGTGAAAGGAAGGAGGCCGAGGTTCAGTATGAGTGTGGCCATGGCTGCACAGACTCTCTCCTTCAGGTGTCCTGACTCGGAGCACCACAGCAAGAGGCTTCAAGAGAGGCCTAGAAAGTTCCAGGGCCAGCACTACTTCGTCGGGTCATACCACAAGCATTTCTGAGAACCTAATACATTGCAGACATTTTTCTGAGGACCTTGTGGTGACCAAGACCAGCCCAGCAGGCAGATGTTTGGCACATTACCACAGAACATTTATTTATAGGTTGTCACTTGTCTGGTGAAGGTCACGTGTGAGTATACAAGAAGTGACTCTGCTTCAAGTGGGAAAAGGCTTCCCCAGAGAGGCAGCCTTTGAAATGCAGACGACAACCTCACACAGCTGAATGAGCACAGGCTGGTGAGCGAGGATCATGCAGCGTCCACACCCTGCTCAAGCCTCAGTCGGTTGTATTATCCGCGGACAGTCCTCTTTCCTCTCTGTTGTGCTCATTAACATACCCAATCTTCCCAGCCTCTCTTCCCTCTTCTCCCACGCCCACTGCCCACTGTTCCTTGGCTTAGACCAGAATTGCTGTCTCCAATACTTCTATCCAGGTCCCCAGCTCAGGGCTTTCCTGTTCTCTGTACCAGACCCTGCCCCAGAAGCATAGTCTCCGGCGTGAAGGCACCAGGAGGTGCGAGAGCTGGGCCGTACTCGAAGTGGATTCACCGGATGAAGCGTCTTGCAGAGAAGTTCGTTACTGAGCCATGACGACCAGGTTCAAAGGGTATGATCGCGAAGGATGAAGAGTTAGAGGCTTCCATTCAGTGTGATGGTGGGAGCACTGGGAAAGGGAAGGGGGTGCAGTGTGGCGGAGAACAGGGCGAGCAGGCACAATTCCCAGACTCACGATCCAAATCAAGGCCCTCTGTGCCTCTCTGTTCCTGGGACTGAGTGCAACCTTCATCCTCAGCAGCCATCAGAACGGACAAGTGAGTATAAATTCAAATAAGCAGAGCTAAAAAGGGTTTACCAAGGATCCCCAGGTCCAGCTCAAATATCTTCTAGAAATAATTTTGCCACAAGATGTGCTCTGAAGCCAACAGGCTGGGGGCAAGGAACGGAGAAAGAGAAGACATGAAGTCTCTCTGAAGGAAGATTTGACCCCAGTCCCTAGAAGCAGATTGTCTTTCAGCCTCTAAATGCTCTGGTAAGAGTTTGTCAATAATTTAGCACCCCCAAAAGGAGATTCTAAATAACAAACACAGCTTGCAGAGAGGAGACCATAGAGGCTCTAAGGAAAGAGGGTTCTAGGTGGTAGTCTGTGTCAGAATGGGGATCATGAATACTGGGCCACCCCTGGACCTCAGAACTTAGACAGTCTTGGAACACCTTAAGTGCTCAAGGGGTATTTTTGTGAACTAACACC
Organism: Ctenodactylus gundi; assembly: GCA_004027205.1. Taxonomy (NCBI): domain Eukaryota; kingdom Metazoa; phylum Chordata; class Mammalia; order Rodentia; family Ctenodactylidae; genus Ctenodactylus; species Ctenodactylus gundi. The sequence goes on along the minus strand of PVKB01000515.1, from coordinate 335,269 downwards.
TAGGAGAACAAAGGCAACTAAACGACCTATAACCGACGAAAGAAGAACACGTCCAAACCCAACATTTGACTACATTCATACACCATTCCTCACCTCCCCCGACAGTCTCTCACAGGTATAGGAAATCACTTCTCACACTCTGAACTTCTGCAAACACAGGCTAAGAAGCAAATTGCCCCGGTCAGTTACAAATGATAGAGTCAAGACTCAAAACAAAAAGGTAGGAATAAAGAGTGCCTTGTTGATACCCGTACATGGAAAACAGTATTTCCAAAATTGTAGGCTTTTCTAATTCTCAGCTCCCTTCTCCAAGTCAGTCTTACTGTCTCTGGTTTCCCAGGAGTTTACCTGATTGGAAGGAAGAAGGGCAACATTGAAAATCCTTCTTTAACACCCAGAGGTTAAAAAAAAAGCTGGGGTGGGGGGGAACTTTCTTCCTTCTCCAGTGTACATAAGATCTGGGGAAGAAATTGGCGGGTTTGGGTCATGTGTCCATCCCTCGGCTAGAGAAAGAGTACGTTGGTTGGATCAGAAGAAAATCGCTGCAGTCAGAGGAGCTCATTCTGTTTTGATGATATCACAAGAATTACCTGGAGTGAGCTAAAGAGAAGCACCTCGCAAAGAAGAAATCTACCATAACTGTATTACTGGTATTATCATGATCATGAATATTTTATTAATAAAGGAAAAGAGGAAGAAGGGAGGCATACTAGACAGACAAACCCAATAATTGCCTCCACTCACCCGTGTCCTTCACGCTTATGGAACTCTCCATGACGGCTACAGACACTTGGATGAAAGAACAAAGCCACAATCATCCCCCAGAATCCTTTTTAAATAAGCTTCCTACTGTTCTTATCCTGGCAGGGCAGCCAAATGCCACAGCAAAGAAAATGTAGGCTTTGGTGTCAGACAGATCCAAGTTCAAATATCAGCCTTACAACGTGCCAGCTATATAATCTTGGGCAAGTTGGTTAAATTTTATGAGCTCCGTTTCTTCATTTGCAAAGCAAGCAGCAAGACCCAATACCTCATATGTACTGAGGATTAAATGAGAAAAATATGTGAAAGACTTAGCATACATTGTCAGACACAAAGGCATCAATAAACATTTGCTCAATGAGAGAATTAATTAATTTCAACTTCACAGGTCAGAGAGGACCTGGTTTGATTGTCCTACTTCCATTATTCAGGAACAGAATGAGCTTTGCTTTGAAAAAACACATAGATGGCAGAAGGGCTCTAGGACGTTGGTCCAATGACTAAATGCAGGACATATGCTGGGCAAAGTAAGGCGAGATTCTCAAACACACACACACACCACGGTTGTAGGTCACACTGGGCTTAGTCATAGTCAACAAGGAGCCTGACGTTGTCATTTAAAAAAAAATTACACTTTCAACTTCTATGGCAGTCGTACAGGGTCTTAGGTGCCACAAATGTCCTTATTTTATAGATGAAGAAGCTAGAGCTCACAAAAAGAAATCAGAATACTTTAACCAAAAACAGGCAACATCGAATCCAGAAATATGAGGCTAAACACTCACCAGGTCTCATTCTGACCCACGGGTAAGCTGCTCGAAATTACATAGTCATTGTTCTCCAGTATAACGGCAGGGTGATGAATCTGCCTTTAACCTTCACAGAGGGTCCCATGCCATTCTTACATCACTTGACTTCAACCTCCCCTAAGACAGAGGAGACAGACACTAGTAGTTCTCTTTACAAGTGGGGAAAGTTCAGCCTGATTATGACCACAGAACTACCCAGCAGTCGAAGCTGAGGGTGAAATTCAGCTCAGTGTGATGGAGGAAAGGTAGAACTAAAATTCCTGTGTATTCTCCTTTCACCAAATATGTTCTGGAGCTGTCTGCTTTAATACAGAATGGACTTTGAGTGTGAGAGGAACCTTAAAAGGCAAAAAGTAACCCCCTGACCAACGTCAGAAACTTCCTTCCCCTATGTGTGGGTGAGGGGCAGACACCATAAAAACGTTCCCCAACATGGGGGGAAAAATGTGTCATAAAGATCACCAAGGAAATAACAAATACATCAGCACGGGTGTAAATCTTTAAAATTAAAAATACTCTTGATGAGATATGATATTTCTGACTATAGTAAGGAAATTTAAGCTTTTAGCACACCGTTTTGTTATGACTTCAACCTGAAATGTCCTCTAAGGTTCTTCTGTGTTCAGAGGATGGGCCTTTGGGAAAGAATTGGATCACAGGGCCTCTAACTTCACGACAGACTCATAATATGATGATTTTATTAGGAAGTAATGGAAATTTGAAAGGTGTGACCTAGTTGAAAGGAGTACCCATGGGGTCGTGACCTTGAGGGCTATATCCTTACCCCCAGCCCCTTCCTCTTGGGCGTTATCCCCTTTTCTTTGTTTCCAAGCCGCTATGGAGCCACCACCTTTGCCCCACCATGTCCTTCTCTCATGATGTTCTATCTCACCTAACGCCCACAGCAATGGGATCAGCTGACCATGGACTGCAACCTCTGAAACCAGGAATGAAAATAAGCCTTTCCTCCTTTAAGTTATTTTTCTCTGGTATTTGGTCACAGTGAGAAAAAGGTGGCTAATACATGTTTCATGACTTTAGGTTATAAAAAAAAACCTGTCATTAAAGAAACCCTTCATAGTTCAAGAACTTGAAATGTAAATTATGGACCATCGTGAGTACAAAGGATTTGGTTGTAACATCACTTCCTGCAACTTCTGGGAGATCAGATTGTTCTCTGCATAGATACAGTATGGTCTTTAAATTTGCTGTCTAGATTAGAACACTTTTAACAGTAAAAGAGAATGTTACTAATCACACCATGACCACAGGTGTAAGCCAAGAAGTCACCTGGTTAGAGGAAGCAATTAAACATCACTCGTTTACACAACACTAACAGAAAAGGTTAAACATCCTGCTAAAAGTATCTGCACTCCTCATCAGTCTTTTCTTTTTTCCCCACTATTTTTATTAATATACAAATGTAATACACAGTCTTTACAATGAACTTTGGTGTTTCATACATCTATCATATCGACTTCACAACCCTTCCCATTTTCTACCCTCCCACCCCCCTCCCTGTCCCTTCCCCCGGCTCCGGCTATCACTTCATATGGTTCCAAAGAATGTCTGTGTTCTGGGTTTTCCAAGTCCGAGAAACCGTACGGTGTTTAACATATTAATCTTCCGTGCCTAAGTCATTTCACTCAAGTCACCACTCTACCCCAGCTTCCTATTCCTCTGATGGGTTCACAGTAGTCAAATCTTGATATCTCCTCTCTGAATCCAACCAATCCCTTTATTGGGATATTCACCAAAAGTTTTTTTTTCCATATTTTCCTATATCTTTGTTGTTATTCTTAAACCTGGCCTAACCCACCAGTTCACATTGGAAAATAACTAGAAGCATGTAGTTCAGAAGACTAGTAAATTTGGGAAAGAAGGAAAAAATAAATAAATTTCAGTTGCCTTAGCTGAATACTGGAAGGTGCATATTTGTACATTAACAGGGTTATCTTTACATCAATCAGTTTCCTTAGGATAAACTTTCATTAGTGACCTAATAAGTGAATTGCTACAACAAAACAAAGTTAAAACTATATCACATTGCAACATTAAATGAACTTAAATCTATACCACATAAATATACTTAAAGTGACAGATATGAAGGCAAATTTAGGTTATTTCAGAATTTTTTAACTTTTATAGCTTATTTACTCATATTTCACTGATTACTAACATACTTTTTCTCAGCTCCTTCTCCTCTAGCTGCTGTCGCTTTTCCTCTGGAGTCACTGGTGTCGCTGGTCTCCCTTTCACTTTCTAAGTTTCCTTTAAGTATTCTCTGCAATGCTGGCTTAGTGGCTGCAAATTCCTTTAAGCTATCTCTGTCATGGAAAGTCTTAAGTTCTCCCTTTAAATTAAAAGATAATTTTGCTGGATATAGCAGTCTTAGTTGGCATTTATGTTCTTTTAGTGCTTGGATGACATTGCTCCATGATCTCCTGGCTTTTAGAGTTTGGATTGAGAAGTCTGCTGTAATCCTGATGGGTTTACCTTTGTAGGTCACCTTCTATTTTTCTCTTACCGCTTTTAGTATTTTCTGTTTGTGCTGGGTTTCTAGAATTTTAATCATGATGTGTCATGATGAGGATCTCTTCTGATCAAAGTTGTTTGGTGTTCTACATGCCTGCAATAGTTCCACATTCATTTCTTTTTTTAGATTTGGGAAATTTTCTTCCATTATTTCATTAAACATGTCCTTTAAGCCTTTTGTTTTGTCCTCAGTCTTCTCCTCGATTCCCATAATTCTGAAGTTGTCTCTCCTTGAATCATTTATCAGCCATTGTAATGATTCGCTTTCTTTATTTACTTAGTGTTCTTCATGGCCTGTATGTTGCAGCTCAGTCACTTTATTTTCTAGGTCTGACATTCTATTCTGAAGTTGTTTAAAGTGGTTGCTTATTATTTTCTGCGTGTTTTTCATTTCCTGAATATCTGCATTCAATTTTTCTATATCTCTGTTGTGTTCTTCTCTAATCTCTTGTTTTGTCTTCATTATCTTCTGGCATATTTCTTCTCTGGTCTCCTCTAGTTGCTTTTCAAGGCTTGCTTTTTGCTTAGCTATGTGTTAGTGTAGCTCTTCTGCTGTCTGTTTTATTTCCTGCTTTAATTCCTGTTTTAATTCACTGAATTTCCGGGCCCAGAAGTTGCCATCATTTTTGCCATACTCATCTTTATTTACCCTGATATCATCTTCTGGGGTGTCAGGTCTTTTTGTAGGAGATTTATAACCACGCTTCCCCATTTCCTCTTTGGTCTCCTTTAATTGTTTCTCAAGGCTGGCTTTTTGCTTAGCTAAGTGTTGTTGTAGCTCTTACGCTGTCAGTTTTATTTCCTGCTTTGCTTCCTGCTTTAATTCCTGCTTTAATTCACTGACTATCTGGGCCCAGAAGTCACCATCATTTTGCCCTTTTCTTCTTTGGGTAATGCAATTTCACTATCCCTGGTATCATCTTCTGGGGTGTCAGGTCTTTTTGTATGAGATTTGTTACCACATTTCCCCATGTTTCTGCTACCTCTGTCTCTGGTGCACAGGAAAGAAAATGGCTCCTGCTAACGTCACTGCCTGCGATGGCTGTTGAGCCCCGTTTCTGATCTGGAATCCTGGGGCCTTTTCTAGGGGGAGCGCACACTGCATTTGTAGTACACACACCCACGGGTTGGTGTTTCAGAGGGTGCGGCCGCCCGCCGCTGCTAATTCCCACTTCTCCGGATCCACGCTTACCTCGGGCTGAGGTTCTGACCTCTGGATTTTGCTCCATCTGTGGTCTGTGGATGCCGGCAGCTCAGGGCCATGCCGAGTCGGCTGCTTCTTTCCTCCTCTTCCGATGTGACTTCAGGATTTCTAACATGCCCGCAGCCTCCTCTCCCATTGTTGTGTGCTCCATCCTCTCCCAGCTCCATTCCACCAGATGTTCAGGTCCCGGCAAGCTCTCCTCGGTCCTCAGCTGCCTGCGGCTCCAGCAGTTTACAGCTGACTGCAGCGGCTTCCTGGTTCCCGGGGATTTTTTTCCCCCCTCTGCTTTTGATGATCCTTCAGAGTTTCTGGCCTCCCGCTGGTCACCTTTCAGTTTGGGGGGATGCTCCTTTCTTTCCTAGCTACACCAAACACTCTTTTTCTAACTATCTTCTTGACTTGTTAAGTGAGTCGGTGAGGAGACATTGCCCAGCGCTGTTACTCAGCTGCCATCTTGACCGGAATCCTCTAACTTCTTTCTGCTGGCTTCTGGCAGCCAGCAAGGTGCCCATCACCCGACCGGCTGCCGATCACTCTGCTGCAAAGGAGCCAGGAGTCCGGTGCAGGTCTGCACGGAGCGCAGGGATGCGGTGGGCAGCCGTTGTGCAAAGAGAACAATCCGTTAGCAGTGCGCCGTGATTCACACTGCTCAGCACCTGTGGAAGGAGGCCTCATTAGTCTTTCCTGACCTCGATTGTTCATAGGATTCCTTGATAGAAACTGTTCAAGGGAAAGTGTACATACACATATATTCTGAGTGAAGGTTTTTCATGGTTGCTAATTTAGTGAAAATGGCTTTTAAACACTGTCTTTGGATAATCTAAATTGGCTACAGAACAACAACACAGCAGGGGACTAATCGAGATTTAGCAACCTGCAGCTAATTGTCATTTCTCTTGGTTTCCTTTCTAAATCTTTTCTTGTCACTGAATCCCTGTCACCGTTTATGCCAAGTCAAAGCTCCATCCAAGCCCTGAGGAACAGCTGTACATCTCCCTCTGAGGCCAGAAGGGCCCAGGTGGATAGCAGAGGAGTGGGATTTGGATACAGCAGAGACTACAAGATCGGTCACTCACCCAGACTAAAAAGAGCCTGTGAATGCAGAATCCTATAGAAAATAAAACAATTCTTATGCGGAGAAGATCTGGGATATTTGTGACTTTCTAACACTTCCTGGTGATTCTTAAAAGAAACTCGTTGTAGTTACAAGCCATTCTCCCCCAAACTGATAGAATTCTGTTTCTTTTCCTCGAACATCATTACCTTGTAATGACTTTTTAAAAATGCACCCATGGGAAAAGGGGATCTAAAGAGAATGATCTCAGTGTTATTGGGACCACCTTCTCAAAAGGAAGCTCAGTTCTTCAACAGGGACAAGGCATGGTCCAGGCCCTGGGGATAACCTAAGCCCAGTTCTTCCAGAGGGCAAAGTCATAAACACATTGACTTTTGCTAAGACAAATTTGGAGCCTCCTGAACTCTCAGGTGTAAGAAAAATTTTTCATTGAAACAGAATAACTACAAGCCTCTGTGAGTCAATATTCTTTTGCTAGCACTGTCTTTCTCAAGTTTTCTGTAAGAAGTCAATTCATTATATAAACCCTAGAAAGGAGCATTTGGAATAGGACCATACACGAGAGGTATAAATAAAGATTGTGAAAAATATATTTTGAAAACCAATAAGGGAAAGAGATGAGCACATAAGAAAGAAACTTATGAAAAGTTTCTACCATTTTCAAGGAGCATAAAAAAATTTAGGGGTGTCTTGAATACTGGATAGATGGAAGGAGGTGAGAAAGAAAACTGAGGAAGCACAGGAGTTTAGAGATCTTCAGCTTCTGCTGCCCAGAGCCCCTGGGTTTCAGCAGCTCCAGGGACCCTCTCAAGTGGAGGTGGGACAAAGGCACCTAGGCAGGGCTCTGACTCCTCACCCTACTTCATTTCATGCACACCTGAGTTGCAGGTACAATTTCATCTGAATAAGAATCAATTGCTGACAATCTAGTGACCAAAGATTCTACTTTAATACATGACAGATCTAAACCAGAGGATAAATAGACTCACCAAGGTCAAACACAAAAGCAGGAATAAAACCAAAATAGCAATCAGATCGTCTGGCTCTGCTCCAGTACTTTTCCATTATACCAGTTGATGTGAGGATCTTCCCAGAATCAAATGAGAAAGGGAAGGAGGCCAAGAAATAGAACTTGCCCAACATCAAACACACACACACACACACACACACACACACACACACACCCCAAAAGCTCAAAGGGGAAGACCAGTCAAACTGGGTTCAGTTGTGCCTAACACATGTAATTTATAGGCACTGTGAGCAAAGAATGTTTCTAATCTGTGTAGTCTACACCAGAAGAAGAAAATAGAATGGTAATTTATGCCACCCTCCTTATCTTCCCGTGCCTCTAAGGACAGGTACACTCACAAAAGAGTTTTCAGTTGGTAAAGATATAAGATTCTAAACTACCAGAACCAAGTCAGCAAAGTACAGCTTGTAATCCAAATTCTGCTCACAGTTTTATAAATAAAACTTTATTAATACACAGCCACACTCACGCAGGCACTTGTTGTCTATGGTTGCTTTCCTGTTCTATGAGTGAATGCAGTAGTTGTGACAGAGAACATATAACTCACAAAGCTGGAAACAGCTGCTTTCTGACCTTTACAGAGAAGGTTTGAAGATCCCTTCTCACAACAAAGGTACACAGACATCAAAAGAGCCTCAGAGAAAAGAAGAAATTGGAAGAAGATGGCCTGAAGTGGAAGGAAAAAGAAAGATATATGAAGGCAAGAGGGGGAGGTGGGATGGGGTGAGTGGATAGTGCAAGCAAGTGAAACACAGACAAAGAGATGTTTAAACTAGATTGGCCAACGTTTGCTAAGTGATGCACAACGCAATGTATTCTCGTGGTCACCTTGGGAATTAGGCTTCACTTTTAAAAGCCTGCATTATTTTACAAAACTTTTGGAATTGTATTTGTGGTTATTACTAATGCCAAATTCTGTGACTTTGTCTATAGACAGAAGGTACAGGGTACATGAAGGGACGACCAAAGAGGGAGTAGTAATATCTGGGTTGAAAGAGACATAAAATTTTCAATATGACATATTTAACTCTTTTGGGAAAATACCCAGAAGAGAAGTAGCTGAGTCATATGAGATTCTATTTTCAGTTTTCTAAGGACTCTTCATACAGATTTCCGTAGTGGTGGTACGAGTTTACAGTTCCACCAGTAACATAAACAAAATGTGTTCCTTTTTCCCCACAATTTCATCAACTTTCTTTTGTTGTTGTTGTTCTTGGTGATAACCGTTATTCTTATAGTAAGATGGACTCTCAGTGTGTATTTTTAATTTGAATCTGCTTGACGGCCAAGGATGTTGAACACTTTTTCGTGTACTATTCGTCATTTGTACTTCTTCTTTTGAAAAATGTTTGTTAATTTCAACTGCCAATTTTTGATTTGATCTTTTATTTTGGGGTGAGAGGTTTTTTTGAGTTATTTATATATTCTAAATATTGGTCCTCTGTCCAAGGAATAGCTGGCAAAAACAAAAACAGAAAATCCCATTCTGAAGGGTGATCTCTTCACTCTGTAGACTGTTTCATTTGTTTTTTCTTTTAAGGTTTTTAGTTTGATGTAGCTCCATTTGCTGATTCTTGGTGTATTTCTTGTGAAATTAGAGCTCTGTTCATGAAGTGGTTTCTACGGGTTCTCCTTGAGACCATAAAGATTGAAGAAGCAAATCAGATGCAAAAAGTTAATTATCATATGGGCCCTCAATTATGTGAGAAACCCAAAACATAAATGACTAAAAGAGTAAAATTAAAGAAAAAGAGAGAGAAGATAGGAAATAAGGAGGTAGATGTCCAGGAGATGAGGCAGGTGCCTGAGGATGGGAAGAGGGGGAAGGGTGATGGAAGGAGAGGGGAAAGTTAAAAACATCAAAGCACTGTATGTAGCTGGTCACAGTGGTGCTGGCTTATGACACCAGCACTCTGGGAGGCTGAGGCAAGAGGATCACACATTCGAGCCTAGCCTGGGCACCTGAGTAACTTGGCAAAACTCTGAGTCAAAAGCAAAGCCAAAAAATGGGATAAGGACATAGTTCAATATGAAGGCGCTAGGTTAAATCTCCAGTGAGAGAGAGAGAGACTAATTTCCAAGCTGTATATAATCAATATGTTAATGAATGTGCCTCGCATACACATACATATACAGACAAAAAGCAAAAACAAAACTTTCAAGCAAGGCCTTATGGGGAATGTCTGAAAAGTGACGCCCCCTTTCTCTTTTTCCATCTGCCCTTCCATCTTATCCATGAGGGAACTGAAACAAGACCAGAATCCACAGAAAGTTCATCACAGTAAGAACCATGACTTGTGTGGAGGACTGGATGTCCTGTCATAGTTCCTGTTTCATTGAACTTCTAAGCGAACCACAGCAGGAGGTACTGTTATTGGGCCCATTTTACAGATAAGGAAACAGAGGCTCAGGTCAAGCAAATAGCAGCTCATGGTGCCAACATAGAGTTACAAACCCTGTCATCCTCATGGTTTTGCCCCTTCCTCATTTCAGGATGTTCTAGGACACCGAGATGCTGTCACAGACCAGCAAAGCCCCACAGATGTCCTCCTGGGCAGATCCAGGCTCTGTATTTCACCACTTAGGCCTCATCTTTCTCATCCCTCATCTCTGTCCCTTTCCAGGCAATTCTTCCGTTTCCTTCATCACACTTACGGTCCCTTTCTACTCTTAATCCTTGCTGCCCTTCTGCAGCGTTAGTTTTAATGATTCACTCCCTGGAACTTAAGACTGTTAGCAGAGACATCTACAACACAACATATTCATAAAACATTAGGAGTTCGTGAGAAAGTGTACTTCAAGATGAATTGTAGAACATGTGTTAATGAAACAAAGCCCACCACAAAGTCTCACGCAGCTCAAGATACCCCCCAAGCACATCTTTTCAAATTTCCCATCAACCAGCCAGAGCAAGAAAACACATCCAAGTAACTGAAGCAACGTGACTGCTTTTCGGGATATACAGAATTATTCCTCGTTCTCACAAGAGGAAGTCGGTTCACCCTGTTCTCTCTTTAAAATGCCCCATAATATTTGGTGAACATGATCTTCAGAAACATGTTAAAGCAAATTCTTTGCAAGTTCTCCCCAGACTCATCCTTATTCATTCAGCAAGGTCTACCATAATGTACTTATTCAACATTTAACAAAAATTTGCTGAGTGGCTATTGTGAGCCAGGCATTGTTCTAAGCACGACAGACACACAGATGAACAGGGCAGGCTCCAGCTCTGTGTTCACGAGAGGATACAGTCATATGGCACACAACCTAAGACCTGCAAAAGGGTTCAAACCGAGGAGAGTCGGGGAGCATAAATACACCTCCAGGTGCATAGCTTTCACATATGATATCATTCGGTCGCCAGGCTACATTTAGCTCACAAGCTCAATCGTTAGTGTTTGGTGGATATAAACACGTATCTGTATTACCAGAGGGGGTCCTGGGACCCCTTTTCCCAGATTCTCTGTGGTATGTCCAAAAAATTACACAGACCACTGGCGGTGCTGTGGCCCCCCCAAACCTGCAAGGGATTTCCCAGCCACGTGACTGGACCAAGTAAAACTCTTTTCCAAGCCTCTCGTGTTCCAAGCAGCAGAAGCACGTATGTGGCAGGGGGAATAAACGTCCTCACTAAGAGTGCCTGCCACAGAAGCTCAGGTTTATTGAAATTACCTTTCCCCGTGCCTGATGTGGTCACAGGAGCCCTCCATTTACCAGGTACACACCCAAAAAGTGCTATTTCCCAGCTACCAGGCTCCTTTGACCCTTAGGAATTGCCATAATTGGCTGTGCCCGCCCGTCCTCTACCCCAGGAGAGGACACAGGGGCAGCTTGTCCAATCCCAGGATCCACAAGGACAGGTAACAGGCACCGTGGATCGTGACTGGTCCCATGAACAGAAGAGTACTGGAGAACCCCTCCCACATTTTCTCTCTCTAGAAAACTTCCAATTTAACTGGATATTTTGTCTGGTTAGTTTTGGGCTTAGTTCCAGCCTAATCACCTATCTCAGATAGATACATAGACAGAATATACATATAAAATACATATCTGTATTTTTAAAGACAACCTTCTTTCTCTTCTTTCATGAAGCACATATCTGGGATCCTGCTGGCCTCTGCAGGTTCTGAATGCTGACTCAGAAGTTCTGTGCATGGATGCATCCCACCAAACCCCTCAAGTGATTTCATTCCAGAGAGTGGCACATTCTTAGACCTTGTTCATGTGGTATAAAGCACATCTTCTTAAATGGTAAAATTCCCCCTCCCTGCCTCTGGAACAGATAGCACAGGTCAGCAAAAATAACTTATAGAGAGTTTCCCACACTTCGACATTCCCCAAAGAAGAAGGAAAGCAAAATTCTTTTCAGGAATTTCAGGGATGGAAAACAAAAGTAAAGACCAGTCCCCTGGAATCGCTCTTTAGGCGTAAGATGTTGACTTTCCTCCATTCGCAGGGAGATCAAGTGAAATTCGCTCCAGTGGGTAGACCCCAGAAATGCCACAAATAGCCACACCACCAGGAATGGCCATTTTCAAAGACCAATACAGTGAAGACTTAAGGCTTCTCGGTTTACAATCTGTCGATTCCTAATGTGGAGAAGGAACAGAGGACAGAGAGACTGAAACTAAGAGCTGATAAAGAAGATAAAAGTTCAAAATGATCCCGCAGGAAAAGACTTCACTTTACAGTCAGCAAAAGAATGCAAGAGAAGAGGAAAACAGAAAAGAAAACACTCACAAAGAGCTCACAATCTTAATGTGCTCACCCAGGAAGTGATGCCGGATCTCCTTCGTGGGGCAGGGACACATTGTGCCTGTATTAAATGCCTAGACCTTTCGTAAAAGGTGTGCTACAACGAGGATCGCAACGTCCAAACTCCGAGCACTTGCTACCGCGAGTTGTGTGCGTGAGAACTCCCAGCCCTTCTCTGCTGTGATAGAACTTAGGATGGAAACTCTGCATCTCGCCACACCCAAATGAAACGGTTAAGGAGAAGGAAAGGAGAACTCAGACCGCAGTGAGGTATTCTGCTTATGATTAGGTTGTAGTCCTGCAGAGGAGCCCAACCAGACTGCGGCAAAAGCCACCATTCCCAGGGATGGAAGAGGAGGAAAGGGAGCAAAAAAGTACCACTAATCAAGCTTCGGCTTTGCCCTAGGCGCTACTTGTGTTATCTGTCAAAAAACAAATTGTCCCCCAAATTCTTCAGCTGAGTGCTATCAGCCCAGTTTCTGAAGGCCGGGAAGAAGTCAGAGGTGGCATAGCCTGGTGCTCTTGGCTCATACTGTCTCACAGGCTTTGAGCCACGGTCTGGAAGAGTCTATAGTCACAGTAATGCTGGCCTGGAAAAAAAAAAAAATGTGTTCCCAAGTTCTCTGTGGCGGCTATAAGCAGACCTCCAGAACTCTCTGGTTGCCACAAGAGACTTCATTTCTTGTCACATTTTTCTTATCCCATGAGCCTGGGCAAAGGGCAGCTCATATTATGGCAGCTGACTTTCCTCAGAGCCAGCAAATGAAGAAGTGTGACAGGGCGCCTAAGAGAGAAGCCACAGTCTTTTTGTAGCCTCATCTTGGAAGTGACAGGTCATCCCCTTTGTCATATCCTGCTTGTTAGAAGCAATTCACTTGGTCCAACCCACACACAAAAAAGGGGGCCACACACAGGCAGAAACAGCAGAAAGCAGGGGTCACTGGGGGCCATCTGAGAGGCTGCCAACCCCTTGAGCCAGGCTGCTTACACATGTTCATTGGAAACAAACAAAACGTTGTGAAGAGTTGTTGTTTGGACTAATTGTACAGACTTTGTAGTGGAGGCCATTAGAATGTAGGTAAACAAAAGACAAAAGCTTCGTGGTGAAGCCAACATGCAAACTGGGAAACTCACCAGCTTTCTATATTACGTGATAAGAACAGAGAAGCTACAGGTTTTTCTTTTACTGTCATTCTTAACAATTCCTTGCTAGGCATGGAGGAAACTAGTCTTTTAAAGGGGCAAATTAATGCCTCCTGAGCACTGTAGTTTCCCACACATCTATTTGTTTGTTGCAGAAACTCTTTTAAGATTTGTTGCCTGGAGACCTAACAGACATTTAAAAGCACAGCTGCTCTACCTCAGTTAGCAGAAGGGTAGGGTGGGGTGGCATTGGGTAGAGCCTGCTGTCCATTCAACTTTTCTCTCTCCTAGACCACGGGAAAGTTGACTTGGAAATTTACAAGATCAGTAAGAACTATATTAAAATTCTATGCTTGCAAAGCCTTAGGGTAAGAAAGATCACCACACAGCAGCTCAGTATAGTGATAACTCACTTCTCCAATCTGATCCCCCCTTTCCTCATCTGTGCTAAGGTGATCTAGATAACTCACACTGTGACTTTGGAAGGAGTAACAGATCTGGGTGTGTGCCAGGTAATGCTAACCAACAAATGCTATTAATATTGTTAGACTAACACCTTACTAAATAGCCAGAAGTCCTTAGGCTTGTGGTGTAAAAAGAGGGACAAAGGTAAGAGGCTCAGAAATCAAGTAAGATTGAAAGCATGCAACCCAGATGTCATGAAAAGAATAATAATCTTACACTTAGAGAAGGAGAAGGATGAATGATTTTTCTGCTTTGTGGTCCTGAAAGGGTGACTGGTACTAGACACTCCTCCCCCTGGCAAATAACAATAAAACTGGGAAAGGTATATAAAATAATAGACTCTGAATCTAGGTATCAGGCAACACGGGTCTGCTAGGAGAAAAGGCCCCTGGTGGCCCTAACTGCTGCCCTGGTGGTACCCAATGGGCTGAAAGCACCTTGTAACGAGGTGTTGAAAACTGGGCTCCAAGGCCATTGTGGTGCCTGCAACTTTGAGGACAGGATACTGGAAGAAGGTGCTAAGGAAAGACACCTCAGAAGTAGTCAAAGGAGTCATCTTGAGTCTTTGGCTGAACGCTACATTATGAACGCACAAAACAAGGCTCCAGGAAGCCAGAAAAAGAACAAAACAGTAAGGGAAAAAGAACTGCTGGGAATCTTCCCAAAGTCACAAAAAGCTCCAACCAAGGAGACTGAGAGGGTATAGTCAACACCCTGGGCATTTGGTAAAGAGACAAAAAAAATCTTACTATTCTGGATGTGTGAAGAAGCAGACAAAATGCATATCAGGAGAAAAGTCAGTCAACAGGTACAAGCTCGGCAAAGGCAGACAGAATGGGCTTAGGACAATAAATTTAAAACACCTCTTAAGAGACCTAAAGAAAACAGTAAATAAAGCCATAAGAGTGGACCATATACACACACACGTGCGGGTGTGCACACACACACACATACGTACATACATACATACATACATACATTAGTATTGCCAAAATCCATAACACTGGCCATGAGGATATGGAACAGAATGAATGCTCATTTATTGCTGGTGGGAATGAGCAGTGGTACAACTCTTGGTAGACATTACAGGGTTTCTTATGAAGCTAAACACCAGCTGATTGTATGATCTGGCGATTTGCTTCTAGAGATTCACCCAAGTGAGTTGAAAATGTATGTCTACACAAAAAAACTTGAGTGTTTATAGAAGCGTTATTTATAATTGTCAAAAATTGGAAGAAACCAAGACATTCTTTGATAAGTAAATCATTACATCCATACCATGAAATATTATTCAGGTAAAAGTGAAATCAGCTGTAAAGCTACAGGAAGGCCTAGAAGAAACTTAAATGCGCAATGCTAAGGGAAAGAAGTCAAGGAGAGACGCCTCCATGTCGTATGGTTCTAACTGCATGACACCAGGCAACACGGGTCTACTTCAGTAAGCAGAAGGGCAGGGTGGAGCAGCATTGCACAGACCCTGCTGTCCACTCAACTCTTCTCTCTTACTCCTAGAGCTCCTGGAGCTTTTTACTCAAAAGTAGTAAATAAATAAAAAACAAAAGTTTAGATAAAGTAATAGCATCAAATGAGACCAAGGGTTTTGGGAAAAGGTGAGAAAAAATGAGGGCCAGGAAGTTCCAGAATGGTGAAACTATTCCGCATGACATTGTAATGATGGATGCATGTCATTAGGCACTTGTCAAAACTCACAGAACTGTACAACACAAAGGGTAAACCCAGATCTAAACTGTGAATTTAGTTACTAATAATATGTCAGTAATAATTTATCAGTTATAAGAAACATGGCACACTAATGCAAGATGTTAATTATGTGGGAAATTAATGAAAGGAATGAAATATATGGGAACTTTCTGTACTTTCTGCAGAAATTTTTTTATGCCATGATTGCTCTAAAAATAAAATATATTAATTAAAAACCAATGGAAATCCTAAACCTGAAAAATACAGCAGAAACTTAAAAACCTACGGAGGAGACTGACGGAATAGCACAGCTGTTAAGAGTGCTTGCCCAGCAAGCTCAAGGCTTTGAGCTCAGATCCCCAGCACCACATAAGCAGAGTGTGGTGGTACACACTCAGGAGACTAAGGCAGTAAGGTTTCTGGGAAATAGAGGCCCACCTGGGCTACATAGTAAATTCAGGGCCAGCCTGGGTTATGGAGTGAGACTGTCTCCAAAAAACTAAAAACAGAAATTAAAATCTACTGTGTAGCTGATTCGGCCCTGCAAGGAGAATTCAGTAAGGTAGTAGATGAATCAATAAAAAGTATCTTAATAGAAGCACAGAGGGGATCACAAAAGCTAAATCAAGTGAACAGAGTTTCAACAATGAGACAATAGCACGGCACCTAACACAGAAAGTTAGAATCCCAGAAGGAGAAGCAAAAGAGCGGAGTATGAGAAAATTTTGGATAAATCATAGCTGAAAATTTTCCACGTCTGATGGCAAATATCAATGGGTATATTGAAGAGCATCAATAAACCTCAAGAATAATTTATGATGCATAATTAAATATAAAAACCTCTAATGCAAGCCAGAGGAGAGAGAACGCCACATATCAGCTGCAGGGGAAGAATGGCCACTCCTTTCCGCCAAACACATTGCAACCTAGAAAGCAATGAAACACCTTAAAATTTCAAAATAAAATACTGCTATTCTATAATTCTAAATTCCAGAACAAACGTCTTTCAAAAGTGATGACAAAGCAAATAATTTCTACACTAAATCAAACATAGAAAAACAGTTACACCTAGAAAACATACCATGCAAGAAATATTGAAAGAGGCTCCTCAGGAAGTAGGAAAATGATACCAGATGAAATTTCAAATTTGTACAAAAGAATGTTTACCCTAAAAATATCAAATGAATGAGTAAGTAGAAACGACTGCTTATTTCATTTGTTAATTTTTAAAGATAATTGGCCTAGACAGAGCTCAGTGGTTGAACAGTTGCATGAAGCCAAGAATGGGTTCAATCCCCAGCATGACAAAGAAGTCAAAATCAAAGGTGATCGACTACTTTTAAAGCACAAAGGTTATAGTGTATCTTGGGTATATCATGTGTATGTGAGTTGGAAGATGACAGTATTAAAAAATTATACAATGTTGCCGTATACCAGGTTTTTAAATATTAGGTAGTAGGATAATATTGAAAGAGACACTGTTATAGGTTAAGGATGCAAAATTTAAAATAGAATAACCACTGAAATTTAGGATAAAATGGTATGGCTCCAAAGCCAATAGAGGGAAAACAACAAATCACTGGACAATATTCAATTTATCCAAAAGGAGAAATGAACAAAATAGTGGGCATAAGGTCAACCCTAGTGACAATTAAATTAACTATCTTGAAGGTAGGGAGGATATCTGTGCATTTTTCTGTATTTAAGTTAAACCTTAATCTTAGTTTTTAGTTGTAAATATAGATTGTCACCTTAAGACAGTGAAGAAGGACTATGATATCTCAATAGGTGAGGGAAAGCATTTGAATAAAGATGACATTCATTTATGGTTTGAGGGGAGGGAAATTACAAACTTGGAACAGTGTAAGTTTTTTCTCTTCTTTTTTTTAAGAATAAGTCTAACGGGTCTTTATTTAGAAGCAAAGGATAGAGGGGTAAAAGCTCCCCCTATCCAAGAGGATGTAGTGAGAAGCCTGTCCTGGTGGAATCTTTCTTAAACCTAGTAAATATTACTTGTGAGGGGTTAGGGACGTAGCTCAGTGGTTAAAGTGCTTGTCTAGCATGTGGAAGGCCCTAGGTTTGATATTCCAACACCATACATGCCAGCTATGGTGGCACACACCTGTATTCCCACCATGTGAAAGGCTGAGGCATGAAGATTGCCTGAGTTGGAGGCCAGCCTGAGTTCAGGACCAGCCTGGACTACAGAGTGAGACTATGCTTCTAAATAGATAACAAACAAACAGATAGATTAAAAATTTACAACTAATGTTGTAATTAACATTCTCTTACTTAGAAAAATCTGAGATGTGCACACTTTTCTATGAAAATCCTAATAGAGGTTCTGGGCAGTATAATAGGAAAAGAAAAAGAAAAAGTTATAAAGACGTAAAGAGACAAAGGGCCTCTATTTACAGACAACATAATAGTGTGCATAAAAATTCTAAGGAATCTAAAACAAATGAACAAGCTTCAGCACTAATGTGAAATGATTAGGTCTAAGACATAGATCCAAACACAGAAGGTAAAACTACAAAACATCGAGTGACAAAAACAGGAGAATAGTTTCATGATCTCGGCTACACACACTTTCTCAGACAGGCTAAAGCATGGTACAACCATAAAAATTGATAAATTGGACCTTACTAAAATATTATTAAAAGATTTCTTCTTACTAAAAGACACCATTTTAAAATTTATAAACTAGCTACAAGCTGGAATTATATAACACACATCTGACAAGATATGTAGAAGATAGGGAATAAGTGGATGAAAGAAGAGAGAGAGAAAGAGAGAATCTACATGCATACCTACTTGTACATAATATATGCAGAATATTGATAAGTGTATATGCATACATCAACAGATAATCTTCTATAACTAAACACTAAAGACAAAAAAAAACCCAAAAGAGCTAATAAAGACGGGTCAAGAGATTTCAGCAGACATTTTACCAAAAAAAAAAAAGACACATGCGTATGAATATTTGCTGAGCCTCTTTAGTCACCAGAAAATAGAACTTTTTAAATTATAACGAGATACCAGGGCACATCCCTAGAACTGCTCCAAAAAAAAAAAAACCCAAATGGTGGGAAGATTTGAAATCCTCAGGAGTCCCATGCAATGCTGGTGAGACTGCAAAATTTAAAAAAAAAAAAAAGAGCTTTGGCAGCTTTTTAAAAGAGTTTAAAATATATTTAGTCTATGATCCAGCAATTCC
This sequence comes from Ctenodactylus gundi, assembly GCA_004027205.1. NCBI lineage: Eukaryota > Metazoa > Chordata > Mammalia > Rodentia > Ctenodactylidae > Ctenodactylus > Ctenodactylus gundi. The sequence goes on along the minus strand of PVKB01000515.1, from coordinate 316,570 downwards.
ACTCCAAAGCATTCACCTACAGAAATAAATAAATAGAAATACATATCCACAAATGCATTACATGTCCACAAAAGTTTTATTTGCAACAGCCAAAACTTGCAGCAGCCCAAGTGTACACTAAGAGGTGAAAGGAAAAGCGAACTGTGATATATTCATGCCATGGAATAATACTGAGCAATAAAAACAAGCCTCTAACACGCAAAACAAAACTGTGCTGAGCAGAAAGCCATTCTCACAGGCATATACACAGCTTGGTTCCATTTACAGGGATTTCTGAAACAGGCAAAACTAATCTTCAACGATAGAAATCAGAACAGTAGCGACTTCCGTGGAATCAGGGGATGAGTACAAAGAGGCACAATGAAGCTCTCCGGGGTTATTGAAAAGTCTTGATAGGAATGTGGTTTACATGAGTATCTCTGTCAAACCTGATTTAACTATATCCTTAAGATCTGTGCATTTCACTGGGTTTAAGTTAAACCTCGATTTTACAAATTCCTGGAGTCTATTTGGAGAAGCTGGTAAGACAACTTCACAATAAAATGGAAATGCAGAGAACCCTAAAAAGCCAATGTAAGCTTGGAAAAGATAAGGACTTTCACTGCCTAATATCAAAATTTACTCCAAAGCATGGCATCAAGGCACTGTGGTACCAGTAACAACAGAAACCTCTATGCGTGAAATAGCACACAGTACAGAAAAATTGATACCTACATAACCAACCAGTTTTTCGTAAGGAACCTAAGCAATTCAACAAGAGAAAGGATGAGGTTTTCAATAAAGGATACAGAAGCAAAATGGCTATCTATAAGGACAAAAGTAAACTTCAACTCATGCCTCATATCCTACACAAAGGTTAATTCAACCTGGATCACAAATTGTTAACACACACACTCAAAACAATAAGCTCCCCGAAGAACCACAGGACAATATCTTTGAAACTTTGAGGTGGACACAATTTTCTTAAATGGCCATGAGGAAATATTAGTCACAAGGGGAAAATTCAATAAATTAAATTTTCAAAATTAAAAATCTTCTTATAGTGAAAGACATTATTTTTTAAAAAAAGAATAGGTAGACACAGATTAACAAAAAGTGTTCATGAAGCATGCATCTGTCAATCCCTTGGCTCCAAATGTGTAACCATCTAAAAATCTTATTAATAAAAAACTTAATTTTTTTAAATGAGTAAAAAATGTAGACAGTTCACAAAAGAAGAGATATGAACAGTCAATAAACACCCAGAAAGGGAGCTCAACAGCATTAATCATCAGAGAAATACAAATTAAAACACAAATAAGATATAATAATGCACTTTAAGGTTTGACATTTAAAAACGACAAAATCCAATGTTGTTGAGGACATGGGCCAACAGGAACTCTTACACATGAGTATCAGAAATGCAAAATTGTTATCTGTATCCCTACTCTCGAACCCTGTCTAAGAGTTGAAACGTTCATCTGTCCTGTGACTCAGCTATTCCACTGAAAGCATACATACAGTAAAAAAAGTGGATGAAAATGTTCATAGTTCATAGCAGCGTTACACACAATAGACAAAATTTGGAAATAACCCAAACGCTCTTTAACAAGTGAGTTATAATCATCCAACAGAACGTTACTCATCAATAAAGTAGAACGAATCACTGATGCATGCAACAACAGGAACGAATCTCAAAGACATCGTGCTGAAAAGAGCCAGGCGCAAAAGAAAACCCCCCGTACAATTCACTTTCCGTGGAACTCTAGAATAGGCAGAATTAATTTCTGTTGAAAGAAGTCGGGGGAGAGTTCTCCTGAGTTCCTGGTACCATGGGGTCAGACTAGACTGGAATAAGCACAAAAAAAAAAAAAAACTGGGGGATATTGATAAAAATATTTTGAATAGGATGTACGTTTCATGGTCATATGCACTTGTGAACTGAGCTCTTAAGATCTGTGTATTTCATTGTATAATAATTACATGTTGATTAGATTGAATCTTTTTAGAGGAGAAATGGGGAGAGAAATGTGTACAAGGGCCTGACAAAAATATCAAGATGAAGCTAAGTAGTGATTAACACAGGTAGTTATCAATGTAATATCATATTGAAATACTTGTTTTTTAATTTTGTAATTTTGCAAATGATTTATTTTTCAATGTTATTATCACTTTAAATACTTCCTTCTTCCTTTTTTAAGCATGCTCACTTAGAGAAATATGGTAATTTTCTAGTAAGTTCACAGCCATGACTTTGAATATGGACAGCTGATATCAACTTTAATGTCTTTAAGCACATACCAGAAAGTTCTTTCACCTACCTGATGCCCAAGTAGCCAAGAATAAGTAGGTGAACACTTGAATACAGACCTGGCAGCTGTGATAGAAAACAATAAATTTGAATACCCCATAGGTCATTCTAGATTCACCCTCAGCCCTTTCATGTCAGCAAATTAGGCCTTTTGTATGCTTGGGGTTTTAGTTTTTCTGAAATCATTTTCAGATATTTAAATATGCACTGTGTACCAAGAGACCATTAATAAACTTTTATCAATTCACATGGTGGACAGTAAATTTAATCTAATTATGGATTCTGCATTCAAAAAACAAATAAGCAGAATGTTAAGTAGTTTGAGATGTAGGGTGCACCATTTTTCATGATGTTGACAGGTAGTCAAAAGGAAACATCTGCCTTCCTTGGACATGGAAATTGCACCAAAGGACTGGTTTTTAAAAAAAAAAAAAAAAACAAATACCTTTTTAAAACAATACGCCAAGAGGTCTGAAGCCAAAGATGAGGCACATTATTTTTCCACAGGAAGTCCCCAGAAACTTCTCACAAGGAGGTCCATACTGGCAAAGCAGGAGGCTAACTGGTCTCCAATATGTTCTGTTAGTTGGGCTTCGGGGGTCTACTTCTCATTTCCTCCTATACAACGTGAAGCTGACGTATTGAATCCCCTAGGTCAGGGGTGGGGAACCCTTTTTCTGCAAAGGTCAAATGTAGACACTTAGGACATCACCCACAGGTTGTACAAAAATCATCAACTCAACACTTAGCTTACTATGCTTGGTAAAGCGTTTAATTAATTCACCTATAATGTGATGGCTAAAACCGCTTCCCTTTGGTGAGGTCTTGGCTGGGCCAGATCACATGATCTACAAGGCCATATTGAAGATTGCTAGACCCTGCAAGACGATTGTAAGCAGTCAGGCCCCAGAGTAACAAGGGGTTAATGTGCCCAAGAGAGGGTAAAACAAGGTCTCCGGCCAGCTACAAGAGGTTGGTCCCAAGAGCTCACCTTCAGACATGTACACTTTTCAGAAAGCTGGGGCAAGTTGGCCAGAGTAGATGAGTCACATCCGGGGGCTTCCTACTCCATCCTGTGGAAGAATACTGCCTCACTACCCAAGACATGGCCGTGAGACAGGAGCGTCAGCGGCTTCATCATTGGCAGGAAGGATTTAGCAATACAGCATCTTGGGCTCCTCCCAGACCTACTAAAGCAGAGCCTGCATTGCTACAAAATCCCCATGTGATTCGGATACACACTGAATTTTGAGAAATACTAGGGAGTATTCTTTAGATTTTATTTAAGGAACATCTATATAGCATTTGTTATTTGCCAGGCATGTTCCACGTATTTTAACATGCTACCAGGTTTAATCCTGATGGTAATCTCCCGATGTAGAACATGTTTTCGTTTCCACTTTAATGAAGAAGAATACAGGGACTCCGAGAAATTAAGTGACATAACCACAGCTGCACAGCCGCTAAATAGCAGCACTGTAGGTTCTTATCCTAAAAGAATAGCTCCATTATCCATGCTCCTAACTACTCCACAATGTTGTCAAAAGACAATATCTTAATGACACTGGAGATATAGAATGGGCATGTTTTACATTTTTGTGAGATTGGTTTGAGTGTCTAGTCTGTTAATTCTACTGTGAATTCAGTAACGAACGTTAATGCTGAGTTTTCCATCCTAAACGATACAAGAAGAGGGTCGCACTTATTTTTATGCCTTTCCCCACAAAATCCAAAGATGTCCCCTTGTATTCTGTGAATGGCATGTTCGCCTAGTTTTCTCATTGAAGTTTGGGTACATGAAGACGCATCTATCCAGCTTTACTATTCTTAAATATTCATCTTTATAAACCTGGAAGGATTCTTTGAACAACGTAATGAGAGGAAATGACTAAATTCGTAATATGGAAAGCATTAAAACAGTTTGTGATTTATGCCAACTAATATCAGCAAACTACAAGAAATAGCCAGTATCACTATTGCGCATTACTAGTATAATACAACTCTCTTTCCAACAAAGAATTCACAGGCAACACAGCTTAGGGGAACGATTCTGAAACAATATCGAGATGTCCGTCACTCTATTCCACATATCCTAAAAGTGCACAGTAGACCAGTTAATTCCTGTGTGGAATTCTTTCTGTGAATCTTCATAAATAAATTGGTTAAAATTTTGGGGTGGCATTTGCCAAACATACACAATATCAACCGAGGTTGAATTCTGCGTAGGTGATCTCTGTAGAGTTGGACTTTTCAGGCAGAGTTAGGAAGTCATGTCAACTTTTGATACGGTGAACACGTAGAATGTGTGCTACATGAAAAGCTCTCTTGTTAGTAGGTAAGCTATTTGTACTAGATTTTCTTCCTGTGGTACTTTATAAAATGGTCCCAAACTGTGACAGCTGTTAGCATTTCATGTTCCCTCACATTTGGGCAAAAGATTCAAATGAAAAGTTTTGATTGGCTAGAATATTCCCTAGGGAACCTAGTTATTCTTGCCTAAAAACAAAGTTACGACCATAACCCAATGCCCTCACTCCAGGTACATTTTTATATTCCAGCTGGTATTTACATTGATAGTGTCTAAAATTATTTGAAAAACACTTTCCAAGAGGCAGTCTGTTGTGGGGCAGTGATTTAAAGCTTAGTCTATGTATTAAGATGACCTGAAATACTTTTTTTTTCCCAAAGGACAATGTCAGGACTCTACCCTTGAGATTCTGACATGATAGGTGTGAGGTGAAACCTAAATTCTAAATTTCTAAAAAAAAAAAAAAGGAGAAGAAGAAGAAAGAAAGAAAGAAGAAAGAAAGAAAAGAAAAGAAAACCTGCCATGGTAAAGATTAAATGTGATGCTGACATTGATTGGCATGGATATTTACTTGATAAATATCACCTGTCCTCTGCCACCCGTGCCATCCCCGTTTCTGCTGAGGCAAAAGGAATGCCTAAAATATGGTTCTACTTTGGGGCAGCAAGGTCAGCAAAGCTCAGTGGCACACCTCATTAGAGGAGAAAATGACAGCAGAGGAAGCGATAGTCAGCCACTGACAGGGCCCGTGACACAGAAAGATGTCATTTTAATGCAGGGCAAGAGGTCAAAGAGAGTGAAGGAAAAATAAGGCAGGTTCAGTAAAATCTGATCACCTGACAAATTTAAAAAGAATTACTGCCAATATTTCTGGTGCTAAGTAAGATTTTACTCAAGAAAATCAGGGAGGGGGTAGAAGAGGTGGGTGAGAGGTTTCATTTAACTTATTATCTGTGTTTAAACAGAAAAATCAAGCTGGGTGTGGTGGCACATGCCTCTGGGAGGCTAAGGTGGGAGGACTGCAAACTTGAGCACAGCCTAGGCAACTTACCAACTTTGCAAGACTACTTCAATGGGGAAAAAAATAATAAAGAATGAGGATGTAGTTCCATGTGAAAGCTCTGGATTCAATCCCCAGTACTCCAGTACTGTAAAAAAGAAAAGGAGAAAAAAAATCTTATCTGAGGTTTGAGGTCAGGAAGAGGGGCTAATGAAAGCTATAGAATCTTCTTAGGTGGGAAAATACAGACCACCACTCTTCTGAATGCTTAGCCAACACCGTCTTCTCTCTGTACATCTTGAAGCAGGCAGGGGAGGTGGGCAACTACCTTGACAAGCAACTTTATCATTTTGTTTGTTTGTTTTTACAGGGAAAAGCCTTAACTAGAAAGTAAGAGGAAAATGGTAAGATGAGTCTGGCTCTTAACAAAGGAAAGTAAGAAAAATAGGAAAGGAGTCTAGCTTGAGTAGAGAAAAGTTTTAATTAGAAAGAAAGAGAAACGGTCTCTTAACAATGGAAAGTAAGAAAAATAGGCTAGAACTCTAGCTGGAGGGGCACGCTCTGATGAAAGGGATCAGACTGGCCCCAATGTCGTTTTATTTGGTTTCAATAACAAACACTGTTCAAGAGTTATCTATTAATCTGCTCAATGTATGTTCTATGTACCAACCCCCATGCTAACAATACACTGATTTCATAAATGGCACACTGAAGTTAAGTAATTTGTCTAACAATGAATCACTGAGGTGGGGCTCAATCTAAGTCTGACTCCAACTCACATTTATGAAGTAGAAGAAGATCCCCAATAGCTAGGAATTGAGACAAGGTGATTCGTTGGGTAGAAATTCTTGTGTCTGGATCTTTTTTCTCCCCCATCAGAAGCTTGCATAGTGACTGTCCTGATCCCACATGGGCCGGCTCTCCATTTGTACACCTCTGGCAGCTTGCATAGGCATCTATTCCGACAAAATTGCACCACATTATAATTTGACTGCTCTGTATTTCCAAGAGAACATGGGAGCTCCAAAATCAGAAGTAAGTCATGGCTGGTATTTCTACCGTGGCATAAATTTTTGATGAGGAATGGGATGAAAAAATAGGAGGGAGGACAGGAGAAAATGAAGAAAGGCGGGAAGGGAGAAAGTAAAGGAAAGAGGGAGGGAAGGAAGATTTAGTGACGTATGATTGAAGTCTTTCTGAAAGGTGAGACTTAAATCACCAGGCGAGGAATTGGACGCTCACATTCGGGGAAATCAATCCAAGAAAAAACAGAAGGGAAGAAATAAAGCCTGTCTGGAAAACTCACGAGGACTACTGCCTCGGTTAGGGAGAAGGGTTCAGGCTGAGCTGAGGAGTTAAGAGTTTAAGCATCAAGTTAAGAGGTTACAATGTCTTACAGGATTGAAAAGCACCAGCCACCATAAGAGTTTCAATGAGCATCTACTGTGAGCCAGGTTTCTGCTCAGCAGAATCAACGCGATCAGCACCAGCCCTGCTGCTACCAAGCTCACAATCCCAAAAACTAAGCTTGTCTTGAGACACCAAAAAAAAAAAAGGAAATCAATGGAAGTCCTCACGCAGGGAACATGCAATTTAAGTAAAGTTTGAGAGCCTTTCATCATGATCAGAACGAAAGACTGCCTAGAATGAGAAAGAGGAGGACAGAGTGAATGGAAAGAGAAGAAAGAAATGTAGAAAATAGTAAGAATCGTAAAGTGGTATTCTGTATTTCTGTATTACTTAATCGTGTGTGTGTGTGTGTGTGTGTGTGTGTGTGTGTGTTGTTCACCCTCCCATTCCCCTCTCATCCCATTCTGTCCCACCCCAGTGGGCGGCATGACAGGTGCCCAAGAAATAACTGAGTGGGATGGGATGGGATGGGATGGCATGCAATTGATTGAATTATGCGGCAGAAATAGTAGAGCCTTGGACCGGGTAGTACAGTCTCCAGTGTCCAGCTTGTCCTAGCTCCGCCATTGAATATTAGCTGATCAAAGATTTTGAACAACTTTCTTGTTCTTTGTTTTCTCACCACTGAAACAATGAGAGTCAGACGTGAACACTCGTTTTCCACAGAATTTGATAGTTTATGTGGTCAGATTACAGCATTTTCAGCTAATATTTTTGATGTGGGGCGGGGGTTGGTGGTCTTTTTATTTTTCTGTTTTGTACTAGGGATTGAACCCAGGGCCTTGAGCAAGCTGGTCAAGCACTGTACCCCTGTTCTGTGTCCTCAGCACATTTCATTAATATTTTTTTTACAATGCTAGGTTAAATAAATAACAAGCAGATCTCTGGACTCATTGAGCATGAGTTGGTGAATTAGAAATCAACAGGAGCAAGTATATGATAGAGTTTCTCAAACTTATTTAGCTATAAAAGCACAAACATTATTTGATTTGCTTTTGTGTATTCAGTCTTGGAGAACTAACTTCAGCTAGAACAGGGACTCAGTAACAACTACCCTACATGGCCCCCAGGGCAGCATCTGCTGCAGTAATCACCCTCCGAGTTACCCAGACATGGATGAAGATGTGGATTTGGGAATCTGTGAGTAGTGGGACGAAGCTGATGTGGAGAATATGGTAGAAGTGGAGGAGAGAAAGCTGCTGTTTGTGAAATGACACAAGTGTGGTTATAAGGAGACTTACAGGTATGGGGGCACGGTGTCTGCAGTTGTCATGCAAGATGAAACTGGAATCCTACTTTAAAAAAAAAAAATAGCTAGCCATCCCCTGAGTGAGGCATTGATATTCTGGCCCAGTTTCTAATTTCCCATCCCTGGGATTAGGTATGTCAGAGGAATCCTCTGGCTGCCTTCTCTCAATGCATCCCAGAGCTTTTATTTTCTTATCCATTTCCCTACATTGTGTGCTTTCTTTGAGAATCATAACTGTGTGAATATTTGACAATTGCATGGTACAAGCGTCTTGAAACATCCAGTTTTCCCCAGTGCTGCATTTCACACTATAATCCGAGGTGATCTCAGTTGCCAGAAACACTCATGCCGTTAATGGATTTTGGAGGGAAGACGCTGGTAATGAGATTTTCAAATGTGAATTGTTTTGCTTTCAAATGCGGGGTGAAATCCAATGAAATATTACCTTAGACATGCCAGCATGGTAAGTCCAGCTGATCAAATGAATGCTTGGCCTGTGTTCTATGTAGGCATTTCTGTTTCAAACAAAGGCAAGAAGGGGGCCGATGTTATGATTTCTGGGGAGATGGGCTCCTGAGCTATGGAGTAGAATCATTTTTTCCTCCTCTCAGGACTCACACAGGGATCTCCATATACACTATCTTGAGAAGCTGATGTATTTTACTGATTCATTTAAGATTTACTGAGACCACACTATGTGCCAAGACCTGAATAATGGGCAATGAGTAATGTATCGATGAACTAAATAGCAGATTTCTGCTGGCATGGCACTGGTAGGTCATACACACGTAATAAACAAACAGACACAAGCATTTACACAGCAGATGGTGACGGGCTGGCAGCCTTGGAGGCAAATGGAGCAAGGTCAGTGTGAGAGAGTGAGGGGATGAGTTTTATTTTAGCAACAAGATCCCGTAGAGGGCCTCTTTGTGGAGGTGACTCTTGAGAAGAGACCTGGAGAGAAGAGAAAACTAGAGGCCAGCTAAGCTACTGCTTCAGGCCCTAGAGGTGATCTAGAGCGAAAGAGCTGAGGTTTACCTGACTCCAAAGAAACCCGGCCCTCACTGGAAACCAGAGCACCAGACAGAAAGTCTTAGACAATGCCAGATCCGCAGGAGAGAGCTGCTGGGATCTGAAAGAGACGATGCCAAGGCACTGGAAAAGGGCAGGGAGACAGAGCACAGAAAGGCATGCAGGTATGCCTAGGCCCGATAAGATCTGATAATTGTGGCCCCTCGTAGGTTAGATCTGGGGTCTGCATCCTTCCCCAGAGCCTTTCTTCCTACTCCTAGCCTGACTGTTCCAGCTTTATGAATGGTTCACATTAGCTGTCCAGCCATGCAGGTATGGCTCCTAGTGGCCCCTTGGCTCCCTCCCACAGAGCCCTCAGGACCTCCTTGCGAGCATGTGTGAGAGACAGCAGCCTCACCTGCCTGCCGGAAGTCCTGTTTCACAACTAACCTCTTTCCTCGTAAGCAGTACATCTGTTCTATTGGGAGCTAAAGTAGAGGAACTGATGGCCAATAAGAAAACAGTATCACAAGAGCAAAAAGACGAGCCACCTCTTTGCATCCACACGTGCATAGTTTCTCCCACACAAGGTGAGATGACAGAGCCCTTCCAGGACGGCCACCTCTCACCCTGTTTTCCAGATGTGGACAGGAATTGCAAAGGGCCTGAGGTCTGATCGCTGCTGACCTGACTCTTTCCCATGGAAGATTCCTGATTCTGGACTCTGTAATTCCCTAAGTTTCTGCCTCTTCTCTAACTGCGATCTGCACCTCAAACAAGTATATGAGAGTTCAGCACTCTCTCTCCGACTCCTAGTCCCATCCCCAGCGCACAGTAGGTCCTCACGCGGGAGTGAAAGAGAGGGGAAGACACAATGGAGCTCGGTCTCCATGCTCCCTGATTTCAGGGCTCACAGGGCAGGCGTTTCCCCCAGCAGCCTCAGTGTCCTCCTGAAAGTGGCCTCACGGAAGGTCACTCAGCTGCCTCATAGGAGTCGAGCCCTCCCCACCCAGGACAAAGGCAGATGGATAAATTCTCAGCCTCCCTGTTTTCTGTGGGGCAGATCTGAAATGCGTTCTATATCATTCTTAATGCCTCCTTCCTGCCTTTCTTTCTCTGTTGCTCACCTTGTTCTTATAGTCGCTTCCCACCTAAAGTACCTGTGCTTAGATCTTCACTTCCACCTCTGATTCAGAGGAAATCCAAATCAAGGGTCTAGTCAGGACTCTATTAGCTGAATCTGCTCATACCTCTTGTGGTCAATAACTGTTTTATGTTCCTTTCTTTTTTTTCAGTTTTGAACCAACCTTTGAAACTGCTGGCATAGCTCTCTTCCTTCCTGTCCTTCCGCTGGACACCAACCAATGCACCTGGGAGTTCGTCCTCCATCTCAGAGTCTGGCCGTCATTTCTGACTTGTTCTCTAGTCACATGGGAAAATTGAATGGTCTTAATACTTGACATAAATGGCTTTTGGAATACTTGCCCCAGCCCCTAGATCTGGACTTTTGGAGGGCCCCATCAAAACACCTATTGAGGCATTGAGAGAGCACAATCTTTGCAAAATTGGATCACAATCTCTTCTATAGGGGCCAGCAGAATAGAGCCCTGAAGGGTGCCACTTTCAAGCACAGCTATTTGAGAAATGATAGCTATTGCTCCAGAAATACTTCTCCACCCTGCTGCTGTGCTGCCTGCTTAACCTGGGATTCACTGAAGCAACAGGATGCAGACATCTGTGAGATGAAGCCCTCCTTTCAACAGAAAAAAAGGCTGGCTGAGGAATCCTTCCATTCCCGTTCCTATGAGACTCCACCTTTCATCTAGGCTCCTGGTGAGCCCAAGAACGGAAGTGGTCCCATTGATGTGCCGCATCTGAGCCAGACTCTGAGTATTAATGGAGCAGATGCCTCTTGGGAAAGAGCTGAAAGAAAATTCAGCCTAAGAGAGGGGAAGGAGAGTGCTTTGCATTTGGGTGGGCTCAATGTGGAACCTGCTGGAGTCTTCAGCTGGGAGGTCTAGGGAGAAAAGTGCTTTGTGTAGCTAACACAGTGAATATTGGCCAATCTTCCCTTACACATCAGCATCTTCCTCCATCTTTCATCCTGAGTGTATTTGACCCATCTAGAAGACAAGCCAAAGCAAGGGAGAGTTCATACAATCAGTGAGGGGTGGCGTTTGTGGATAAGTGCCCGGTTGCCTTGGCCTTGGATGAGGTAGTCCTGGGTGTGATGCAGATACCCTTCAGAGAGCTCCCAGTGGAAAGAGTCCAGTTGCCCAAGCAGTAAGTCAATCGCAAACATCCAGTTTTTTACTTTGCCCCCTTCCTCATCTCTCCTCAGAGTATTACTCAGGATCACATCGAAAGAAGGACATTTGTGCCCAGTATTGATCTTAGGATCTACTCTTAAGGACAACCAAACCAAGATAATGCAACAACTGGTTCATTACCAAAGAAGCTCTTCATAGCCTGCAGTGTTCAATGAGCCTCTCTGACAAGTGGCAGTAATAGCAAAAGACAGGCAGTTCCAGCAATGTGGAGAAGGCAGAACTGCTGAGCCTTCAAGAGGAGGAGCTAAGTGACCATCAGAGAGAGTACCTTGCCAGGGAAGCCATGGCAACAAAGTTGGGACTCCCAGATGCTTCCCAAGAGAAACACACCGCCAGAGACCCTGTGTTAGTTAGCACCACAAACTGTCATTGGCTGGGTAGCTTACAACAACACAAACGGATTTCCTTGTGGTTCTGGAGACTAGAAGTTCAAGTGCAAAGTGTCAGCAGGATTGGCTTCCCCCAAGGCTTCCCTCTGTGGCTTGTAAATGGCTGTCTCCTCCCTGTGTCCTTACAGGCTCTCCTGGGTGTGACTGTCCGCGTCCTACTCTCTTATCACCAGAACACCGGTCATGGTGAATTAGAGCCCACCCATCAAACCTCATTTGCTCATAATCACCTCTTGATAGCCCTGTCTCTAAATATGGTCACCTTTCAAGCTACCGAAGATTAGGTCTTTACTAAGCAAATTTTTGGTGGGAAGAGGGGGAAGGGACTGAATTCAAATCTTAACAGACCCCAAGAGATGCCTCCTCCAGGTTGAACACAAGGACTGTAAACCCACCACATGCAAAGTTCCTCAATGTAGCAGCTGTTGATTAGGAAGAAATGTAGAAAAGTGGTATTGAGCAAAGAAGACTCAGGATAATGACGCTTGAGATGAGGACAGGGCCAGAGGCACGGGTGTGAAGTCTAAGCCACAACAACTACTTGACCCATCAGTGAATCTTGTCTTATCGGTATGGAAATGAGCTCGTCGTGATGAAACCTTTATTCCAAGTCCTGTTGATTCACGAAGTGGTTTTGGATGTTGATAATCACTTCATGAATCACTGACAAACACAGAAGCCAAATACCTGGTACTTATAATCAGTGCCTCGCCTGATGAGCATTCCTACCATGAGGTGGGGTTTCCCTCTGTCAGCAACCAGGTATGCAGACTAGAAAAATCTCATTCCTATGCCAAAGCTTCCTGCTTCAGTAATTCCGTACTGGCCATTTTGTCATTCATCAAATCTTCCCCACGCATTTAATGAACATTAATGAGTGAATCCTGAAAGATCACCTGTAAATCCTCATCATGAAGTGGTTACCCATCAAATTCTGCAATATTGTTCCTGGGGGGAAGTTAAATGGTGTTGCTCAGAGGATGTCACGGCAGCCAAGTTCCTGTTCAAAGGAGAATCTGTGTCAGCATAGACTATACAGAAGAGATGGCTCATCCTTCCGGGTAAAGAGAAAAATGACTATTTCCCATAAAGATTGTGGGGGGAAAAAAAACAGAAACCAAAATACCAGATTAGAGAAAAATACAGAAATCTGCCACATGTCTCATGCTAGTGATTGTCACACAAAAGATACACTCCAAGCTGAAAGATTCCTGCACACTCGTGAAGCAGAGGTTGCTTAAAACCAGGGGCAGACAAGTGGCGCCTCTAGTTTGCCTTAAAGCCTGATACATTGATGTAAAGTATGTCTTAAGGCCGTTTTGCCGGCGCTCCCTATGTTAAGGTGGGAAAACTACTTCACACAGGGCAAGTAACTTGCTCAGAGTCACAGAGGAAGTAAGAGTATTGCAAGAGTTAGAGTTCAACTACTGTTTTCAATTTAGGCCAGTTTTTATCCCATCTTGCCCATCACAACGATGAGAAGGAGCCTTAGGAATACTTTTGTAAAAATGCTTATCTCCCAGGTGAGGAGACCAAGGCTGAAATCTCCAGGTGAGTGTCCGAGCTGGAACCAGGGTAAGTCTGGACCACCCTTCCTTACTTATTTTCCCTCTTCTCTTCCTTGCTTCCCTTTCTTAAGGTTTTTTTTTTTATCTTGGTAAAAAAAATTCACATAACATAAAAGTTAACATTTTTTTCTAAATACATGGATTACAAATTCTGTAACACATTAGAACCATGGGTTCTGGGGAATGAGTGAGCATCTATGGTCAACCTTTTTCAGAGGTTCACCCCTCTCCTATCTGACCATTGCCTCTCTTTCTACCCTGCCATTCATGTTGGGGCCTTTTTATGTCATTACTTTTGTACATTTTATAAGAGGGACACCCATCTATATTTGGTCTTTTGTGCTTGGCCCATTTCACTGAGCATTGTTGACTCTAGGTAGCCCTATTTTTTTCAAACACTTCATATCTGTCTTTTTTATAGCTGCATAGTATTTCATTGTTTATAGGTATTACATCTTCTTTAATCTTTTCTATATGGATGGGCAGGTAGGTTGTTTCCAGGATTTGGTTATTATGAATTGTGCTGCTATAAACATGGATATGCATGTGATTTGGGGCGGGTCTGTTGCCTATCTCTTTTGAGAACATGCCCAACACGGCAGTAGCTGGATCAAATGGAATTTCCATTCTTAGCTTTCTAAGGAACCTCCAGACTGCTTTCCATAATGCTTGTACCAGCGTGCATTCCCACCAGCAATGGAGTAGAGTTCCTTTTTTTCAGACTCTTGCCAACGATTGTTTATTGAGTTCTCGATGTAGGCCGTTCTCACCGGAGCAAGGTGAAATTTCAACTTCGTTTTTATTCACATTTCTCTGGTGGCCAGTGATGACGAAAACTTTTTCACATGCTTGTTGGCCATTTGTACTTCTTCTGTGAAGGTTCTTTCCATTTCAGCTGCCCACTTCTTGATGGAATCATTTATTTTAGGGGGTTTTATGTTTTTCAGTTCCTTATATATTCTAGATGTTAATCCTTTGTCTGAAGTGTTACGGTGAATGTCTCTTCCCGCTCTGTGAGTTGCCTCTTCATCTTGCTGATTCACCTTGTGCTGTGCAAAAGCTTTATAATTTAATGTAGCTCCATTTGTAGGTTCTTGCTGAGATTTCTTTTGCAGTTGGTGATCTGCTCAAAAAATCCTTTTCTCTCCCTATGTATTCTAGGGTTTTACCTATTTTGTCTTACTGTAAGCTGAGTGTTTCTGTTTTGATGTCCAGTCTTTTGATCCATTTTGCTCTGATTTTAGTGCATGGAGACAGAGATGTGTCTAGTTTCATTCTCCTGCACGTAGAGATCCAGTTTTCGCACGACACTATTTGTTGAAGATGCTGTCTTTTCTCCAGAGGATTATTTTGGCCCCTTTGTCAAAGATCAGGTGACTAAGGGTGTTTGGGTTTGCTTCAGTATCCTCAATTCTGTTCCACTGCTCCTCATGTCTGTTCCTATACCAGCACCCTGTAGATGTAATCACTGTTGCTTTGTAGTATTTTTTGAAGCCTGGCATAGTGATTCCCCCAGATTTGCCCTTGTTTCTCAGAATTGCTTTAGAAATTCTGGATCTTTTCTATTGCCATGTAAAATTTAAGGTTATTTTTTTCTAGTTCTGAGAAGAATATAGTTTGTATTTTCGTTGGTACTGCACCGAATCTGTATAATAGCTCTGGGAGTATGGCCATTTTGACAATATTAGTTCTTCCTATCTAAGAATATATGATTCCTTTTTTCCTAAGACTTTCTCAAGAGGCAAGATCCGGTCTTGACTAGGCATTGTAAAAATGAGTTTCCCCACAAGTGCTCTTGATTCTGCCCTCTACTGGCATAGATTCAGGGAACAACCACTTTGCAGTTCCTGTACTCGGCCAGAAGGTGTGGAGCACCTACCATGCATCCTTTACTGAGTAGAGAAAGACTGGCTGTCAGGTGCCAGGCAAGGAAGAAGAGCAGAAGCTAGAGCAAGGAGCAAAAGAGCAGCAACAAAAATAACACAGATCCTCTGCTGAAGGCGCTAAGGGTGCAGGCGGTCAGGCAGGTTCACTTTTAGTGACCTCCAGCTGTGGTGAGGGCCACAGAGGAGGCAGGAGAAGCTCATGTCAGAGTCCAACTTCAGGAAACTCTCACCAAAGGAAGTGCTACTATTGCCTGAAGAAGAGATGAGAACCATCCAGGCAGAAAGAAAGAAAGAGAGAGAGAGAGAAAGAAAGAAAGAGAGAAAGAAAGAAAGAAAGGGGGCAGTGAAGAGCTCTGAGAACAGATAAGTCTGATCTGTAGCTGCTGGAACAGCAGCCTGTCTTTACCCAGAGTATTCGGCAACTGGGGCTATAGGCTCCAGAAGATTCTGGCTATCTGTGATTTGTTCAAGGAGCATATCATCTGCCCATCTTGCAGGTAGAAATGTTCTGCTTCTCTCTCTCTCTCTCTCTCTCTCTCTCTCTCTCTCTCTCTCTCTCTCTCAACTGCACTAACAGCTTCTTGAAATACTGACAGGTGATTTGGGATTTATCAGGGCCTCAGATTCCTCATTCCTGTCCTCACCGGAGGAAATAGCTATGTTCCCGTGTCCTAATTTCAGGGCTACTGAGCACACTGACTGCTGTTCTTGGGCTTTGGAGTTCTGAGGATGTGGAGCCCAGATGCAGCTGTCTGCTTGCTCCGTGGATGGCATCAGGCAAGTCACTGTATCACTCTCTACCTATAGTTTACCCTACTTCTTAGAATTCTAGAAATGGCAAAAACTGACCAGGTCTGTGAATTCCACAGCGCATTCCTTTCTGCCCCATACCTTCAACAAAGCTCTCTTTATCTTGAGTCTCAGGGTGGGACTAGATCCTCATTCCTTTAACTCCTCCTCTTCTGAGTTTATTAGAATGAAAACAAGGAAGTGCCCATAAAATGGGGGCATTTGGACTGGGCTTTAAAGGATGAGAGAAGGTTTCTAGGTGAGGAAGAATATTCCTGGAAGGTGAGGTTGCTTACACAGAGCACGGAGATCTGAGAAAGGGGCCTGAAAGAAGAGGAGCATGGGAGTGGGGAGGGAGGGGCAGGCACATGGCTGGAGATGAGAGAAAGAAAGGTCCCAGAGGAGCAGCATGTGAATGGCCTTGAACGCCGCAACAAAGGGACTTCCTGGAAGCCATGGGAATCATCAGAGGGCTTTCTACTGAGAAATGAGATCAGATGAAGGTCTGTGAAAGGCTGCTCACTCTGGGGAGCAACTGAAAAGAGAGTGTGGAGAAAGACAAGGACTTAGGAGGTGTTTGCGGAAGTCCAGCTGGTACATGCAGAGCCTGCAGAAGGGAACTGAAAGGCAGGGCTGGGCTGGCCCGGGAGGGCTGCGGATGGGCTGTGGAGGCAAGGGTAGGTGACAGACAGAACGCCACACTGTACCTGGTTAGCTGGCCTCCTCGTAGGTGACGCAGCCACTCTTGACCCAAAAGGAGATGCCTGCCTGCCTTGTCCCCTCATTCTTTCCTTTCACTTCTAGATAATTGGCAGCTGGTCCTCCTTGGTTTTATTGTTTTCTTCCCTGTATCTATCAAGCATCTCCTCTTTGCAGTTTCAAAGTCCCCTCCAGCTGGGCCTGACTGACACATCACCCTCCTACTAGCCACACCAGCCAGCAGCAACCTGAGACTTCCCCACAAGAGACTGGTCTTTATCCACAGCCTTCTCACCAGCCCATTTCTTATCACAGCCTACTTTTCAGCTCAAAAGACATTTCTAAAACCTTCTTTGAAAAATAGTAATATCCAAGTCAGATCTCTAAGCACTGTCTCTTCAGCCCAGGGACCACTTTTAACTCCATTCTGGGTGGTTTGTGTGCTGTCAATCCCTCCCTAACTGCATTTGACTAGGGGAAATACCTTATCTGCAATCAGTTTTCTAGATTATAGATCCAGATTTCCTCTGCAAAACATCAGGCTGAAAGTCCTCACCAGCACCTCCTCATAAGAACACTGCTACCCTCTGACAAACCTCAGAGACCGCTTCCTGGAATGCATCCGAGTCCAGCACAGCCTCACTTCCAACCCAACAGCCACTATCCCAGGGAAAGTCAGATTTGAGTTTTATTCCAAAACATGGTAAGGTGACTATTAGTGCTAAGCAAAATGACAGACTGTTCCAACAAATAATCATTGTAAGTGTCCTTTGTCCCAGCTGTGAAACGAAGCTGTGTGTTGGCTTCATGGGGCTCACATCTGGGCGGGGAGGGCTGGGAGAAAAAACATAAACATAAATGATTTGCTATTTGATATGGTAAGTGCAATATAATAAGTATTATATATGAAAAACATTCAGCTGACTGGTAATGTCTGAGATGGGTTTCATTCAAAACACAAGGATAGGCATTCTTTAAAATTAAACCTATATACACACATATTTATATATAGAGACACATATACATGTATATATATATTAAAAACCCAATCCAGTTAACTTGTAGGAAAATTAATTTACAATTTTTTAAGAAATGGAATGGAAATACATTTAAAGGATCAGATTAGTATACATAGCATCCCTTCCTGCCAATAATAAATTGATCTTAAGTCTTTAGTCCAAAGAACCAAGGATGCTTAAGGACACTATATACTTAAGGATACACTGTATCATTTTCTAGTACAAATAGTTCAGGTAATTGGGGCACATTAAACCAAGAACAGAGTATATAGTTATTTAAAGTAATTATAGAGACTGGTCATTTGAACTCGACTTGGGATCTAATTTCTAGTAAAAGAAAGAACACAAAATGTTAGGTTCGATGACTTCATGTGGTCTGGGCACTCGAAGGCCTTGGTTTTAGTGGGTTACACCCTTACACGTCAGTAGCTTCAAAGGCCTTTCCGTCCATACTCCCTTTTAACATATAACTTCATGGATTGTAGTAGTGAGGTAGTGAAGTTGGTGTTGTGGCCCACATTTCTAGGTGGGAAGCCACTGAAGCTGAGAAGGTGTACACGACATTAAGTGATACAGATATATCACAGAAATCAAGAAACTCCGGTATCTTAATTCCTAGTTCAGATTTTTCCCTTACTTCTTTCAAGCAACCAGATGTGATGACCGCAAAGTACTACTCACTCTGCACATGGATGGCAAGATGTCTGCACCATATATCTGCTTCTGGGAAAGGTCATTAATGAGGCCACAATTCTTCATAGGTGAACATGGCTACAGCTTTGTTCTAAGACAACTGAGCCAGCCAGCAGGGATGCAGAGGGGGCCTATGGTCCAACCAGGTCACAGCACTTAATAGCAAAGACAATCAACATGCACTGACCTTTGCAACCTTATCAATGGACTTAGCACTGAAGGATAGGGTCAGAGTCTAAAATGTCATCTTTCTTGTTCAGTGCACAGTAGTCGCCAAGTAAGTACATGCATTTAAGAATATGTACTTCATCCGTTCATCAACAGACACTAGAGTTGTCTTCATTGCCTTGACTACTATAAATAAATGCTGCAGTGAACATAGACATCCACATGTTTCTAGGAGACCCTAATATCAATTATTTTGCATAAACATCCAGAAGCAGAAAGACTGGATAATACAGTGTTTTTCTTTATAATATTTTGAGGAATCGGGGTTGGCAGA
The DNA here is from genome assembly GCA_004027205.1 of Ctenodactylus gundi. NCBI lineage: Eukaryota > Metazoa > Chordata > Mammalia > Rodentia > Ctenodactylidae > Ctenodactylus > Ctenodactylus gundi. Next base: position 297,427 of record PVKB01000515.1, on the reverse strand, counting down.
ATAGTAGAGCAGTTAAACCATTTGCCTTGCAAGCACAAGGCCCTGAGTTCAATTCCCCAGAACCACACAAACTGGGTGTGGGGGCACATACCTGTAATCCCAGCACCCAAGATCCTGAGGCAGGTGGATTGTCTTGAGTCCAAGGCCAGCCTGGACTCCAAAGTGAGTTCAGAACTAGCCTGGGCTACAGAGAGACACCCTGTCTCAATAAACAAACAACAACCAAACAAATATTTTAAAAATAAGAATTTTTGAGGAACCATCTTACAATGCGCTAGGGTTTTCATTTCTACATACATAAAAAGGGATTGGTTTGGGGCATTAAAGAAGGAAATCTTCTTTCCGTCTTGGGACAATATTTGGCAATACACATGACAACATGGATGAACCCGAATGAAATTGTGCTACGGGGAAAAAAAGCCAGCCAGAGAAGAACACGTACTACAGGGGAACAAATGTCTCAAGTAGTCAAACTCACAGGAGCAGAGAATAGAATGGTGCTTTCTGGGAGCTAAGGGCCAAGGGAAGCAAGAATTGCTACCCATCGGATAAGACGCTTCGGTTAAGCAAGATGACAGTGTTCAAGAGATCTGTTATACACCATCGTGACTGAAGTTAACAATATTGAATTGTGTGTGCACTTAAAAAAATGCTAAAAGGTTAGATCTCAGGTTAAGTGTTCTTACCACGATGCAAAAGAGTAAACATCTAAGTTAGATAGGCTGACCTCATTCACTGCAGTAACTCAGTGTCTCTGTGCCTCCGTCTCCTCATCTACAAAATAAGGATAATCATGGTCTTGCCTCACTGACTTATTGTGAAGTGTAATGACTCTGATGTTAATAAACACAGAACAGTTTCTGGGATGGACTAAGAAGACATTGTCCTAAGTGCTTCACATATGCTTGCGATTTTTACCCTCAAGATAGCCCAAGGAACAAGGAACTATTATCCTCATCTTAAAAGTGAGAAAATGAAGGCGCCCAGAAGTTAAGCTTCTCCTTAGCACATATGCAGAGCCCACAGGCTAAGAACCAGTACGTGACACAGGTAACAGGGTCCATCGATACAGGTGAAGGAGGAGATGAGGCTGTCTGATGTGACCCTGAAGGCCTCCTGGAGGAGATGACACAGCATCTTGACTTTTAAGAACATAGATCCTATGTATGTTATAAAATAGAAGCACATTCTACATAACATTAGTATTTTATTTTTCTTAAATTAAGAAGACTATTTTTCCAGGTCAAAAAAAATCACTCGATGGCTGTACATTATTTTATTTTTTACAAGTTCCACATAACACATATTTCTTTAACATAAAATATAGTGTGTCCTAAGAAAAAAAGGCATGTCCCTAGCTAAAGAAAAAAAAAAAAAAAAGACCTGACTATTACGATGTCTGCGACTTGTTTTAAAATGAGCCTGTAAGTGGAGACATATGAGAAAACATGACAAGCCATATGCTGGGCATTGTTGAACTAGACAGTGGCTATATGTGGAAAGGCATGACGTGATTCTCTCACTTATGTATGTGTTGGGAAGTTTCCATTCTAAAGTTTAAAAATAAAATGAGGTCCAAAAGAGAACTAAGGAGAGGATGCAGAGGCAAGGCTGGAGATATAATATGTTTATGGGTTTTTGCACCCAAAGAAAGAACAATGTTTCATTTAAAGCCATTCATCCTGTAATTTCAACAAATTCTAGTTCCTTGAGCTACTAAATTGAAGTGGAATCATCTGCCTTTATTATTTCCTGTCCTGTCAGAATGGATTTGCATTTTAAGCGTGGCCTCAATGTCATGTGTAAATTGGAACTAATTGAGACATTCAGGAATGTGGATGCCCACTCTGGCCTCGTGGGGGATGACCTAGGGTTTGCCCACTTAGAGTCCTGAAGGCAGATTGGGAGGGGATGTGTTCTGGAGAACAGGGTGGCATATGCCCTGCCCAGTCTTTACCTTATATAACCTTAGGTGAGCTGTTGCATCTCTCTGAACCCCAGCTTCCTAATCTACAAGACGAAAGGATTGGAACCAAATTAACTTTACCACTTCTCTGCCCGAAAATAACTAGATTCTACAGTGGGAACCCTTCACACCACTCTGCTTTGCAATATGCAAATCAGCCAAATTTGGTAATTGGACAGAGCTGATGGGAACAATTTAATAAACTTTGATAACATTGCACAAAGTAATTGTTCAATTATTTCAAACGGTTCGTTTCGGGAAGTACAGCAGGGGGGGTTCATAGAAATTGCCTTCCTATATTAATCTTCTCGTCCAGCAGAAGCCAAAAGAGATTGAAGACTGTGTAGGGGGTGTTTTTGTTTTAATTCTGATTTAACTGTATTTTCATCTGAACATGTTTAAGCTGTGCTTTGGTCTTCCTCATATGGATGTTGACTGAGTTCTCTTATCGGGATTTTAATTAACAGCAGGTAGAAAAGGGGAAGCCGGGATGACACGCTATTACTTCTGTTTGATTTAAAGTCAACGCTGGGGACGGTTCTTCGATGAGCTGTTGAAATTGTCTTATCTCATGCATTCCAAGGATTGCTGTTTCATGTAAATGTCATTTCTGCTGTCCAAACTGTTACAACACACACCAGCACAATAGAACTACTGTCTTGTTCTAAGAGACACGAGGGAGCCAGCAAGCTTTTGATCAAAGGCATGATTCGAACATCAAAGTACCACCTCTTCTGTTAAATTCAGGAATCAAGAGTGTGCATAAAGGAATGGAGACCCTGGCTTCAGCAGTTGCCCCAATCTTCTGTCCTGGGACGTACCTAGCTCTTCAAGGAACCTGGCAGGGAAGATGCTGCGTAAGGTACTGATGGCACAGGTATGTTTATTGCATATGTTTATGTTAATCAGCATGCTTGTATTCAGTCTGCAGACACTCACCCTCCTGGGCCGACTTCTTTTCTCAGAACAAACAACCAGAGCTATTTTAACAACCGCTGCCACCTCCCTCCATCCATCAAATACACACAGTGGCCAAGAGTCTTTGAACTATGACAGGTATTGGTTCAGATCCATGCTGTCCCATTTGCTAGCTGTTGACTTCACCCAACTTATTTGGCCCTCTAGGCCTCGACTCTCATCTCTAAAGTAGAAATAATACTATCTGGTACATGGATATATGTGTGTTACAGGAGGCTCAGGCAACAGAACTTTTCACAGCAATAAAAAAAAAATCTCTTTGTAAATACAATCAAGTAGATTAATGTCAAAACATTGCGTAGAGTTAAAAACACTGGACACTGAAAATGTCAGTTGTTTTGTTTCCTCATAAGGCAAGGAGGACCCAGGCAGGGGCAGAGTAGACTAGGATGGGGCACCAGAGAACTTGCTGGAAGGATAGGATTACTCTCCTACTTAACCAGGGTCATGGTCACATGAATGTGCACGTGTGAAAAGAGACACCAAGTGCCACCAAGCAGACTCTTTGAAATGTATGCCTCAGTTAAATTGGCTACATCAAATGCATCATAACATACACAGAATTGTAGTGAAGAGGGAATTAACACAGTGCATGGAGTATACCTGTCCAGGTGACTGGCCAGGGTACATACCCACTGAGTGGTGGTCATTGTTATTATTCACACTGTCTTCATTACTACTGTTATCCGGTTAGTGGAGTCACGTCTTACCTCGATACTGGAGTCTAAAGTTCAACACCAAAAAGATAGAAAAAGAGAGGGAGAGAGGGAGAGAGAGGGAGGGGGGGGGCGAGAGAGAAAGAGAAAAAGAGAAAGAGAGAGAGAGAGAAAAGGGCTGGAGGAATGGCGCAGCAGCTAAAGCACTTGTCTTACAAGCACAAGGCCTTGAGTTTGACTCCCCAGCACCACACGTGTGTAATCCCAGCACTTGGGAGGCTGAGGCAGATGGATTGTCCTGAGTCCAAGGCCAGCCTGGGCTATACCAGTGAGATCAGAACCAGCCTGGGCTACAGAGTGAGACCCTATATCTAAATAAATAAATAATAAAGTTCAACACCAAGACAAACAAATTGTTAAAATGTTCCCCATAGATGACAATTTGCCTCATTTAGTAATATAGTTTTGCTAGCGAGAAAATGTTACTACACGTTATGGATTCAGTTATGGGAAATATCATATGTATACAAAAAGGGGACTTTGTGCAAAAGTACACCTCTCTATAGGCTAGAACTGCAACAAGGGGTTCAAACTGTAAAAGGTCACAGGTACCAATATATCTGGAAGCCCAGCATCACTACAGTTTTTCCTTCATTGAAAATGGCATGTGTACGTACCAGGCTGCAAAAATTGTTCTCTCTCCCCTCTCTCTTCAATTTAAATTAGGCAGCTGAGCATAAGATGCAACTTTACTGTCCATTCCTAGTCTCCTTCCCCAATGCTAAAACACTGATATGTTCTCTTTGATTCAACTCAAGGATTTTGCCAGTTCCCAAAAGGGAAATGATAGGATGCTAACATCCTCTCTGGGCAGTGTATTATTCTACATGAAAAGATAGTAGTCAGTAAAATTAACGTTTGATAAATCCAAAGTACTTAATCTCATCTTTTGGGTTATCTTTCCTCATGACCACTTTTGCTTGCAAGCTTTATGGTCCTATTTCGTAGTAGAATCTCAGATGTGGGAGACCACAATGACACTTGCAGCTTGGATTCTAGGGCTCCCAATGAGCAGATAGAAGAAGCAGCTGCCCACTCTCGTGCTCTTGAGCACTCCCATACGAAATGGATCCCACAGAAGGACGCAGACAAGGTGTCTTATTACCAGTGACGACTGGCTTTCAGAAGCAGACTGCCAGAGACTGCCCCTGTGAGTAGAAACCAAGTTAGGAAGCAGAGCCTGTCGCCCGGAGGTGCTCAGACCCTATAACACTGGGGGGGACTCCGGACTCTTTATTTCACACTCTACGCAACGTCCCATTAATCCACCTGCAGAGCCACAAGGGAGGCCTGGACAGGTGTTAAATTACCTTTCCTCACCCCACAGGTGTGTGAGATGCACCACAAAAGCACATGTCACATCTCCCCAAAGCAAGAGGCTCTGGCAGAGATTTTCTTTGAGCACGGGGATCTGGAGACTATACCACTTTTGACTTAGAAATGATCTGGATCAGGGACCTGGCTTTCTGAGCATGACAGGGTGATGAAAATATTCTCTGGCAGTATATTCATGTGAGACAGAAGACACTGCGGTGAGCTCTGGAGCTGGAACGAGTGTCATCCATTGTCTTAGCTACATGTCACACACAATAATGCACCCAAGCTAGCATTAGAGCTCTGAATGAGTCTGAAAGCAATAATTATTATGAAAATAATCTGAAATTAATCATACTTGCTCTCTACATATTTAGCCTTGGTTGGGAAAATAAAAAAGAACAGTTGAGCATGAAAAAATAAAGTTCAAGGCCATTTGATTATTTTCTTCAAGCCTACACTAGGTGCCCGTTAGGGATCAGCTACTGTGCTTCCAGAGAATCAGAATGCATTTGATACGGTCACTGCCTGCAGGGAGCCATGTCCTGCCACAGGAGCTGGACAATTAAACAAACTCATAATGCAGAGTGACAGGCGTAATGAAGGTGTATGGAGGGCCTGCAGGAGCACAGAGGAGTGAGCTGGAATTTATGCCCAGGTGTGTCCAGGAAACACTAGCGTTCTGCTGTGTTGGAGAAGCAGGACTTAGCAAGGGAGGCCACGTGAGGAAAGCCATTCTAGGCACAGACAGCAGCATGAGAAATGGCACAGCGCCAGAGTAGGCGGCAGGTGTGGGTCGTGCAGGGCCTTGTGACAGGCTCAGGCTTACCCTTTACCCAGCAGATGGGAAGGAATAGGGAGGTGAAGGTTAGGAAGGTAATAGGCAAAGGGCTCCTAGAGTTGCCTGGGCAAACGGTGGGGCAGCCGGGTGAAGGCCCTACCGGAAGAGGAAGGAGCGGTGCTCACTGGCAGCTTCAGAGAAGCATGTGTACTAGGAGAAATGTTGATCTGGAATGCCGATTTCCTAAAGAAAACATCAGCCCCTGTATCCTAGACACTTCAATTAATGTTAAATCTTTTCCCTGTGTCTAAGTCCTCTCTGCCTGCTGTAACAAAAACACTGACCAACTGACTTGTAAATAATGATTTATTTCTCAAAGTTCTTGTTGCTGGGGAATCCAGGATCAAGATGCTGGAAGATTTGATGCTTGTGAAGGGCATCCTCTATGGTGTCACATGGCAGAAAAGGGGCAAATGAGCTCCCTTGGGCCTCTTATAAGGGACCTAACTAATGATTGAAGGTTTCATGACCTAACCACCTTCAAAAGGCCCCCACCTCCTAACATCGCCTCATTGGTATTAGGGTTTCATTATGTATGTACATGTGTATGCATATATACATATGGTGTGAGTGAAGGCCCCCACCTCCTAACATCGCCTCATTGGTATTAGGGTTTCATTATGTATGTACATGTGTATGCATATATACATATGGTGTGTGTGTGTATATATTGATACATACATAGATAGATAGATAGATAGATACCCAATCACTAATTGTTTTATTTGAAGGGTATTGGAATTTCAAGTTATGAATTTTAGGAAGCCACAGCATTCAGACCACCGCGCCCTGCATCCCAGGAAGTGCTCTGCTCATCAGAGTTCTCCTATGTGGCCAAAATGCTGGAGCCTCTAGGCTCTGCCTCCAGTACTGAATCGATCTAGTCCTCCAAGAAGGGTGCAATTGTGTGTGAAGCAGCTCTGCCCCTAAGGATCTTCCAAAGGGGCTGACAGCTGGAGAGAGTCTGCCGGCTGCTGTCCCCACAGCTGGGCTTGCCATTTCTCTCTTGAAGAGGGGTCGGGAGCCTCTCTGTCTCCCTGTAAGGAAGAGACACTGTTGACACCATGCAACGAGGGTGGGAACTGAAACCTACAGCAGCTAAGCGATGTCACCGGTATCTCATCCCACATAATGGTATCTGCTTTTTCAATGGTAAAATGTAATCAGATAGGAAACTATGACACATACATTTTTCAAAGTTCATTAAACCCATAAGAGGATTCTTTCTGTTTTTCTTACACCAACAAATACATATATGTACACTGGCACACACATAACCATTTCATGTTACTCATGAATCACAGTAGAAAAGAAAAAAAAATCTGCCTCACTGTTGCAAGTTCCATAAACCTAAGGAAAGAAAATATGTCATCATTCTATGAGGGTGGAGAACAGATGACTACTCTAGTTCTTTGCAAAGTCCAGCCTCCTTGGGATGGTTTAGGAATCATGCAAAAAAGCAGGGCGTGGGCTGTTGGCTCTTGGCTCTTCCACAGCGATGGCATACCTACCGTGTACAGAGTACTTCAGGTGTTGTCTCATTCAGTCTTCACACAAATCCTGGCAAGATGAGAGTACTGTCTATGTTTTATAAGTAGTGGCTTTTCAGCTGGTGGTAGAGTTAGGATGCAAACCCAGACCTCTGTGAGTCCAAAGTCCATTCCCTATTAATAATACACCTCATATTCCTCATTGACAAGGAATTTTTAACGTTTCTTAAAGTCTCCTCTGTTCATTCATTCAAATGTGGGGGGAGGGTGGCAGAGAAAGGAAAAAAGAGTAAAAAGTGAACATCTCCTTTGTGCAGGTCTCTGATAGGCACTTCTCTTCTAGGAGCTCAGCATTATATCACAAACTATGAAATTCCCAGTGTTCTGAAGGGTTCGTAAGTTAAGTTTCTACAGACAAATGCAGCTAACACCACATACACATGCACATACTCACACATGCACCCATTCAACTGAGAAAAGTTATTGTGCATTATAATACACTTAAACACGTTTGTTACACAATATATTCATTATCACACATACATATGAATACGCTTATTATAAAGAATGGATTGATGAGATTACGGAAGCAGAGAAGCCTAAGATCTGCAGCTGGAAAGCTAGAGACCCAGGAGAGCCAATCACATACACTTCCAAACTGAATTCAAGTTCAAAAGCAGAAGAAAGATACTCCTGCTTAAAGACAGGCAGAGAGAGGAATTCTTCCTTGCTCTGGTTTTCTGTAATCTTCAAGCTTTCAATGAACTGAACAAAATGCACCCACAGTGGGGCAGGCAATCTGTTTTATGCACTTTACTAGTTGAAATAATAATACCAAGAAACACCCTCACAGGTAAACCTAGAATTATGTCTTAACAAATATTCGGGTGCCTTGCAACATGGTTGAAATCATAAAATTAACCATTACCAATCAGAATTTAATTTAGGTCCAGGCAGCCATTTATTGGAGTTGATAAACCAAACATCTTACATTGAGTCAAGGACAAGGCTGAGAAGAAAACTCAGGCAAGCTAGCCCCTGGCTCAGTGCTCTTTTTCAAACAAAGGAATAGGATACCTCAAATACATCCCTCAATCTATGTCAGCAGGTACGCTTCCAGAGGTGCTGCTATAGCCCATCCCTCAGCAGTCCCCACTCTGTCTAACCTGCTCATGTCCTCTCACCTCTAGGCCTCCCAAGTTTGTCCCTTGAATTGGGTTGGCTGGTTTCATCCCACTCTGGGAAGATCAGGGTAACTAATGCCCTTAAAACATCTACAGGGCACAGATATTGTAGGCAGCCTGGATAAAAATCTTATTTTTGGAGCAAATAAATCCCAGCCCTGTGAGAGATTGATGAACGCCAGTGTATCCCAAAGAATCCACCCCCAAAACTATTCATTTCCTAAAAATTCCCCATGATAACTTTGAGATACACTTGAACTTCCCCATCTGACCATTTAAACATAAGCTTCTCTGTCATAAACAAGGTCCCCAGCCCCTCTGGAATTAAGAACCAGTGGAAACTCTCTTAAAATAAGAACAAATCTTCAACACTCAATTGATGGTGAGAGATAAAAGAAAAAGAAGGACAAGGAAGGGCTAAATAGGCAAAGGGAAGGATAGATCAAGGGAGAAAAAGAGAACAGCACTTAGCTCTTCCATGTGAGGACACAGCATTCTTGCCCCCCAGAGGATGTAGCAAAAAGGCACCATCTTGGAAACAGAAATCACCAAGCACCAAACTCCTGGCTCCTTCATCTTTCATTTCTCAGCTCAATAAAGGTGAGAAATATATTTCTGGGCCTGATGTGTTAACCAGTCTCAAGTATTTATCTCACAGCATGCAAGCAGACTCAGACTGGTAGCAAATTGTACCAAGAAGTGGATTTTTTTTTTATAACAAGTACCTGAAAATGCAGAAGTGGCTTAGGAATCGAATAACAGGTAAGGGCTGAAAGAGTTTGTAGGGAAGATGCGAAAACCCCCCATTACCATAACAGAATCTTTAGGGTGATTTCTAGTAAGGGCTCCAAAATGTCTAGAGTTGCCTAAATCTTCTTAGAGAATACTTAAGTGGTCATCATCAAAACGGTGGTAGAAATACGAGCAGTAATGGCAATTCTGATAACATCTTAGATGGAATGAGGAATGTTTTATTGGTTAGTGGAAGACGTCTTGCTACAAAGTGGCAAATAGCTTGATTGAATTGTATACTTGTCTCCTTGCCCTAGGGTCTTGGAGAAGGCAGAATTTAAGAGTGATGAACTAGGAAATTTGTTGGAAGAAACATCTAAGCCAAGTAATAAGAACATCACGTGGCTTCTCTGGGTGGTTTACAGTAATATGCCAGAAGAGAGAATAAATTAAAGATGGAATTATAATTAAATGGAAGAAATAATTTAAGGATTTGGAAAACTGTCTCCCTGCACCCAGGCCAGCTTTTACAGAATAAAAGAATAACACAAGTGGTAAACCTTGGCAGTGTTTACGGTGCCAACTCTGTAAGTGATCAGAGTACACAAGCTGTGGAAACATGGCTTTCTTCGTGTAAATTTCAAAAGATTCACCAGAGATCTGCCACAGAGAGTTACCATGTGGACAGTTGCTCTACTGGGCTCACGCCTGAGACCTCACAGCTACACAGTCACCAACATGCATCCGCCGGCACCTAACTCCAACCCACGAGAGCTGCGACATGGGCTGCATCCACCAAAGTCACGGGGACGGGTTCCCCAGAACCTTGAGTGCCCAGCCCTTGACCAAGTGTACCCTGAAGGCATGGTAAACTGTACATTTGGTAAAATATAAATAGTCAGCCCTGAGGATTCTGTCACTGACTAATGAAATACTGGTCTTAGGCAAAACCAAGAACTGGGACTATACTTAGGGACAGGAATATTGCTCCATTCTCAATGACTGTCAGAGGCAACAACTATGCAGGACACAGCAGGGTGGTTAAGGATGGTTCCAACAGAGTCCTGGGGCTGTGACAGGGAGAGAGTTTTCAGGGGGAGGGAGGCTTAGAGGGCAGGAAACGACAGTGGAAAGATTCTGCTACCCAGGGTAAGGAACTGGAGCCTCACTCTCCAAGCAAAATGGCAAAACCACTGGTAACTTAACAGAGGGAGCACAAATGAGTGTTCTGGAAAGATTCCAGTGTGGGGCACGACATAGGACAGTACAGCCGCAGCACAGCTCGATGGTTAAGATGCTGGCTTCATGTCCTGACTCCTGCTCTTTCCCTTAGCAGTGCTGTGACTCTGAATAAGTTACTTAACCTCTCTGGACACCACTTTCTCATAGTATCAATATTACACTCACATCAGTGGCTTGAAGTCAGTAGGACAAGCTCTAAGGCCTATCTCACATGCGAATTGTCTTAGTCGCTTTCTTATTGCTGGGACACCACAACCAACATCGCAGCTTAAAGAAGGAGAAGTTTAACTTGACTCATACTTCAGGGGGCTCAGTCCACTCAGGATCAGCTGGCAATGGTGAGAGGGACCGGCAGAGGAAAATTCTTCCTGGCATAGCAGCAGGGAAAAGGATGTACACTTTGAGGTCATGTCCTCAGTCACCCATTCCTCCAACCAGGCCCTACCTCTTAACACACTGTAAAAGCATAAATAGATTAATCTGCTAATGCAATTACCACCATGGTCAATCACCTCCCAAATACATGGTATCTGAAGGAGATATTCCAGATCTGACCACAACATAAGTGTACAGCAAATGATCCCCATGGCTTTCTTTGTTCTTGCCCTCAGCGTAAGAATGCAGGTGCATGCTGGAGTAGCTGCTTCTCAATGACTGCACCCAAGGCCAAGTCATGGCCATATTTCTTCAAGGAGCCCTCCCCTCCCCACAGCTCTACCCTCTACTCAGAATAGGAGGTGTTTGTTTTTCCACCCATACCCATATTACTAGCCATACTGGTTAGTTTCAAGGCTAGACATGTGACCCAAGTCTGATCAATCTGTCTTTTCTCCCAAGCAATTTCATGGATACTGGGGTGAAGGTCTCCTTCTCATCTCACCAGTGAAGCTTTGGAAATGTGTGAAGGTTGGCCCCAGCAGCACTTCATTAGGAGAGAATGAGGCTGGAGACAGAAACAGAAGGATAGTCATTGTGAGCATCTAAGGACCTGTTGTCCAGTCCTGGTCTCCATGGACTTGCCCTGGGTGCTGGCTTTCCTTGGCCTGATTTCTCGTCTTGTCCTTTAAATTCTATGAGCTGCTCTAATAGCCTTCCAGTAAATCCTGCTTTTTTGCTTGAGCTATTTCAAGTGTGGTGTTCATGATTTATCACAAAGACCCCTGACTAATGCAACCAGTGACTGATCTTTGCCTCAGCACATCCCACTAGAGTTCTGTAATTACCCATATTTTCCGAGTCCACATCTAACAAATATTTTGTTTCTTTATGATTTGGGATACATTAATCTCTAAAGACCACAACAGATATAAATACAAAATCAAGGTTCATTGTACACTTAATGGGCTACCTTTATTTAAAAGATTAAAATGGCATAAAATTAGCTCTGTCCCAGGAAACCCAGGGTAAGTTGTCAGTCTCCATTTTATGAAATCAGCCCACTCAGGTGCAGTAAATCCGTGAAGGTTGATAAACATCGAATATTCTTCACTTATATTTATTATCCATTCTGAAGCTGACATTTCCCATTGGACGTTTAATCATGGATTGCTTTGTTTAGCATTTTCCTGGTTCAGAGAGGTACCTCAGAAATTGATTCCCTGAGAGTACAAAGTAGGGATGAAGCACAAATTCAACTACAAGCATTCGGACTTCTCCTTTGTGGTTTGGACACTTCATTCCCTAAAGTGAAAGGTAAGGACTTTAAGACAGAAAGCCAATTGGATTTCTGGAATCCAATCAACGACCGTGTCTCAGGGCAAAGGGCCAGTCCAATGTGGCCCAGCACTCATTTCTCAGCACCACCCAAGGACTCCCGCTCACCCAAGCTACATTCAAGGAGCCTGGTTCTTTGTTCCCAACAAGCGTGAAGCTGATGAGTGAAAAAGTTTCACTGGGGCTGAGGAAATGCAACTGAATTCAAGTTGGAGGTTATTTGTCTTCCCCAGGACCTGCAGTGGTCTCGAGTGATATCACCCCGCATCGGTGCTTAGACTCAGGTCTGTGAGTCAATTACTGAGCACCTGTGTTTGGAAACCATTCTGATGTGTTGGGTTTAAAATGGTTCAAACATATTGAACAGAATGGAAAAAGAAGAGGGAACCAAGTCCCTTTGGGGACTTTGTTTGAATCTATAGAAAGGAGAGATTGAAACCTGCAGAGTATTTATAGAGACGCTGTAAAATCTTTTATTCATTTGAAAGAAGCTAGAAGAGAGGCACAGGAAGTGAGGCAGGAAAAGCCAAGCTGCAGCATGCAGAGCAGTAGGGAATAGACAGCAGCTTTGTGATGTTGGTTTAAAAAAAAAGTGAGCTTTTCCTAAAAATTGGGCAGAGTTAACCCTTGCTATCAGTGGGGTTGAAGACACAAGATTTGGGTAAAAATAAAATCCACTAGTTTTAGAAAATGTCCCTTCCACTCTGTGACCTTCTATTTCTATACCTGGAAAATGGGGACGAATTCCACATCCAGGGCTCTGAAAAGATTCACAGGACAGCCTAGATGGGAAGTCCCATCCAAGCACTGACAGCTACCGATGCTGATTGTACTGAGGATCATTTTCCTTTATGCCACTGTGGGCCTGTGACACGCAGATTCAATTCTAACAGAGAACCCAGCATCAAAATCCATTTGCCACCAGCCAAGAGTAGACCAGTGAAGGCCAAGAGAAAACTATTTCTACTAGAGAATTAGTCATAAAGGCATACACTTGCTGAGCTGACTAGAGCCAGTGTTTTGCTGTAATTGATCACCTCTATGTGATTTCTCTCATCATACAGGGGGATTTTTATTGACTAGGGCCTATTTGATACCCAGCTATCTATACCTCAGGAGGAGTGTTCTGCTATTTATACATGTATAAATCAGGCTCACTGCCTCCTAGAGGCATATTGCTGAATCACAGGCAAAATAGGGATAAGAATTGTGGCACCTATTTTACAATGGTGCATCTTAATGTTGGCTCCATATTAGAATCACCTGGGGATCTTAAAAAGTGCACTTACCTTGAGCCTGCCTCCAAATATTGGAATTTAATTGTTCTGAGTGACTCTTGGACATTTAGATTTTTTAAAGCTTCATGAATAATCCTAATATACAACCAAGTCCAAATACAACAGCTCTAGAACAAAGGTCAGCTGTAAAGGGCCAGAGAGTAAATATTTTGGATTTATGGACCATAGAGTATCTAACACCATTACTCAATTCTATCATTGTAATGTGAAAGCAATCACAGATAATCTATAAGTAGATGGGTTCCATTCCAATAAAACTCTATTTACAAAAGCAAGTGGCAGGTCAGGGGACATAGTTTTCTCAACCCTAGTGCTAGAGCTTTGTTGGTTAAACGTGGCCTGAAGTCAAGCAATAGTCACAGCACCTCAGGAGCCTGTCAGAGAGGCAGGTTCTCAGCCTTGTACGGCGGTGCAGGCCTGTAATCCTAGCAGTCTGCAGGATTAGAAGAAGGAGGACTTCAAATTTGCAGTTCTCCTGGGCAGCATAATGTAACGTAATCACATATCAAATTTTTAAAAATAGGACTGAGGATGTAGGTCAGCAGCCTGGCACCCCTGGGTTCATTCCTCAGTACCAGAGGAAGGAAAGAAGGGAAAAAAAAAGGAGACCCTTGGTCTTCAACGTGCTCCCCAGGTGCAAACACGTTCAAGTTTTTAAGTCGCAGCTCTACGGGGTATATTTTGTGAGTGCAGCATCACAGCACCCAAGAGGAGAGCTCCCATCACTGTCAACATCTCCCATGCTTGTCACCTCTAGCAGCCTGGCTGTCGCCCAGCTGCCAAGTTTCTGTAGCGTCTCCTACTTGATGACTCAGACAATCTGAGTGGCTGTCTACATTTGATGATGGTGTTTCCAAAGGGTCAGTGGAACCTCACACTCCAGCCCCTGTTTTTCATAATAATATATTGGGGAGGATGTGGCTGTGAAGAACTATGGATCTAAACCTGTCAAACGCTGTGTAGTCCCCAAACATCCCAGGTCTCTTTAAGCCTTTGTGTTTGCAAGACTTTCAAAGAAAGTCTGGTGACTTTTTCTGTCAATATAAAACGCTACCAACCTTCAATAAGCTGACATCCGTGAGAGCTTTGGCTCCCACTGCCACCCAGAGCTACACCCCTCCTTCCACACTGGCCCACCTCCCGTGTGGACCTTCGTTCTTGCTCTTGGCACATTTATGGTGATAACGGAACTCCCAGTCCACCCTCTCCAGCTGGATGTGGATCCCTTTGTGCACAGCTTGCGCCACTTCTTTCTGAATCCTTGTGCCAGGCACGGGGCTTTGATACAATAAATGCTTAATAAATTGACATTGGTTTCAATTTAACTGACCTAAAACGTGCTAATATTTCTTTTGTAACTGGCATGCTAACCTTTTAATTATGAATACCTCAAATAACCCACTAAAACATTGTTCCCTGGAGCAAGTTTTGAAAAGCATTGCCTCAAACCCTAGCACTAGGCCAGATCAGATTCAAGCTGGTTAATACTCCCTTGAATTTGATTTTTGGCTCTGACCCTCACCAATCATAAAGGTGGGGTAGTGGGAGGAAGCAGGGCCACTGAGATGAATTAGGTCCCTATGACCTTGATCCATCTTTCCCAAAAGATATTTACATGGTGGTTCCAGGTGTATATTATGATTTTTACCTGGAAAGGAAAATACTGGCTTCACACTGGCACACATGGCATAGCCAGAGCCAAAACTCAATATTTGCCCATAATGCCACTGAACATAAGAAGAGGTCATCTTTTATGCCCACGTCCTCTCTCTCACTTGGCCCAACTGCACCAGAACAAAGACAAAATATAACCTCGAGGGCACCTCACACCTACATCGAATCCCCGGAATGGACAGCAAGGAAACACCTGTCCTTCACCACCTTGAGTCCAATCTTCTGCCAGATCAGCATTTAGTCCAAAACGCTCATCTCTCTCAGCTCCCTGTCTGTTTGCAGCTTACACCGTGACAAGGCTCCCACCCAAGAATTCCGCCATTGAGATGACAGCAGCTCAGCTGGGAAGAACTTAGGCAATAGATACGGCACCAAGAACCTTTCTCCTGACCTACCACGCAGTTTCTTCTGATCAGTGCTCTCGGCAGACCAACTTCTCATGTGCCACTCCGATGGACCACTCCTATGTATGCAAGCACCTGTGTGCATTTCTACATGTGTGTACAGAGGGGAACTCAACAAATTACTCCATCAAGTCCTAACACACAAATTTCAAGGAGAATAAGGAAAGCACTCACCAGGGGTTGAGTTGGCCCAGCTTTACAAACCCATAAAGTGACACTGTGAAGACCCCCACCCATCTGGGAGTCAGTTACCACATTACGTTGTGCTTGTTAGCAGTGACAGCTGATCTGAAACCACTCTTGCTGTGTGCGTGGTGCTTTATGTGCACTTCCTCATTTGAACTTGGTAATCAAGCCATTCTACAATGGGAAACTCTGAGTAGTGTGGGTTGGAGTTCTCCCAGAAGCAATTCTAGGACAAAAATTAATGTGCCCGTGGTTGATTTGGAGATAATCCTGGGAAGTATCAGTGGGGAAGGACAGCACTGACACAGGAAAGGCACCACCGGCAATCAAGGATACCTGCTCATCCAGCTACACATGGCGACTGGGCCAATCCGAGGGGGAACTCTGGAAAGTCAGGAGAACACCCACTGCCAAATGAGCCCACCTGAGGAACAAGAAAGCTGCAGTATTTACGTTAGATTGAACTGGAGGAAATTGCCACTCATCTTTCACCTTCAGAAACAGCTATTTCGTGAGGCTCAACATAATACTGTTTCCAACAGGGGCTCTTTCCAGCATGGAAATAGAAGAAAGTGATAATTCCATGACACTTCTGTTCTACCTTATGCAGTGGAACAACTCTGCAAAGTTCTGGCAGGGGAATGTCTTGGGCACAGTGCCGGGAGGGAGTTCGCTGCATGGTTGGAAAGTCACGAGGGGCCCTAACAGCACCTGGTATGTTCACAAGAACCTTGGTTCAAACCCAGGTTATCTGTCTCCACTGTAACCCGCATACTGCCACTGCCCTCACTGACTTCTAAGATTTTATCCTTCCCCCTGATTATATAGCTCTATGCTGCTAAAATCTTAGAAGTCTTCAACTCCAAAATGCAAAGTAATAAAAAGCAGGACAAGCCAAGCCAGGAGCCAAGGCTGGCCCCTCCTTTCTCTCTTTCCCAGGCTTTTGCCACTTATGCCCCTTGTCCCAGTTGCTGCAGTGGGCTCAGAAGATGCCTGCTGAGCAGTGTCTCAATGAGATGGAGTCTCATCAACCTGTGTGTAAAGAGCTGGGTAAGACTTGCTACCGGAGGCCTGAGGGGTCCGTCGAGGGAAGAAAGTAAGAGAACCCCTGCAAGGGGACACAGCCTCAGCATCTGTGCATCTTCCTGAACAGTCATTTCAAGGGTACGACTAATGTGCTTTGTAGAACAGGTGATTTACAGAGTTGCTCAAGACCCCAATTCTTTCAGTGTTGTCCATGAACTTGTGTTTCAAACTTTTAGGAATGAGTTATGACGCACCACCCTGAAAATTCAATTACCTCAGCAAGACATTTGACATAAATCAAAGATATTTAGAGCCGGAAGAGGCATTAGAGATCATCCACAGAGTGGAAATGACTTAGCCAAGGTCATACTGCAGACGACAGGGTCGGCTGAGGTAGACCAGCAATCTATAGCTTTTGCCTCTATTGGCATGTCCTGGGAGATAGAGTAGCTGTTTTGTGACTAATGTCCTTCATCTCTACCACCAAATTGGGGTAGAGGGAACGCCCAGGCTGACAGTCAGAGAAGCAGGCGTAGGCTCTGAATGTGACCAGCAACACGGGGAGAATCGCCCCTGCCTGGCAGAAAACTGAATGAGGTAACGTCTGAAGATATTAGATTAGTAAGTAGCTCATGTTCCTGCAAACGCAAAAAATTATCAGTAAGCTTTATTATTCATTATTAGGAATTATTACTGTTCGTTGTGCCTGAAATAATGATTGCTGACTTGCTTTCTAATTCTTCTTCTTTTTCCTCTTCTTCCTTTTTGAAGTACTGGGAATGGAACACAGAGAGCCTTCACACTGACTATTTAAGAATGTTTACCTGATAAAATATATTTTTATTGTTATACACAAAACATAAAATTCTCCTTCCTAGTTCCCAAGCCCTCGTCCTCCTTTCCCCAAAGGCAACCTCTGTTAATGTAACAGTTACTTACAGATCCTTCCAAAAAAAATGTTTTCTGCATAAAACTTCCGTGTGCACGTTGCTTTTTCATCGTTTCGTATGTTGTTTTATTTTTCCCTGTGAGAGTGTACCTTGGGCAAGGTTACACAGCAGTCAACATAGGTCCATGTCATTCTTCTTTAATGAGGAAAGGACATACTGTTAATGAGGAAACAAGAACCTTTTTAACCATAATGCTACCGATGGCCACTTGTGGTCCTGTTCATATTTTTTTTCTTATTCCAACACAGCTGCTATGAGGACATCAGACCTGCACTCAAGAGCATGTTGAATCTCTGTAGCATACTTTCTGAGACCCAAAATTGCTAGGTCAGATACCATGTACATTTAAAGCCTTGAAAGATGTGGTTAAGCTGCCATCCAAAGACAGGTTACAACATCTGGAGGAATGGTTCCGCAGTTAAAGTGCTTGCCTTCCAAGTACTACATTAAGCATTAAGTACCCGTGTTCGATTCCCAGCACCATATCAGCCTGATGTGGCGGTGCACACCTGTAATCCCACCACTTGGGAGTCTGAGACAAGAGAATTGGCCAGCCTGGGCTCTATGGTGACTCCAGTACCAGCCTGGGCTCCATAGTGAGTCCCAATCTCAAAAAAGGAAAAGCCAAAGACAGGTAGACAGGTTTCATTAGTGACACTCTCTCACCCAAACACACCCTTCTCGTATTACATGTGCGGGGAGTGTCTCTTTTTATCCTGAGCTCCCATCAGCCTTAGAGAATAGAAAACTTCTTAATATTTGCAGATCTGAGAAGTGAAAAATGAAATCTTATTACTGTTTTGATTAGAATCTTTCTTATTATGACTACTAGTGAGCCTCTTTTCATATGATGATTGCCAATTTACTGAGCAGTGTTGTTTTGGTTTTCTCAGAAGAAGGTGTGATATGTGTTTGTGAGAGAGAGAGAGAGACAGAGAGAGAGAGAGAGAGTGTATAAGAGAGAAAAAGATTCACCGTGGTGCTTCCCTCAGTAGCTGCTTGTTTATGCTTTGCTTTTGTTTTTGTTTTTGTTTTTCTACTCTTTCTACCATATCGCTTGGTCTAACCCCCTTATAAATTCAGTAAAGCAGTGTCTGCTAAAACAGTACAAACTTGTCTTCCTGGCTTATTATTAATTTTATTATTTCATCATATTTGATCATGAGGTTTTTAAATATATAAAATAATCTTCTAATAGATTCTTCCATTTATGTCCTCGCCACAAATGTGATCCTTTAAAAAAAAGAAGCCAGAGTATGTTTCTCCCTTGTGTAAATCACCCCCCTGTTGTTTTTCATCATTCTTAGAATAAATTTCACCATGACATGGAAGGCTCCCGTTGTTCTAGAAGTTGCCTGTCCCCAAGCTTCATGCCACACTTCCCCTCTCCCTGTACTCAGGCAAACCCGACCTCCTGCTTGTATCAGGTGTTTTATCTTCTTCAACTTCCGTCCAAAATTTTCTTGTTTCCTTCTGGTGGAAGCTGATGCAGGACAGCATTCCCATGCTGGGGTCCGGGTTTAAATGTCACTACCTTAGAGAGAGTTCTGTGACCTCCTGTCCAAGCAGGCCTGTTGCCTCTGCTCCTTCAGTCTCTTTGGTCACACTTACTACAATGTGTAGGTTAGCACTTGTTTGGGCCCCTTTGTCACCCTTCCCCTCTGAAATACAAGCTCCCTCAGAATGAAACATCATCTGTCCTGTGCACTGCTGGCACCCCAGAACCTCATCGGCGCCTGAAACCCTGTGTGGCTCTCCCCAGTTTCTTATTTAATGCACAAATTACCCTCAAGTCAGAATTATCATTCCCTTCCTTCTGGGCAGCTGAGAGGTTCTTATCTCCCTTTTCCCTTTTAGATTTACAGACCTTCACTGAAATTCCTACTGAAGTGAGGCATCTCCATCCTGGACACTCTCACAGGCACAGGGGTGAATAAGAGAGCTGCCTTCCGAGACTTCACGACCAGTAAGGGGCACAGGAGGGGGGACAAGCCCTTCGCAAAAATGTAAACAGGAACTAAATGATTCTGGAGGATGACAAAAGCTAGGAAGAAAATAAAACAGGAAATTGGAACAGGACAGGGGCTACCGGGGGTCTTTCAGGAGGGGGCATGTTAAGGTTTGGATCAGGAATGCTCCCCAAAAGTCTCGTGTGTGGAAGGCCATTCTATTGTGGGGATTGGTGCATTGATTGATTTTCTGTGTTGTTCAGAGGGAGAGTCTGGTTAGAAAGAGCAGATGACTGGGACACAATCTGGAAGGGTACACACTGGCTCCCCCTTTCCTCAAACCCTCGGCTTCCTGTCTTGCCATGCTATCGACAGCTTTTTGCAAACTAAGCCCTCCGCCATGCTTTCCACCACTGCCAGCCACCCATGAATGGACTGGGGCCTCCTGAAATTTTGAGCTGAAATAAATTTCCTTCCTTAAGTTGCAGAGGTCAGGTATGGTGTCCCAGCAATGAAAGAAAGTAACTAAGACAGGACTTAGGAACTAAAGAGAAAGAAGCAGCCGCAAGAAAGGTGTGTTGGCAGCAGTAGGGAAAGGTGTGAAGATTTTAGAGGATGAGCCTGGTGAGTCCAGAGAAAAGATGTGGGCAGCCTCTGAGGAGTAGGCAAGGCCTGGAAGTGGGGTATCACCCCACAGAGGTGGCAGGGGCTCCGCAGCACATGTACGGGGCTCGCTCTGACTAAAAGAGTGCCGCCGCAAGGCTCCCCACCAGGGAGAGGCATTGTTTGCATCAGTGTTTAGAAGATCACCCTTGGAACTCTTCAAACTTATTTCAGGGGAAGAAAACTTAGCCTTAATTTTTTTTCATAAAGCAAAAAGTCACTTGTCTCATTTACTAAATAATCTACTCTTCTTTCCTCGGGATTTGATTTGAAGTGCCTCTTTTAATGTGTACCAAAATTCCTCTGGGTATTAGTGTATCTGGGGCTCTGTTCTGTTCATATGCTTCCTGAGACCAAACATTTTTGCACATTGTTACTTCAAGATACCTTTTAATATCCACGAGGATCAGTCTGTTTTTTTTTTTCATAGAACTGTCCTATTTTTCACATTTATTTTTTCCCAGGTGATTTTCAAATCCTTTGTCAAATCTCAAAGTGAAATCCTCTTAGTATTTTCATTGGGATTCACTGGACTTATATATTAGTTTATGAATAAATTAATTAAGGAGAAAATTGGATCTTTATAATATTACAGTTTTCTACTAATACACACTGCCTGTATTTACTTATTCCCATAGTGGCTTTTGCCTTTTTATACACCAACTTAACAGCTACTGGTTTATTAAAATAACTGACATAATTTCCTTATAAAAAATACTCATTGTAGAAAAGTGGAAAAGAGAAACATAAAATAGAGACAAAAATGCAGAAAAAAACCAAATGGACCATAAAATTGGGACACACAGAGAAGTGATGGGTTTGGACAGTCCCTGCCATCGCCTGTGGGCAGGGCACACATAAGCATGTAGTGGGTCGTTGACATAAAGCATATTTGTGCTTGCAAACAACATTTCTTGTGTTATTCTATCATAGTAGATATACTTTAAAGCATAATTATAATGGCAATCCAACATCACTTAAGTATACTACAACGTATTCAATTATTCTCCAGCCTCTAAGCATTTCAAGACTTTTGGGCAATGTTTTGACCTTATAAGTGAAAAAAACTGTATATTTGTCCTCCTATTTCACAAAGATAGTTTCTTTGACTGACCTGGAGTTCTGCGCCCTCTGACTGCTCTGCCTGATGAGCAAGACCTCGGAGAGTAGTAAGAAGTTTACCCCTTCTCTGCTGGATGTGTGGTCAAATCATCTAGCTTGTTATCTTTTAGTGACATGGTCTATTGAGTAGAAGAAAGTTGAATTTTTTAAGATTCTGGGGAGAATCTGGTAAGAGGAAAAGATCTGGCTTAATTTTTCCATACAAAAAGCTAGTTTTCATAATAGGTTGTTGAGCTGTACGCCCTTATTGTTATCCTCCTGAAGTCTTCTTCCTCTAGACCCAGTACTGGTTCACATGCAACTGCCTTCTGTGCCACCGATGTGTTCATTGAGTCTTAAGCAAATGCCAAACTGTTTGAATAGCTACTCACAAGCTGCAGTCTCTAGCTGGAAGTTAAGATTCCTCTGCTACTCTTTACTTTTCAAAATGTACTCATCCAAATCTAGACTGGAAGGAAGTTCCAACTTAACCATAAGAAGCTCCTATGTGTTGGCTGGTGTGTTTGTAAAAGGGTTAATCTCATACTAAGTACCCATCCCATGCAGACACAGAAGAGGAGCAAAGGAGAGCTGAAACTCCACTGCCTGCTTCCTGGAAACAAAGGAACTTTGTGAAAACTGCAGTTCCCAACATGCACTGCACCAGGGTTGTGGTTGGCTTTGCTGCCTATTGCCCTGAGCTCATGCACCACACTTGCTAAGATGGCAGCCCTTCCATCAAGCCCCAGACAGCTCCCAAAGGATATCTTGTGGTGTGTTAGAAACGGCTCGTAGAAATTTTCCTGTCCAAACAAAGGATGGACATGGGAGGCATGGATGACAGGGTATGAGGCTTTAATTTTCTTTTTGCAAAAAGGGTGACCTTCCCACATGCAAGTGGAGAGAGGCACACCGAAAACATGGTCGGTACCGACTTAAATCCCAAGGTCGCAGGTCCCTCCCCCTGCCTCTTCCTATTGGCAGGATTCACAACCTTCCCGAGAAGAACTAAGGCATTGGCTCAGGGCCAAGTTCATCACAACATCAATACTCAGGGCCAAGTTCATCACAATGTCATTAGCTTTATCCCTCCTTTTCCTTTCCACCCTTGTTTGATCACCTGATCAGGTAAGGCGTGAAAATGTAAAGATCTGCCATCTTGAACAATGTTCCACTGCTACCACTAGGTGATGCTCACAGGTGGGCAGAAGATGAAGCCCACAAAATGTGCTCTGAGGGTCACAGAGGCAGAACCCTTCTTTAGTGGGATAGACGTCTAGTTCTCTGGTGAAACAGGACCCTACCTTCCAGTCCAAGAAATCTATACAGAGAGACCCCAGACCTAATTTTCTCCTTACGTAGAAACATTCACTCAAGTGAGAGAAGTAGAACATACTTTGGCCTCCAACCTCCACTCTACCCCATGTAGAAACTAGAGACCTGCAATGCTGGACAACCCAAGTCCGTTCCTGGTGTAACTTTACGTCCTTGCTGATCCTTGGCATATTTCTGAAGGAACGTGGAGGACACTGAGTGAGAATTGCTTGACAGGTGTCACCTGGAATTACAAGCCTTTGGTTACTTGTGTTAATAAGTTTAGATAGTAAATATAAAATGCTTCATATTAAGTTTTATTAGAAGCAGCTACAGGTATCTCTGTGGGTGCTATTGAGAGCACAATCATGGGTTAGGAAGCTGGGAGAGAAGAAATGGCAGCTGTTAAGGAGTGTGGAAGGGGACCTGTGAGTCCCAGCTGGCCTCCTCCTGGTCCTCGAGGCCCTTCCAGGTGGCCACAGAGGCCCTCCTGAGCACAGGAAGCTGGTGGCTTAGTCCCTGTTTGCCGGTTACATAAGGCCCTCTCCCTCAGTGATCTCGTGGGTTGAGGGTGAGACCGTATGAGAGAGAAGAGAGAGAGAGCCCTAAGTTGCTCAGAGAGGCCCTGGCTGAGAGCCATCGAGGTAATGAGCACCAGAGTTTCCATAAGGAAGAGAATTCTATCAGTATCTTGAATGAATTAGAAACCAGGTTCTTCCTGGAGCTCCCAGAAGGGGATGCAGCCCAACAGTCACCTTGGCATCAGCCTGGAAGGTCCAGCTTCATCACGTCAGACTTCTGACCTACAGAACCACGAGCTGAAAAGGGAGGGTGGCTAAGCCAGGCCCAGTGGTACCCACTACCCTTGTAACCACAGTACTTTGGGACGCTGAGGCAGGAAGATCACAAATTTGAGCCCAACCTAGGCGATTTAGTGTCTTAGAGTCCGTCTCAAAATTAAAAAGAGAAGGGGCTGGGGAAGGAGCTCTGTGCATAGGTTCTGAGCTCCGCCCCGAGCGCCTCCAGAACAAAAAAAGTTGCTTTTCACTGTTAAACGTGTCGGCATTGATTGTGCAGCAACAGAAAATTAATATGCCATCCAAGAGGCCACAAAACATGCTTGCTTGACCAGGGTCCTCACCGGCGCTGAGCACGGAAACCTGGGTGAGAACCCCACGCGCTCAGCACCTTTGCAGGTAATTCCCTGTCAAAGATCAAAAGTCGGCCCAGTGTGCTTCCTGACAGGAAACCCAATCGCTCCCTGCCTGGCTAAGCACGCCACCGAGCCCATGGGAAAAGGACAGACTCGCTCCTATCAGGGCGTCCCTGGCGGCCAGGTGGCAGTACAACCGGGGCGACCCATTAACACATCAAGGGCCGCCACGGGACAGCGGCCTAACCCTCACTTAGATTTTTTTTTCCAGGGATCTGGGCAGAGGCTGTGTTCCGGAGCCGAGAGCCATCTATTTTCCCGCCTTCAAAAGGCAAAATCGTCTGAGCCCTCCCAAGCGGAGGGAAGAAGGCAGCGAGGGAGGGACCTGGCGGCTGGGCGGCGGGGCCCCGCCGCCGGAATGTCAAAACGCTCTCCCCGGGGGCCCGGCGACCGCCAGCGCTCCACGCCCGACAGTTTGGGATTCAGACATATGCAAGTTCCCTAAGCCTCAAATTAGCCCTAGTAAGGGCTTATCTTCTTTGCCCCCAATTGACTTTTAATCAAGTGCCTCAGACGCTGGGAAATATTTTAAGTTAATCAGGCCCTTAATGCGGGAGCCCGGGTCCCCCGCGCGCCACCCCGCGCCTCTCGGTGCCCGTCTTCCGTCTCCCCCCGGCCCCCACGGTGCCCGCGAAAGGACTGGTAAACTTGTCCCATGCATGAAAGAAAGAGCAAGACAGACGGAGAACGGGGCCCTGAGCAGGCCAGCGCGCAGCCAAATCGCCCAGCGGGTTTTCCCGAGGGCAACAGGCCAGTGGGGTATCCGGCAACAGCTTTTAAATATAACAATTTCCTGCCTCCCCCCCCCAAAAAAAAAAAAAATAATAATCTGCATAAGCGGTTAGAGTGGATCGGATGCCCAGCTTGGGTCCTGCCCACCAAGAAATCACAGCCCAGTGACCTCAGCCTGAACCCCAGCCAAGGCGCAAGGTCTACCGGGAGGCAACTGCTCGAAGGCCCTAAGACCCGTGGGTGCTCAGCGCTTTCTTGGGCGCAAATCCACCTGGTGCCTCCCGCCTCACTTGCTTCCCACACCAGCTCTTTCAGATCAGTAGCCGCGTTTTACAGATGAGGAAACTGCAGACTGGAAAGGGACGTAGTCATCCACTCCCAAGAAATCTGCCCGACTCGGCCTCTCCCATCCACCACCTCCAAGCGGATGTTTCCTTAGGGACGCGGCAGCCGGCGCCGGAAGTCACGCCCAGGCTCGGCTCCTAGCTCAGGCCCAAGTTGCTCAGACACCAGGCTTGGAGCAAGCATTCCGGCGCCACGGAGTAAGAAAGTGAGTGTGGGAGGCGAGAGGAACGGGGCCAGCGGAGACGCCGAGCCAATCGTGCTTTGGGCAAGGTCGCAGCGTCTGCCCGGCCCGTGGGGGGCTTGGAGTGCGGGTTTCCCCTCGGATTTTGAGCGGACAGCGTCTCCCCCGCATCCAGTAGTGCTGAGTTCTGCGCTGCCTGGAGGAGGCGGCTGGATTCCCGCCTTCTGGGCTCCCTATTCTCAGAGGTGATGGACACCCCAGGTGTAAGCCACTGTAGGTGAACAGGGGAGCCAGCAACAGGCTAAGAAGGTCCTAGGGGGCGGAAGTGTCTGCGGAGCCTCAGGTTTTGCCTCTGGGAAACAGAAATCGTGATTCCATTTCTCTGTCGCAGAGTCATCATAAAGTTCTAATTAAATAAAACGAAGGTGTCTGGCCTAACATTGATGGTGCAACATCACCTAAACTGTAATAAAATTACCCCGCGCAGATACAGGAAAAGACAAAAATAAACCAGTCAACAGTCAGCAATAACTCACAAAGGCCTATTGTAAATGCCCTCTTCAGGACTCAGCCCCATCCTTGTCCATCCATGGGGAGGCCCTTTGGAACTGTCCTTGAGCTCTGACCACACAAGTAGAAGTGAATTTTCCCCTCAAAACAGGCCCCCTCTGGCCGGAACAATTTAGAGCGGCTCTATGCCAAGCCTCCTCCAGGCACTGTGCCCTGAACATGAGGACTCCTGTGCTTATTTTGGTACCACCAGAGGATGGAGCTAGTAAAGGTTGCAAGAAGGCGTTAAATAGGAAGTAGGAAGGCGCAGGAGCAGGGTCCACACCTGCCGGAGCTCTCTAATCTAGCTCCATTGTTTTAGCTCTTTAATTAAGCGCCTCTGTTCACACTCCCAGCTCACCTTACTGAGAAATCCAGCTATATTGAGCAGATACGTAAAAGCCGGCAATTAAATTGTCTTATCAAATTTTCGCAGCTTATTAAGTTGTTCAATTGCATGAGAAATGATTAGTGTCTGTAAATAGAGAGAGAAAGTGTCAGCCCCGGAGGCTGTAGATTGGCACAGGGACTCAGAGGCACAGCCTGGGGGGCGGGGAGGGGTGGGTAGGGAGACTGGCAGGAAAGCAGCGCCCAGTGGCCCTCGCGGGACCCAGCAGACCTTGTCTCCAGCACCCAGGTAGTGAAGAAGAGCAGAGATAAACTGACGTTCCTCCCAAGAGAGCCCACACTTAGAGACTGGAAGACCAGCCAAGTCCAAACTCTGCCATTTGCCAGCTGGGGAAGCTCAGGGAAGCCCCTAGGACTCGCAGAGACTCTGTCTC
Organism: Ctenodactylus gundi; assembly: GCA_004027205.1. Classification (NCBI taxonomy): domain Eukaryota; kingdom Metazoa; phylum Chordata; class Mammalia; order Rodentia; family Ctenodactylidae; genus Ctenodactylus; species Ctenodactylus gundi. The sequence goes on along the minus strand of PVKB01000515.1, from coordinate 270,884 downwards.
CACCACTTACTTGGTCAAGACCCGGGCAGAGAACGGCCTCCCGCCCCCACCTGGGGTGGCCCACGGCCACTGTGGCTGTGATGAGTACTGTTGACAGTCAACTTGGTCGGCTTGCCAGATGCCTAAAAAGTACACTCGTGGAAGTGTCCAGGAACCATGAGGGTGTGACCCTGGGGACTGTCAAGTCCCTCGTCCCTTCCTCTTGGGTTCTTCCCCTGTTCTGTGCTTCCAGGTGCCACGAGTTGGGCAGCTTTCCTCTGCCATGTGCTTCTGTCTTGATGGTTCTGCCTTGGAGCCAGTTATCATGGACTGAAACTTCTGAAACTGTGAACCGACGTAAGCCCCTCCTTTAAGTTGAGCAGCTCAGGTATTTTATCCCAGCAAAAGTAGCCTGGCTGACACAGCACCTAAGCACCTCCTCCGCTTTAGACTAGTAAGCAATCTGCTTTACAGGTCAGACCCTCACTGGAACCCCTCCCTTCCTGCCCAGGGTGACTGGGATCAGCAGATTGTAGATCCCAAGTCTCAGAATCAGGGCCTGAGCATCAGATGCCAAAATCTTGCCACACTGGAAACATTCCCGCAGTTGCTGAGGAATTGTTCTTTCAGTTTCAGATATTAAAGGAGAAGGCTTCATGGGCTTCATTTTCCTGGAATGTCTTATTTAGATTAGCTGTTTGTGTGTTGTTCTTCCAGCTCCCCTCTTCAAAGGAAGAAAAAAATCTACAAACTGCCAGTCTGTGAATACAACACTTAGTCACCTATTGACCTCTTGGCATGGACTTTGACTGCCATCATTTCTTTGTTTGAGGGAAGGATTTCTTCCCTACAGTAACATAACAATTCATTGTTGGCTTTGACTGAGTCACCTACACATGTAGGAGAGTGACAGAGTCCCCTATGATGCTCTGAGAGTGAGATTGAGGACAGGAAATTGGGAGAACAGCCTTTCAAAGAATCTTTTCTCTGTCTTGGAAAAACACCTCAGTTGCATGAAATCAGAGGAAACAGAAATTTGAAGTAGCCCTGTTCAGGCCCAGCCAGGCAAAGAGAAGCTAAGAGTGGACCACTAGGCACTTGATCGCATGGGCCAAGCAGCAGCAAAGCAGAAATTCCCAGAACAGTACTTCTCTGGATGGCAGGAATAGGTAGGAGACTAAAGCTAGACTCGATCCAGCTCGAGTCCAGGTCCCCTGAGGCAGCACCCACCTCACCACTGACCAAGCACCGGATGGATCCTGTGTCAGTCCTAAGAACAACTGTACCAACATGACGAATTGTACAGAATCCCTCACCATTTCAGAGCACCACCAGTCAGCATGCCTGGTGACCCTCTTGATGCCTGTGGGAAGTGGGCAGGACGGCTCTCACCACCTCTCTCTGGCCTCAGGAAATTAGCAAGCTTAGAGACTCTACTAGAGTGGATTGCATAATGTGGAACCAGCCTCAGTGACCTCTGAGTAGGTATTCTAATCTGCATAGGGAACATCACTTAAAAACCTTATGTATCTGAAGGTGATTGGATCGTGGGGGTTCACTGGATCAAGCAGACTAACCCACTAGTGGTTTCCTGTGCTGTTCTCAAGTGGGGCCAGGTTGGAAGTGGCAGATCACAGTGATGTGGACTGGAAAGGTGCGTGGTCACCCCTGGCTCTACTGTTGCTTCTCTGCTTCCTGGCTGTGAGAGAATGAACAACTTCCCTGCACCTGGGCCCTCAGCTAAGCCTTCCATCATTGTCAGCCCAACATGAGGGGACGAAGACCTCTGAACCGTGAGCTCAGAAATCCTTTCCTGCCTTGAGTTATGGGTGTCAGATATTACATCCCAGCAACAAGAAAATGACTAGAATAGTAGGGCAGAAGTAAGATTCAAGGTTGCTAACTCTGAATATAGTCTTTTAGACCATTTCAAAATAATTTGGAGAAATCCCATATAAACTCACATGCTACCAAACAACAGCTATGTAGAGCTGGAAACTTAGGAACAGTCTCCAGGCATATGTATCTGAGAAAAAAAAAATCTAAGTTTTCCCTTTCTTCTGTGGTCACTGATTGAGTTCCCATAAGCAGTCATGTCCAACCCATGGACCACCCTTTATTTTTTTGCCTGTGCTTTTTTTGAGTGAAGAGGAACCATCACATATAAAACATAACAGACACATTAGTTAATGTACATGGGTAATAAAACTTCCTTTTTAAATTTTTCATTGTGACATTTTCAAAAATCAAGGACACTGAAGTCCCAGGATGCTAGTTGGAAACTCCACATTTTGAATTCTCCTTTCTAAGCTTTTCATAGTGGGACATGGTTGCTTAGATCTTGGCAAAGCTCTACATATTTTGTTCACATCTTCCCTCCCTCTCTGCTCATTTCCCTTTTACATACATGTCATCGTTATGCAGGACAGACATGTCATGGTGTGGCCCTGTGGGGACAAATAGATAAGAAAATCGGGGGCTGGAGGAATAGCATAGTTTAAAGTACGTGTCTACAACCGCAAGGCCCTGGGTTCTATTCCCCTTTGTCTAAAAACATAAACATTTGCAATGTGAGCATTTTTTACTTCAATGGACTAGTCAAAATAAAGTGAAATAAATTACAAAGTTAAAAAACATCAATGGGTTTGATTGAATATATGACATCTTTAATCTCTGGTACACCAGAGTCCCATGCTGTTGTGCACTGGTCACTAAAGACCGTGATCTTGCTCACTGAGTGGGATGCAAGGACAAACACTGAGCCCTGAGGAGTTTTGCTTCAGCTGTGAAACAGCCAGGCAGGAAGGGACAGAACCTGCCAGACGACAGTCTGCAAGTGTCAAGCTGAAAGCTCACAAGAACCCTGGCACTGCATCAAACAGACATCTTCCTCCCCAGCTGTTGCAAGATAACAAGCTGGGAGACTCTGGGAGGTCACGGGTGAAGCAGAAAAAGAACTAGCTGGGGAGAAAAGGGAAGAGGAAACGGAGAACTGAGGGAGGGAGCTGGAGTGCGAGTCAGAGAGTGGAAGAGCCAGAGCAGAAAAAAAGCCCTTCCCCAAATCAACATGGTACGATTTCTCACCGTCAACTGCAGGAACACCTCCCAGATAGGAAGTCAAGCAGGACGTCAGAGGCTGTTCGGTGGCTTATATCTTAACCTGTTTTCTGTTATTATAACAAAATGTCTGCCTCATTTGGTTCCACGTTCTGGTGCTGAGAAGTCCAAGAGTATGGAACTGGCGGCTGTTCCACATCTGACAAGGGGCTTCTTGCTTATCGTGGTGGAGGCATCACCCCAGCAAGGCAGAGCCAGCGTGCTGGCCTGGGTCTCTCTGTTGTCGTAAAGCCACTAATACTATCATGGTGGCCTCACCCTTACAACCTCATGTAATCCTATTTGTCTTCCCAGCGACCTCATCCCCAAACGTCACTACATGAGTTTAGAGGTTAGGCTTCTAACACATGAACTTTGGGGAGACACCTCAAACCTCGGTAGGCCATGTCCCAGACAATGGGAATCTCCTAGACCTAAGTCCTACATCTCCACACCAACTGTCCTTGGCACTGTATAAGCTGCCTCCCCGAGATGAGCCCCAGCTTCTTCATACCCATCATGAGAGATGTTCTCCAACTCAAAGGCCTTCTCTGGGCATCAGTGGGCTCCCCTCAGAAAGCCCCCACCCTAGATCCTAGAACACAGTAGGCATCCACGCTCCTCCCCCCAAGCACCATACAGCTGAATGACTGGGAAGAGTGTGACCTGGATAACACAGAGCTCACATTCCTTCCACTTTGCGTCAGTTTTAGTTAAAGTTCAGAGTTCATACTCCAACATCTCCAACTCAGGCCCACAGTCACTCTAAAAGTCCAGGGTGACACCATGAATTTAGGACATAACTTTTCACAAAGCAACAGCTCAGTCAAAAGCTGACAGGATGACATCAGTTTAAATGTGGTGGTATGGATCTGGAGTGTCCCCCAAAAGCCTCAGGTGTAGTGCTGAGAGATAGGAGCTGGAAGGGTTAGGTGCTTTAGGTGCTTAGGGCTTGACCTGGAGGGGTGTATGTTGGTTCCAACCTTCCTCTTAGATTTCTCTGTTCTGCTGCAATACTATGAGGATCTCTGCCTCCTGAGCTCAGGCTCTGGCCTTGGAAATGGCTCTAGCAGTGGCCCCACCATGTGAGTCCACCGTTTTCCAGCTGCTCACCAATGAATGGGCTGTGACTTTCTGAAACTGTAAGCGAAAATAAATCTTTCCTCCCTGAAGTTGTGGATGTTGGGTATTGAGTCACAGTGACAAAAAAGTAACTAAGACAAAAATTGGCAACAGAGAAGTGGGGTCATTACTGTGACTTTACCTGACCATGTGGTTTGAAAGCCATTGAACCAGTTTGTGGGATAAATTTGGAAAGGTCTGAGGATGTCGACTGGAGAAGGTTTGGAGTGCTCTGAGTTGAGCCTGATGGGAGATTCTGGGCAGAGTTCAAAAGACCGGAATGCTGATAGAAATATGGATTGGAAAGGCGAGGCTCAAGAAGTTTCAGATGGGAAGGAAGACTGTATTGGCAGTGGTCTAAAAACGACATGGGCTTCTGGAGAAAAGTTTGTCTGCATTTTGCCCTTGTCTGGAGACTTTGCCTGAAACTGAGATTAAGGGGACTGGACTGGTGGAAAAAGCAGCAGACAGAAATTGTGCATACGTCCTGACTAGAGAGGCAGGGTGGATTGCGCTGGAGTGTTGGAGAAGCCACATGACATCTAACCAGAGGGAAGAGGTGAGGAAGGATAAGGCAGAGAGCCAGGAGACGAGGCCTCTAGGGTCCCTCTGTCATGGCTAGTGAAGCCAAGTGCTGATTGGGGACCTCTGCATGTCTTCTACTCCTCATTCTACTAAGGCATATTCTCCGCTTGCCCAGAACCACAGGGCTGCCTGGGCCTCCGTTGAGTGACCCTTCTGCCTGAGGAAAGATGCTGCTAGAATGCCCACTCCCCCAGGCTCATCTCTAGACCTGTAATGTTACAGAAGCCCAGTGTGCCACCCCTGCCCCCCACTGAGTAGAGCTCAGACTCCCCAGGAGCTGGCCCACCTGTGTTAGGCCTGCAGGTACAGGAAGGAATATAAGAGCAGCTTTCCTCTTCCATCTGGCAAGAATCGGGCAAAATGGAGACGGACAGGGTGCTGCACCCTGGCATGCGGTGCAGGAAGCAGCCTTGGCAGGAACACAGGTCATCTGCGAAGCATTTGCCAATGTGGCTTCCATCTCGGGCTGATGTTGGCACAAGCCAGGGCCTTGGCCCGCAGGAAGCTGGCAATACCTGCCTGCTTGGGTTTCCTTAAAAGGAGCACCCTTCCTCAGGCAGGCATGCATGAGCCAGTCAGCAGCTTCCAGAAGCAGGACGCAGCTCCAAGCCCAAGGGTTATTTGGGGGTTTCAAATCTCACATCACTAATCATTTTTTTCTGGAAGCTTTGGTGCACACACTTTCCCCCTTATCTTTCCTAAGGCTGATGCCAGAAGCCGGCGTATGTTGATGTTTCCATTTAAGCAAGGATGCGCGTGAGCATCAGCAGCCCCAGGGATCACCATGAGACAGGGAAGTGGGTGGGGCTGTCTCCATGAAAGGAAGAGAGAAGAAAGAAAGAAAGAAAGAAAGAAAGAAAGAAAGAAAGAGGAAGGCAGGAAAGAAGGAAGGAAGGAAGGAAGGAGGAAGGAGGGAGGTAGGGAGGGAGGGATGGAGGGAAGGAAGGAAGGAAGGAGGACGGAGGGAGGTAGGGAGGGAGGGATGGAGGGAAGGAAGGAAGGAAGGAGGAAGGAGGGAGGTAGGGAGGGAGGGAGGGAGGGAGGGAGGGAAGGAAGGAAGGAAGGAAGGAAGGAAAGAAGGAAGGAAGGAAGGAAGGAAGGGAAGAAGGAAAAACAGGGTAGAGAGGGCAGCCTCAGCAGCCTACCTGCCATCATGAAAGAAGAAAGTCATCAGAACACTCTTTAAAGTTCTGCAGCTATTTAAGTTAGCTACTCTTGTACTAGAAAAAAAAATCACAGTTTTCCCTGGATTTCCTAAGGTTTGAGGCTTTGGTGAATAGGATCTGTGTGCATGTGATATATAATTTGAAATTAAGGTTCTGCTGCATTAAGAAAACAACTTAAAAACCTCCCTCCTGAACAATAGCAGCTTCAAGTACAGAATGGTGCCCTCAGGAGCTCCTGGAAGTCCAGTCTCTCCAGGAGAAAGGCTGCTTCTTCCAAAAAGGTGAGCTTCCAAGCCAGGCATGTTGATGCAGGCCTGTAATCCCAGCACACTCCGAGAGGCTGAGGCCAGAGAACCGCAAATTCGAGCCCATTCTGGACAACTTAACAACTTAGCGAGATCCTGTCCCAAAAAGAGGGGGTTGGGTCTGGGCTGGGAATGTACCTCATTCCTGGGTTAAATCCCCAGAGCAACAACAACAAAAATATAGCATTCAAGCTTTCTGCAGGTTGAAACTGAGTAAGACTAAACATGAAGAATTAGGGCTAAAGCAATGCAAGTCCCGTATTTGACTTGCAATGAACATCAGCAATGAACACTAAAAACATGATGCAATCATTCATTTTGGGTGAGGAAGTACTTCTTTCCCACATAGGAGTTGTGGCTTTTGGCATTACAAGGCCAAAATTGAAGTCATAGAGAGCTAGGGCACCTGCTTTATGGAAATGCCTTTAAAGGAAAGAGAAGGAAGTTTTTGGACATGAATCATCAGGGATTGATTGAATGACAGGAAAGGGAACCATGCTGGGAGGTTGGCCAACTGTCTTGCTCAGGTGTTACCTTGTCTCTGCTCCCCGTCCAGGGGGCAAGGTCAGCCTGTGACTGTGGCCCTGGCCCTAGGCCTCCTGGAATCAGTAGCATCCCAGGGTATACTGGTGGGGAAGCACAGAGGAGACTGGCAAATAGTGCAAAAGAAGGGGGAGGTGTTGGGGAAGATCGAAGCCGGATGCTGCCCTCCAACCCAAGATCTGGTTTCAGAATCACGAAGTGTAGCAGCAAATCATTTAAGAGCCTTTGGTAAGTCTGGGGAAAAAAAAAAACTCCACTCTTTGAGCCTGTGATTTCTTTGTAAATATCTCTCATTTTTAGTATAAATCGGGGAGAGAAAAGGTGTTTTATTAGTTACTTAATTTTTTGTTTAATTTTTTTTTCATTATTTCAGAACTATTTTCCTGTTATGTTCATACAGGAATAGTAATAATGTACACAATAAAATCATACAATATCTACCTTTTTGAAAAAGGAATTTATTGGCAAGAAATAGGATCACTCAGGAGCTGGAGGAATGGCACAGTGGTTAAAGTACTTGCCTAGCAAGCACAAGGCCCTGAGTTCAGTTCCCAGCACCACATAAAGCTGGATGTGGTGGTACACACCTGTAATCCCAGCACTCGTAGTCTGAAGCAGGAGGATTGCCATGAGTCCAAGGATAACTTGGGCTACATAGTGAGTTCAGCACCAGTCTGGGCTTCTGAGTAAGACCTTGTCTCAAAGAAAGAAAGACAGAAAGAAAGAAAGAAAGAAAGCCAGCCAAAGAAAGAAGGAAGAAAAAAGGATCATTCCCAGGAATAGAGGTAAAACCAAACTTGTATTGTGCCTTGGGAAGGACAGGAAGTAGGCAGATCCTAGCGGTGGTTTGTCTTTCTACAATATTGACTGTGGCAGCCAACTGGTGTCTTCACACACCTCTCCTATCCCCCAACTCTGGGCAGAATGATTGACAGGTCCTCCCGACTGCATCAAATGAGGAGGAGGTAATTCAATTCCTTCAAAGTGGAAAATCACACTTATGTTTTGACAATTTATCATTTATGTGTCCTTCTCATGTAAGAAAAATACCCAAACATAGCTTTTAGTGAACTCCCAAATGGTAGGGAAATGTTGCACACTCTATTGAAATAGCAGAGAAAGGTGGGGAGATTTCCTTGCTTTCATCTTTTTTAAATCTCACTCCATCTCAATACCTACTCTGGATAGGATGTTGATTAATTCGGCACGAAGGGCTGCTGTTAATCAATTGCGTGTCAGCAGTCATTTCTAGTGACATTTAAATTACAAAGCATGGTGGGATTAGCTGCACTTTTGCAAATTACCTCCTTATATAAGTAAACCCCGTGTGCACTCTGGGGGTGTCAGCACCTCTGTTTACACTCACAGTGATTCTGGGGATTATGACAAGGCTCCGCTTGAGCTGATGAATTCAGACAGATTGTGTTAATAAGGCATTTTGAGTTTAGAAGTCATTGTCTAGAGACCTGGGATTTCCTGGGCAAGTTCCCTGACTGACAACCAAGCAGTTTCTTAAGTTTGCACCTGGCAGAATCCTTGGCTAAACCGAGGAAGGTATCTGACCTACCTCAGAGGGAAGGTGATCTTCCCACTATCCACCATTCTGGTAAGAAGAGGGGAAGAGGGCAGGCTGGAAGAACTAACCACCTCCCGTCCTCGAAGTTCCAACAACTGCTTTCAGCTGCCTGACACTTGATTACAGAGAAGGGGTGGAGGGATGAAGAGAGGGAAGGAGGAAGGGAAAAGAGAAAGGAAAGAAGGAAGAAAAGAAGGAAGGAAGGAATGAAGGAAAGAAGGAAGGAAAGAAAGAAGGAAGGAAGGAGAAAATGGCAAATGTTGGGGGGGGGAAGTAGAAAACTAAAATTACCCACAATCCCACAGTCCAGAAATAATCATTAGCATTTTCAAATGCTTGCTTGAGTCTGCCCCCCTGTGTGGGGATGTGTATGCAGGTGTGTTCATCCAAGCTGTTTGCAATACTTTTCACAAAAAGAAATCAGTAATGAATAACCAAATTTATGTGCATACTTAAAATTATGATATATGCCTGCTTTTGCATCTTGCATTTTCACTTAATATAGTATTGTGCTTCTCCATGTCATTCAGGTCTCCAAAAAAGGAATTACTTTAATAGTGTGCATGTGCATATGTGTGTGTGTGTGTGTGTCTGTGTGTTAAATAAAGGGCCCTCACACTAAGCTATATCTCATCTCAATACAAAGCTTCCCAGGCTGAGCTTGAACTTGGAAGCCTCCTGCTTCAGCCTCCCAGAGGCCCGGAATTGCAGGCATGTGCTACCATCCCCAGCTAATAACTTGTAATTTGTAAAACTGAAACAGGCTCCTGGGGAAATTTTTGCAAAATGCAGCACAGTATTTTGTCCTCTTTATCCCACAAGAGCCCACTCTCACTGCTTGCATGTGGTTTGACCTCTCTGTTTCAGTTTTTTCTATTCATGGGTTCTGTATATGTATGCGTGTGTGTGTTTTGTGTTAGTTTTACCTATAGGCATTGGCACAATTTTCCATCCTCCTTTTTAACTTAAATTACATAGCGAGGATTTTTAATAGACATTTTTAGAGCAGTTTTTGGTTCACAACAAAATTGAGAGGAAGGTGCAGTGGGTTCCCATATCCCCATGCAGTGTGTTTTCTCGAGACATATATGTATGTACAAAAGCCTCATCTCGATGACAACTTAACATTGCATTATGCAGTAATGCCACATCTTGCCTTACCATTATCCGATTTAGGGATTTTTAGGTGTTTCTGATGGTTAACGTGACCCACACTTCTGAACAGAACATCCTTCCATGTAAAACTATGTCGGTCTCCCATGTTTCCTGAAATAAAGAGGAAATTAATTAAAACTTTGGCTCAATTTGGTTAGGCTTCAAAGGCTGTCATTGCTTCACTCCTAGGCACTTTATGAGTACTAAGTTTTTCCTTAAGTAAGGCGTGGGGTTTCTGTTTTAACAGGAGACTCCCCGTGATAGGGCACTCACTACCAGGGGAGTCAGGTCTTTCCGTATTTGGGCTTTACAAACAACTGAAGATTCTTTCTTACATCAAAATGGAATTTTCCACTACATGATAACTACGTGCTGGGGTCATGCAGAACTTGATAATTCCTTTTCAATGGGCTCTTTAAACAGTTTCAGGCAAGTTTCTATTTTTCCCCTCCACCATGCTAGTGAATTCCAGTCACCGGATAGAGACCTTTTTAGATCCCGATGTTCAGTCCCTTCCCTACTGGGTCCTCTCCTCCAGAACTCCCTGGCCACAGATGTCCATCTCCAGAGAGATCCAACCTTTGCAAGGTGGCACCCACAATCATTCTCCAGCTCACAAGTATTTTAAAAAATGATTCTTGATCCTTCCATGACTGGTATGGAATCAACGTGCTATAGTGCACAGTCCCTCCCCAGGGACAATTGTCTCATCAGCTTCAGCTCAACCACTATCGTTTTTTTTTTTTTTTTTGGGGGGGGGTGAGGGGGGACACTAGGAATTGAACCCAGGGCCTTCACACAGAGCTATGTCTCCAGCTCATTTTAAAAAAAAAATAGTATCTCATTCTGCAGTTCAGGCTGGTCCTAAACTCATATGTGTCCCAAGCTCGCCTCAAACTCAAGGTAGTCTTCCTGGCTCAGCCTCTCAAGTGCAGGGATGACAGGATTTCCACACTCAGCTCTTATGTGGTGCTTGGGGATCAAACCCAGGTCCTTGTACTTCCTAAGCAAGCTTTCTAATCACTGAGCTATGTCCCCAGGATCCCATTTTTTTATTTCGACAGAGTCTCATAATTTTTGCAGACTTGCCCCATATTTGTAATCCTCCTACCTCAGCCTCCTAGAGTACTGGGATCACAGGCCTGCACCACCTGGCCCAGGTTCAACTACCATCTTTGTAGCCAAACTGTTCCTGATTGTTGACTCCGCTCCAACCTTCATTGACTGACTGTGTGACGTTGGGTCTGTCTGTAGGCTTCCAGGCCTCCAAGGCTGCAGGAAGGGGAAGAGGACAATGCATGTACAGACGGGGCCTGGACCCGTATCTGCACTTCGTGCTGCGTGTGTCCTCTCCACAATCTGGTGATAGATTCTCCACCTGGGCAAGTTCAAGGCAACATGGAGACAATGCGTGTGGCCCAGTGGCCCTGGTGAGGTCTCACAAAGGCAAACTCCCATTGAGTTTGTGAAGCAAGGCACCCTGCAGCTACCAGGGTGCCCTTGGGTAGCTGCACTGTGGAGAAGGGGATGACGAAGAGAAGACCAGGCGGGGCTGGTGCCCTCCGATCTGCATGTCTGCTTTACCCCTTGGTGAGGACGCAGACACAAAGTCAAACGCGCCCACCGAGTGTGCTGCTGGCGCGGCTGGTTCTAGGTTACCCCCGTCCCCAGCTCTACTCCTGAGGAGCTGAGCAATCTAGAGAGTCACACACACACCTTTTTTGAAAGGAGCCTCTGGGATCTTAAAATTTGGGATCGGTCATGCAACAAATGAAAGTTTCAAAACAAAACAAAGCTAAAAAAAATAATTTTTTTATCATTCCAAAAAAGAGCACTTTTGCATAGTGCTGCAATTTGGTCAGAAATAAATGTTTGTAAAATTTGATTAAAATGTATTTAGAGAGGAAAAAATGAAAGAACAGGAGGAGCACCCTGGAGCCTCGATAATCAGAGCTGGGTTTCTACATCCAGCTCCAACCCAGCCTGACATGACAGCAGCCTTGAAAAACAGCTTGGAGGGACGGCTAGGGACCTGGAACTCCCACGCTTTCTGGACAGTCATCAGGACCACAGCTTGGGTGGCATCAGGGACCAGCCATGTCAGGAGGGAGGACAGCTGCTGCAACTTCATTAACTCTGCTCCTCTGGATAGAGCTCATGAGACATCTGTGAACAAAGGTGTGGAAATGTCTTTCAAACGCTGCTCCAGCGCTGATTCTCATCTTCTCTCCCTGCTGGGTTTGCCACGGTAGCTGATTCCAAGGTGTTTTCTGTACTCTGTTGGGGCAGCCCAAGCCCGGAAGTTGTGCATTGCCCAACTGGACCAGCCTCACCTGCCTGCCCTCGGGACAGAGGCTCCACCCACCCGGCCCGTTGGAGAAAGAGACGCATCTCAAAGGTGCTGAAGTCAATAATTTAGGAGTCATCCATTCCCAGCAGCCCTTCTGCCCAAAGCCTTCACCTTTTGAGTCTTCCTCCTGCCCTCCATCCCCTCAGTCACTCTGAAGCCCCAGCCGCCAACACCTCTGTGTCCCACGAGCCCTGCCAATCATGCCACAACCCTAACTGCTTTTTGTGTCTCGGCAGCCCTATGCTTCTCATTTCAGAGATCAGTAAGCAGAGACTGAGACCTGGATGCTGCCACTAACTGCTCCAGGACCTTGGGCAGTTACCTCCCTTTCTGGACCTCAGTTTTCCCATGTATAAAATAGAAAACCTTAGTTCATTTCTCAGTAATACTTGGTGTATTTCTAACATTTTACACCATGCAGTTTCTTACTATTTAAAAAAACGACATAATGGAACAGGGTTTTAGTTTTCTATTTGGAAAGCTTCAGAAGAATGCTGATCAAATGGACTGTAACCTAGGATCGTGGAGGGCCTCACGGAGGATGGCTAAAGGAAGTCGCATTCCCTAGCTGAGAGAGGCCAGGGCATGGGAGAGGAAGGGAGAAGCCGTCAGAATGACCTGCCCCTCTCAAAGGACCCATGTGGAAAAGACAGCAGCACCCTTGTCCTCTCCCTCCGCCACTCGGAGTGGAGATCAGAGCCCTTCTCGGGTTCCAGTAGGCAGTTTTCAGCAAAAGTGACAAAATAAATCTCTAAGTCTACATTCCTGACCTAAGGTATAAGTCCTTACAAATGCGAAGACCCTGATCGAAGAGGGCCCCACCACTTACTAAGACCATCTGTTTGAATATGCTAAGCCTCAGTTTCCTTGTCTGTGCAACGGTAGGTTTAAGTAACCTACCTCAGAGGACTGTGGTAACATTTAAAGTAATGTTTGCAAGGTGTTTATCAAGCGCCAGCTCAGATAACCAGTTGCAGTTACAGTTCCCGTGATTGTCATTATGGTCAGTGCGCATTATGTTTAGCAAAACAATATGACTAGTTTGAGTTTGCTCAATGAAACACGTCCACTGAGGCTAGAATCCTTCCCGTGCAGTGAGGGTGAGGGTTGCCATTTTCCTTGCAAGCTTTATTATATCATCAAACACAACCTTAGAACAGATCACAAAACACTATCCCTTACAACTCCCGGCCCCGAACCGGTACTGATCCACTGCCTGGAAAGAACCGGCCACGGGGACTCACGCCCTCCCCCACTCCTGGGGCTACTGGCATTGTCAAAGCTACCCTGCAACAACCTCCTGCACATCACGCACCACCACCCATCCCCACTTCCCTCACCCCCATCCTTGGAAGAGTGGTCTTCATGTAAACCAGTCCCTGGCGTCAAGAAGATTGGGGACCACTGCCCAAAAGCGTGGGAAGACTTCACAGGCCTAAGTCAGATCCACTTTGAGCCTCAGGTCATGTCACTCACTCAAGCAACTTACTCATTTCTTGAAATATGTATCTTGAAGGGAACCTATCCTCCCATGCCAGATTCTGGGTGGTCAGTGGCTTTTCTTTTCTTCTTTCTTTTTGTATGGCACAAAGGATTGAACCCAGGGTATCTGCGTTAAGCTATATCTCTGGCACTTTTTAAAAATTTTTTGAGACAGGGTCTCTCTAAGTCTCTAAATTCCCTAGGCAGGGTTCCAATTTGCGTTCCTCCTGTCCCAGCCTCCCCTCATGCTGGGATTATAGTCATATACCGACATGGCTCTCTATGGCCTTTCCTTCTTGAAGACATCGACATGGAGAGAAAAGAATCACCTCCAAAAGCATAGAAAATCTGCCGGCATAGTGGCTGTCTTAGTTACTTTCTCATTGCTGAGACAAAATAACAGACATCCACAACTTAAGAAAGGAAAAATGTATTTTAGCTCACAGTCCAGCATCCGCATAGACGGAAGCACATGGCTCACGGCATTGCAGACAGAAGCCAAGAGAAGTAGCCAGGAGGCTGTGTCTGGGAGCACAGGCCAGAATTTTCCCAGGAAGAAGCTGCAACAACATTTCTTCTTCCCACCTTTACGTAGTTCAAGCTGCCAGTTGAGCTGCCCCTCTCTCACTTCCTGGCCCACGCACCCGAAAGCTCTGCCCTGGGCACCAACCCCCAATCTCAACAAGTTGACACAATCCCTCCAGGTCAAGCCTTAAATATCTGCGTTTTCAGCCAGGACCCATGTCCCAATAGATGTGGTTTCACAGCTATCCCACTACATTCAAGTACATGGGGCTTCTAGGGGACCCTCAACATCCAAACCACAGCAGTGGCCGGTATCTATCCTGAGCCCATGAGGACAGTGATGGGGTCCTTAAGAATGCTCATGAATTCCTGTGGTGTCCAGGTCCCATGAAGGGCTGGGGAGACACACGGTGACAAATATTTTTGATTTGAGCTCAAAGAAGTACTCACTCCCTCAAAGCAGAAGAAAGTATCCAAGTAAATTTACACCTTACAAATTATCCTCAAAACTCATCCTCCTAATTCTGACATATTGAAAATCAATTCTCCTTTTCTGGTTTATCCAAAGCCTCCCCCTAACAGCTCTTTTCTCAAGAGTAAAAATGAGGAGGAAGACTCGTTGGGTTCTCTCCTACCAAAGCCCACACTCTCTACCATTCAGGAACCCCACAGCTCATGTTCTTTTAAATATCTTTAGAGAATAAAGTTTGTTGTGTTGGCAAGTGATAACAGAAACTTGACAGGTGAGCAAAAGCTTTTTTTGCCGGGGGCAATTTTATTAATGTACTGGTTTATCTAAATTCTTCAGAAAGCCTCTTTCCTCTAGCCTTTTATTTTTTTTAACCATAGGAGTAGCAATGTGATTCAAATTTTATTTTATTTGAAGCTGGCTTGTTTACTGAACAAAGATCTAGGTTTGGGAATCCATAAGCTACTGGATTTTTCACTTTTAAAGTCATGGTTAAGAACATGGGCTTTGCTACCAGGCCAGTGATTCTCAGTCCCTGCTGCCCATCAGGACCACGAGGCAGTATGAAAAATGCCAATACCCAGCTCTGCCTTGAGCAACTACATCGGAATCTTGGAACAAGTGACAGAGTACAGACAAATCAAGCAAATCTTGTCCCAGTTACCAGATGTCGCATAAAGACAGATGCTTCTCTCTGGACTTCACCTTCCCCATCCCTGTGACAGGAAAGGCAACATGCCACTCTCATGGAGCTACTGCAAAGATGACATATAAGTGAGTTCATATGAAATGCTTGCCTAACATATGCATGAGACTTCAAGAATTCAGTGGGTGCTGCCCTCGAACTGCGGGAAATTCTCCGACATCCTTGTACAAAAGGGAACCTCCCTCACCAGGAATAGAGGGAGAAGGGGCCAGGGGCCCAGCCCCAGTACTCACGTGGGTGTTACATGGCATAATAATAGTATCTACCCCAGAAACTCATTTTGGAAATCCGTTGGAGTATGTTTTGCCATGCTTAGCATGATTCATAACAGAGTACACATAAATACGTATTAGCTGTCATTATTTAAAATGTGATATATAACTGATCCCTGTAAAACCAGGATTTGTGCCCCCATCCTCAAGGTGGTAGACTAAGTGACTTGTCAAAGGTCACCAGCTTTGGTGAGAATAGTACCCAGGATTTGTTCCTCAGATTCTTTCTCCCAAGTCCTTATCTTTCTCCACCACCCATAGTTCCAGTGGCTTCGTCATTTCGGTATCTCCACTCCTTCCTCAGTGAGCACTAAAGATGGCAGCCCACCACTTGAGGTCTTTAAAGTTGAGTTCCCACCAGTTCTTCCTGCTTAATCTCCCATGTACCCACAGCTCACCAAGTACACACTGTCAGTTCTTGCCTCTTGTCCTCCAGGCACACTTCTCCGTGGGCCCAAATGTTGCTTCTCTTCCAGGGCCTACCCATATGCTACCCCCTTTGATCTGCATGTCAGAAGTCCGCCTCACCCCAGCAAACCTCTTAGCTCTTGGTTCATCCTGTAGCATCTGATAAATCTTAGCCTATCTGATATCATAAAACTTATCTTATAAAACCATCTGTCTTGCTGGACTGTGGGCCTTTAGTAGCTAGAGTTCATCTCCGTTATCTCTACATTTGCTATAATTCAATCTATGCCTTCCATTTTTAAATGTGGCAGGGTGAGGGAGGAGATTTGTCATAGAACAACCCATTTGACAGCATGGACACTGAGCATTATTAATTGTCAACTGGTTTGGCTGTGAGGTGGTTAGCAAACTGTTTGCGATGAGACTTTGACAGTCAGTCATGTTGGAAATTCACAGAGGCAGATGGGTGTGGCTGGCAGCATATGGCTCTGGGTAGAGGTTCAGTGTTTATGTATTTTTACAAACTGTGCCTTTCTATTTATGCAGGAAGAAGGGAAGAAATTCAAACTTAAGTTGTGCATTTGAAGAGGGGTGTCAATGCTTTTCAACAGAAGCTAATTTAAGGTTGCAGAGAAGGCCCTAGCTATTGAGCCAGGAGCCTGAAGCATTAGCGCCACTCTGATGCTACCTGGGAGTGGCTCTCTGACAGTGGATTTCTCTCTTGGCATCTCCTGTTTTCTCAACTATTAAATGAGGGCTAGCTGGGCTAGGGTATGCCTTCTGTAAGTCCAACATGCCAGGCACCACTTAATGCCAAGTCACAGTTGCCAACTCTGGTCCTCTGAGACAATCAGAGAGGAGAAAGCATTAGTGCCCTTGCCTCAGAATGGGCTCTGTTGGTGGCCAGAGGCTGGACCTGAAGGATGCCATCCCGTGCTTTCTAGATTCATTTGGCAAGTATGTGAGTCAAAAATGCCTTCATAACAGCCAAAACATTGTCTCCTAAGATCTAGGCTTTGGGGAAAGAGGTCGAATTCTATTTGTGTTGCAGAAACACATCCAAGCCGTAATTCTCTTTTTAACCACACAGTAATTTATATATCTTAGTTCTTAGGGATGAGTCTAGCCAACTGCTTCATTTTATGGATGGAGAAAGTGCAGCCTAAAGAGGAGGAGCTATTTTTCCAAGACCATGAAGGAGAGACAATAGGGCAGGTTTGGGGAAAGGGGCTTAATCTCCTTGTTTAGAGATCACCTCTCTATGTAGAGTGTGCTGGGGAATTTAATGGGGACAGAGAAAGCATGATTGGAGCTAGGGAGAAATCCTAGCTTTCCTGGATGGATACCTGGAGCCGCCTGCACCAGTGCAAGCCCCGCATCTCCCCGAGACCAGAAGACTGAGTGGTAGGGACATAGACAATGTCGCATCCTGTGTGCCCCATACTAACAGGAGAGTGTGATGAGCCCAGGGCAGAAAAACTTGTCAAAACAAAGCACATCCTTCTAAAGGTCAATTTAACTCAATGGAGCTAACTAATAATTTACTTTACTTTTCTATATTTAAACAAACACATACCAATGGTACAGAATGAAGTTGTCTACTGCCTGCTTCTCTGGGTGCTCTGAGAGCAAAGAGCTGCTCTGCTCTGTTCCAGAAAGACACCTGTTGTCATAAGTGCAAAGTTTGTGCATCCCCAAAAGTCCTATGTTGAAATCCTAACTCCCAATGTGATAGTTTTTGGAGATGGACCCTTTGAGAAGAGATTAGAATTGGATGAAGTCATAAGGGTAAGATCTCAAGATGGGAACAACACCCTTAATAAAAGAGAGTGCGACCAGACGCTCTACTGTATATGGATACAGTTGTCTGCCTCCGAGGAAATGTTAGACAGTGGATTTTCCAACATCTTGATCTTGGACCTCCCAGCCTCAAGAACTGAGAGAAATCTTGTCTGAGCCACCCAGCTTATGGTATTTTTATTAGAGTATCTCAAGCAGACTTAGACACTACTCTTACACAACTTCTTTATGTTAAAAATGAATAGACTGAAACCAGACATGGCAAAGTGACTTTTTCATGGCCCCACAAGACACAAGACATCCTGCCAAACCATAATGAGCATCTTTGTCATTCTGTGCCATGCACGTTCTAAAGCACCAGAAAATTCTCTGCCCTATACATGCAACAACAGAACCCTAGAGCCTCTCCACACAACTCCTGATAGCCTGGGATGCTCACAGTCAGCAAAACTTCAAAGAGTTTCTGTTAAAAAAAAAAAACTGAAAGTGAAAAGTGCTGTCATTTTCTTTAAATACATTCTTCTGAATAAAACATCTATTCTTGATGCCAGCAGCAAGCTTCGAAACATGTTCAAGATGACATGATTGATAACAAGGAGGCTTTTTCAAGACGTTTCTAATTTCATCTTCCTGGTTAAAGAATGTGAATTCTCTAACATGATGTATGGCCTAATAAGAAGGTGTGCTTGAGCCAGAGTTATTTATTTATGCTTCCATTTCTGACAGATGAATATTAACTACTGAGAAAATTGTAAAGCCAATTAGTAAAAGCTGAATACTGTCCAGATGAGAATGTGATCATAGAAATACAAGTTATTTCTCACCCAAACAACAGAGAACTAGGCATGCCCTCCCTTCCCCTGGGAAGCCATGGCCAGAACAGGCCATCCTGGCCTCTCTTCCTCCCAGACATCCCAAAATTGCACTGGATGAAGTCCAAATCGAGAGAAGATTCTCAGAACACCCAGAGACAATGGTACTTACTGATAAATTTTCTCCATGTGTCCTTTATTGTGTCCAATAAACATGACCTGCAAAAGCAGAGAACAGACAGCAAGTGAACTGGAGGGGAGCAGGGAAGCTAAGAGCTCTTAGCATCAAGGCAAACTGGGAAGACGAATTCAGAGAAAGTTCCCTAAAGGAGACCAATCTCCTCAGCTGGTTGACCTCACACTCAAAGGTGGATTCAGGAGAACAGGGAGAAAGTGAGTTCCAAAAACAACGGCCTACAACAATGAACATAAAAAATACTTAGCATCTTAGGCTTTTAGAGAAATACAAGTCCAAACAACACTGAGATTCCATGTTATTCCAGTAAGAATGGCTACCATCGAGAACTCAAACAGCAAGTGCCAACAAAAGTTATGGGGGAGCTACAACACTTCTACAATGTTGGTGGGAGCAGTAAATTGGTACAACCACTAAGGAAATCAATAAAACACTTTTTTAAAACTTACAAAAGTGGCAATTACAATTGACTCAGCTGTAGCTGTTCGTATCTTCCAGAAAGAGCTAAAGACATCATAATACAGTAATACATGCTTACTCAAAAAAAAAAAAAAGATATGTGGTGCACCTGCTATCTACCAAGCAGATGAAGGTTCCATTCTCATGGCACTTCCAGGCCAGAGGACAACACAATGAGACTTCTCTGAGGACTTGGTGGGGGCTCAAACCCTGAGACTGTGCTGAATCTCCCCTCTGAGAATGTGCCTCACTGGAGGCTTAGAGGGGGAAACGAAGGGGCTCACATCGGCTTCCCAATTAACAACAGGTTAATTTAACCAACACATGCGGCAAATGTTGTTATGCTTCTGGAAACGAAGAACAAACAATGTGAGATTTCACTCAGAGGCTGTAAATTATTCTTTTCCAGCACCCTGGGCACCAATCTGTCACCTTGCATTTTTTAGACGACTGGTAATTTTTAATAATTTCTTGACAACTGTTTGCTCCATGTTAAAAGAGCACTACCACTGTGAAATTCAAGAAAGCAATGAGTGGCTTTGAAGGTGTAGAATATAGACTTTTCATCACTCCTCTCCCCTCACCTTGTCTTGATTAGATAAACCTAACAATTGATCTGTAAGTTTTGTTTTCCACTACAAATAACTTTTTCTTAAAGGAAAAGTCCCCTCACCAACCAAAACCACTTATTTCAATTAACAACATAGCATCTTAGTATGTTTGTAGGTCTCTTGGCTCTTTTTGCCTTATGTACTGGTCTTACCCAAGTATGTGAGTAGATTTTACATAGTATCTCCCTCTGCCCATTTTCTGAAGACCCTAAAAATAAATAGATCAGGTCTAGGTTTTGAAATCCAAACATGTCTGAGTGGGGAGGAACTTGGGGGGTGATTCACATCTTAGTTCTTCCTTTCTAGAGGAGGATATTACCTGGGTCCACACAAGAGAACGTCAAGGCGGAACAGGAACTATGTTCTCTTGACCACGTTCACTAGATGGCCTCCAATGCCACTCTACATCTGTGTTTGGCTACCCCCTCAGCCCAATTATCCTCTAGGGCTTGAACATACTAAACAACCTACAAGAACTCCAGGAATTCTTTAGAATTTAACCCTTTATGTGCACTGGATCCCATGAGCCCCTCTGGAGAAGACTCCCGCATGTATGATTATGTATCATACAAACTCATCCTCTCTAGATTAAGGCCATTCATATTGTAGGTAATCTGCTTTCCCAAAACAAAGTACAGAGAATGTTAATTTCTCCTTAGACACAAGTAAAGAGCTCATAAAGTTGCAAGCTATTTGTCGTGACCAAATGGGTTGAATTCGAACAAAATGCAAGAGGTCCACATGCTCAGTTTCAGTCCAAGGAATTCATCGTGAAGTTTAATGCAAACATCTCTCATCATTACTCAATTGAATCTTCTTTGGGAGGGATTTCATTGTAATATGATTTGGCCGAACCTGCAGAATAATATTAAAACCATAAATATCGAGAAGTATACACATGCTACCGACACAGGAGATAAGTTGGCCACCCTGAAAAGTTATTATCATACTCAAAATTTAGTGTCGCAATGTCTAACGACAACTCACAACGTTAAGTGTTTAGGCATCTTTTATTTCTTGTCAGGAAAATAAAGTTTTCTGCTGTCAAGTTGGACAGTCTGAGTATATATCTTATAGCAAAGACAATGAAAGTATGTAATTTTATATGCTCCTGTACTCATCATTTTACCATGAAAGGACTTCAAACTCAAATTAATACACTTGTTCAGAACGTCGTTTTTGAAAACCACAGCTGAGCAGCAAATGAAGGACATTATAGTGTGCATGCAACTTGTCTTGCTATTTTTTTTTTCACTAAGATTGAAGGAGAGAAAAAGAGTAGACATTTATCATTGTAAGTCACTTCCTGAAGTCTGAAGAATTCTCCACTTCATCTCTGTAATTTGGTAATCAGCTCCAAAAACACAGAATTATCTGCTAGTGAGAAATGGGATTTTTTTTTTTATTTGTCCTGGAGTTTGCAAAGAAATATGCCAGCCAGCCCAAATTCACAACACTGGGCAGGTGTCTGGGTTTGAACTTGCAAACTGATTGCACAACCTAAGGCCCTACAGGGAGCCAGGAGAGGGGTATGGTCAACCTACTCTGCTACCAGCTTAACCTGTCACTTTAGTCAAGCCCTCACCCACACCCATACCCTTGCCTCCCTTTTCTTTCATTTATGACAAAAGTATGACCTGGTTGGTCCCCAAAGTTTCCTCCTTCTCTCATGGTAGGTAGCTCTAGATTCCTGGCTGGTGGTCAGCCAGGCTGACCCTAGAGATATTCAGGGGTTAAAAAGCCACAGACTCAAAAACTCAGAGAGAACAAACCTCAAAGCCTCCCAAACAGACTCTAGAGAGGCAAGACAAAGAATGCACTATCAAAGTATTTGCATGGTCTAAAATTAAACCAAAGCAGCATGCAAAAACCTATATTCTATATGGATTCTAATCCCACAAAATGCATAGCTCAAAATCCCAAACCAATAGAAACTGAACCATGAGCCCTTTAAAAGACACACTGACAGGAGGAGCAGCAGCCCTTCTTGGGGGGCTTGTCATAATCAGAAAAAACATCCAGGGTTCCCAAGGGAATGAGATGATCAAAACTGGGTCAGGAGCTCTGGAATCTTCTCTGTGACAGCACTGCTCAAGAATCTTCTAAAGTCCCTTGTCAGCATTCCGGGAAAAGAGTCCCCTGAACCAGAGCAGAAGGATTTGTGTTTTCATTTACAGTAACCCGCTGTGGCAGGCTGAATAGGGACAATGGAATGGAAGGAAGCCAAACGTCCTAGGCTAGGAAGCTACAAAGTGGCTGGGATAAGGTTTAAAACCAGGGAGTTGGACTTCAAATACAGAGCTCTTGGCTTCAAGGCAAACTGGAAAGATGAACTCAGAGAAAGTTCCCTAGAGGAGACCAACTCCGGTTATTATGGAATGTTCCAGAGGCCTTCAGAGGTTCCTGGGCACATGCCTAACCTTTGAAACGGTCTCTGGGGAAAGGAATTGTTGTACTGATCCGCAGAAACAAATACCCATATCTTCTCTCTATCAAGAATAAACCCAGAGACAGAAGAATTGAGGATGGCATAGGCCTATCTTTACGGCATCAGCAAGGCCAATGACAGGCCCTTCCGTGCACTCAGAAAGGACAATTACTTGATCAGGGCTGAAGATGCAACGGGCTTCTTCAGAGGAAGTGAGCTGCCCGTTACAAGGAATGTTCCAACAGAAGATCTTTCCAGAATATGGGCTTGACAACAAGGGCCGCATCCCTGGTTTTTCAGGCCTTCCCATCTGGCCTGCTCTTCCTCCTCTGGCCTCCCATGCACACCTTTTCCACTAGCATCTTCTGGACAGGTTCAGGCTTCTTGGTTGACAACCACTGCCCCTCTCTTCTGATGACGTGTCTACATGCCCTTTCTACACCAAGAGCCCCCAAACCATTTTTATAAGCCAGCTCAGTGCCTCCCCTTCACTCACCATGCCCCAAACAGACCTGGGAACTTTCATCCATGCTTCCACATCACTGACCACTCATTGCCTCTTCTCTCACCTTCCTTGGGAACTATCCATAGCACTGACTTTAGCCCCTGCCTCCATTTCCCCAGCACTACGGTAACTCCAAGTGGGCCCAACTGGTGG
This sequence comes from Ctenodactylus gundi, assembly GCA_004027205.1. Lineage (NCBI taxonomy): Eukaryota > Metazoa > Chordata > Mammalia > Rodentia > Ctenodactylidae > Ctenodactylus > Ctenodactylus gundi. Next base: position 248,181 of record PVKB01000515.1, on the reverse strand, counting down.
GCTGGCGTAACACTGGTGGGCTCACATGGTTTACTCTCTTAAACCAAGCTTGCTGTCTGCCCTTGTTCCCAGGGGAAAAGACCATCTTGGCACACCCATAGCTCGAACAGTTGCCCTGGAAGCCCCATGCCAGGAGAGGGACAGCCCGCCTCACTGTGCCAGGAAACTTGTGCACTGTGATAATCAAGTAATCCTTGAAGCAAAAATCATACAATTTTATTTTCTAAAGAAAAAAATCCTCAAGGAAGGAATAACCTGGAAATTCATAGAGACATCTGTGTTCGGAAATCACAAAAGTCAGTGATATTTGAAAAATAGGAATGCTTTCCAGATTCTCTAGAGGCACAAGGAGGCTAGCTGGTAGCTAATCACTTGTACCATCTTCCTTGTGGAGATTTTAATGCGTGCCCCAGCCTCCCAGTGTATCGCTGCTGACACCAAACTGAAGATGATCTCTGGCACTCGGCTGCAGGGCCAGATGGTGAGCATCTCTTGAGCAGGATACAATCCCACTGCCTCCCTCAGATCAAGAATGTGGGGGCTGGCTCTCCTTGGTAGAGGAGAATCCACCGGTGGACAGAAATAGCAGCTCCCTCTCTTCTGAAGAAATGTGCATGGAGAACTGCCCAGACCCAAAAACATACCAAGACTGTTCAAATGTCTCCAATCAAGTCAGTCTATGGAAACCCTGCAAGCGCTAACAGGGCCACAGGACACCATCGGGAGTGACTTCCAAGAGGACACTAGTAACTCTCTAATAATTAATGCTTTACTGTTTGCAAATGGTCTTCTCCTATGTCCTTTGGTGTCCACAGTATAGACTGAGGAAAATGTGACTGTTCCCTCCCTATATCACATAAGGAGTTCCAGAGAGTAGAAACAACCTCCCCAAATTAGTTCCCTTGTTTTCTAACCCAATTGTCCCCAAACAGTCTTGAAGTGCTACCAATGCCACATCCGACAATGCCCAGTCCAGGGCCCCCCAGATAAATAAGCACTTGGTAAATGCATGTGTACCTGAAGTCAATTTTGTTTTATCCCTGCAGTGAAATAAAGAAAAGACCATCTCCTGGAATTGATGGTGATGTATTTTAGTGGGGGACCTAGGATAAGGCATTTCAACTGGGGAGCAATCTGGACCCTACATATGGTCCAGCACAGACATCCTCAAATCTCATGAACAGAGCCAACTGTACTTCCTCAGCCCCAGAATGATCCATCTCGTACCTGGACGGTCAGAGTGGCGAGGTGGCAGGTGGGTGCAGATTTTAAACTCAAGCCTTCAGTTGTCAAAGCCTTTCCATCACATTCCAGAGGAATTTTGACCTCATGGCCACCCTACTCCTCAATCCCCTTCTTAGTGTCCCTTCTTACCTCTTTCTGCTGTCCCCTGGATTTTGGGCACTTTCATCTTGCTGCTAATCTCCATTTAAACAGCAGGTGTTTCCATGTTGAATCGAATTATATCCACCACTTAATACCTTAGTATAGACCAGCATGAGTCAAAACATCCATCTTGCCACTGAGATCCATAGAAGTGCCCAGGCATGGTCCTTCAGTGAAGGACATTCCTCTGTGATGCAGTTGGTAGCCCCATACAGTTAGCCTGCCAGTGGATTTGGCAGAGAAAGAGAGGGCAGTGGGGCACCTCACGGCAGCTACCTCCAGGGAGGGTAGTTTTCAAATCTTTTTGAGCAATTGACTTAGAAGTTTACACACAAGAAACATAGCCGGCTCACACTTGGCAAAAGAATAGAAGAGGTTGTTCAGACAGAAGATCATCTGGCCCCACAGAGGAAGCATGCAGCAGTGAGGTGGCCCCTGCTTTTCATAGACACCACACTGCCTCTCAGGTCTTCCAAAGACCTGTGCTGGGAGTGCTGGGCCTGTGAGCTCTGGTCACGACGATTGATATAATCTTCCAATGTCATACCTCATGAGTTCCTCTGCTTCTCTTCTCACTTTCACAGGACAAGGCAGATGTCCACACATGAGGCATGGTCTTGCTACGCCATGGTTAGTCACGTGTATCAGTCAGCAAAGCCTGCGTGTGCTGCTGTAACAACTGACCCCTACTCTCAGTAGCTTATTCAACACTTGTGCTATTTGCTCGGGGTGGGATTTCCATCATCACAGTTGCCATACAGGAGAGGGGAAAGTTGCAAATACCATTCTGGCCTGAGAAAAAATGATACACATTCTTCTTGCATTTTATCATCCTAGGAAAGTCAGGCCACTTGCTCAGAGACCACAAGGAAGTATCTGGTGAACAGCATGAATGACAACCACACCGTAGTCGAGATACGTAAGCCAATAATAAAATATTAATGAAGGCTGACATTTATTGGTGTTTCCCACACAGCAGGCACCCAGTTCAGTGCCTTATGTCTATTATTTTATTTAATATGTTTGACCAGATACATGTTCTTTTGCCCTGGCTTTACAGGTGAGGAAATGGAGTCTCTGAATAAGGGCACGAGCTGGAGGTGACGCACCAGACAACCCGACGCCAGGCATATAACTCTTATCTACTTCTCAGAGTACACCTAGCAGGTGGGTCTCACTGGCTCTATTTTATAGCTCAGTAATCGAGAATTTAAAACCTGGAATTGACTGGCTCTGAGTTTCATAATGACCCAAGAAGACTTCTATGGAGAGAGGTTAGCCAGGTGAGCCTGCAGCTGGAGAGGTATGGCCAGGGAAGGAAAGTCCCCAAGGCCAGACGTGTGGGGACTTCTCAAGACTATTGAATTTCTGCCATGAGAGCACGTGATTTGGAGGCACCATGAGGACACCATTTCTATCACTTGTGTCACTGACTCACCCAAATCAGCTGTGTGATTTTGAGTGAGCCATTCAGCCTCTCTGATACCTGGTTTCCACAAAATGGGGAAGTAGTCTGGATTTCATCTCGGGTCATGTTCCAGGAATTAATGATGTTCTCATAAACTCAAGCAAAGACCCTTAGGTGGAAAAAAGGGTGAGTGAATCAGTGAATGAACTTCTGTTAGGTGGGAGGCAATTAAAAGATACGAGCAATCTCTATGTGCTAAGCCAGCACTAGGTTCTTCCTGCATCTCGTGCTCTCTGTCACCCAAGGCTCCTAGAAGAAAAGCACACTTCTTATCCACCATCTACCTAGGACCAATAGAGGAAGGGCAGCTTCAGACACATAAAGCTCCACCTGCCCGTGTGAGCCTAACACCAGACAAAGGGACCCTGCATAGTCAGAGGAAGAAGATGGCAAAGGGATCTTTTTCCATATCTGCTGGATTCTTATTATAAGGGCCAAAATAATGCAACATTGTACCAAATTCCAACTAGACACAAACGCACAAAATCTAAGCGAGCGTCCCACCCTTGCCAAGTCTACCCCAAACAGAGGTAAACCCTGTGAATATGTTCATGGGCTTCCTTCCAAATCTTTTCAGTGCTTCTTCGTAGGATTTTACAATGTAGGAGTCATTCATTAAACATTTATTTATGGTCTGATGAAAACAGTAATAAGAGCCACATTTCTAAAGCACTGTGTGTGTTAAGCAGGTTCTTCAAGGCCTGGGGACACGATGGTGAGGAAGAGAGGAGGACACTCTCTTTGCCCTACAACTCGCTTTACTCCCCACTTACCAATACACCATGGGCCATCCTCCAGAGCATCCCCTACAGATCTTCCACATCTTTTACAATGAGAAGTGTCACCTTTTATAGGTACATTGCTCATGATTCAACTAATCTATTGATGAATATTTAGGTTATTCTCTGATATTTTACCCTTGCAAAGAAAAAAAAAACTACCCATAGCCATATATTTACTTAATTACTCTCGCATTCCTACAAATTTTACTGATTGCTCAATGTAAAACTTTGTTCTGAACAATGCCAAGATCCAGAGAGAAGGCAGGGCTAATTGGCCCCCACCTTGGTAGTATACAAGGTTACTAGCGTGCAACCCACTTGGCAGAATTGGGTGTAACTGGTGGAGTGATTTTTACTAATCAGTTAGTGGGGAATATAGTTTTTGTTTAAGGGTTATTTAATACAAGGTTGTCTTTTCATGTTAGGAAGCAGGAAGTGGCAAAGTTTGGAGTAGAAACAGTAAGTTCCAGACATTCTAGGAGAGACATTCTAACCTCTTGGGTTCTGCACAGTATCCTTCTCAGCAGAGCTGAACTTTCAAAAGAAAGGGAATATCCTGACCTGGAAAATCCCCTTGGGTCACGCTTCTTGATTTTCCAATAACGAGCCTAGCATCTGCTAATCCTACTATATTGCCTCACCAGAGCGGTGTGGAGGAACACATACCAAGAAGGATAACCAGTTCAGGTGGATATGCAATGCCCAAAAGCTACAGCCAAGTGCCAGACACCCAGCATAGGGCTCAAGGATGGTACTTATGTGTCCCCAGCTAGTAGTCACTTTGTGACTGACTGCAGTGCCGGTTCTCCTTTGACATCTCCTGGATGCCCTGGCTACTGATGCGTGTTAACAAGTACAATTCACAGATGGTGGCCGTGCCCCTGAAAAGGACCACCCTTCTCAGGTCATGGCTGACATCTGGTAGGGCGAGAAGGCAGCTCAGGAGTTGCTGGGGAAACTTTCACCTACTCAATCAACAGGGGCCAGTCCGGATGGGGTCTGGAGAAGACGTGAACAAATACCGACCAGAGGAGAGCACACGCCTGCAGGAAAAGGCCCTGGTTAAAGATGACATCCTTACAACAGTGCCAGGCTCCTAGTAGTGCCGTGTGGCCGCGTGGCGAGCCACCTCCCACCAGCGGTGGAGAACCACTGCTCCATGTTTACAGGTGCTGCCAACCACTGGCCGCTTGAAATCAGCCATAGTGGGATTCTCCACACCAGGGCAAGGACAAATGGTATAAATCAGAACTTTGGGTTTTCAGTCAGCAAACGGCTGCAGGGATCGTTCAGATTTAAAGGGGTCACTCTGGAGCAGGTGGTGGAAGCAGTGACAACAGCCCTGGCTGACAACCAACCAGGCAAGTGCTGAAGGGAGCCAGGATAGACGATAAATATGGAAAAGAGCAAAGGAAGCAGATATGGAGGAGACATGGGTGACCTGGGGGGCTATTAGGATGTGGGGTACGAAAGGGGAACAGGAGCCACTCAGGTCAACTGATCTCAAAATGCCTTTCTCAATGTGGGTGAACATGTGGCCTCTTCACCTGCTGTCCCACCTCTCCAGGGAAGAACGAAGGTGCCTGCAGTTGTTTCAAGAAAACTCCTAGTGGCTCTGGTGTAGGCTGGAAAAAGAGGGAGGTACCCCAGACTCAAGGGGAGCCATTCCTCTGTTTACCCTTCTTTACAACCTCTTTGTCCTCTTCCTTCCCTTACTAGGGTGTGGCTGTGTCCCCCAAAAGCTTGAGTGTGGGCAACTTAATCCTGCCACTAACGTGCCAATAGTACTTGAAGAGGTGTCTTTGGGAGGAGACCAGAGTCAGATGAGGTATGAGGTCATGACAGCATTCAGGGCTTTCTAAGAACCTGAGATCTGAATCGGTGTGTGCCTTTGCTTGGTCACCAAGTGATGTCCACAGCCTCCAGAGGCCCTCACCAGAAGGTCCTCACCAGATGCTCACATCTTGATCGTGGACTTCCCAGCCTCCAGAATTGTGACAAATAAATCTTTAGAAATCACCTGTATACTGCTAAAACAACAGAATACAGGCTGACACCTTTCCCCCCTTCTTCCTGTTCCTCTTCTTCCTCCTTCTCTGCTAATGAGTCCTTATACATTTAAGGCAGGAGCATTCACGTGGCCCAGCTAGTGGCAGGCAGGGCCTTGGCGTTGCTGGTACACCCACCTCAGGCGTCTATGCTTAGAGCCCTGAGCTCCACCTTCTCAGCTTACCAGCAGCGCCTGCCTCTGAATCTGCCAGCTGTGCCTCAGCTGCTCCTCTCCCTGTGCTGTCTGCCGTGGGGTGTGAACTGTGGGGAAATGTGGGGAGAAGAAATGGGCCAACTACAGAGAAAGAGCACTGGCTGACTGGAGAGAAGGGTTTACTCTGTCCCTGCGACCTTTCTGCCTTAACGTCCTCATCTGGAAAATGGGACTACACTCCTCAGTCCAGAGAGTCACGATGAGGATGGAAAGAGGAGTGGAGGAAAGGCGCACGCACAGCACCGCAAACACAAGAGCGCCCTACTCTGTGTAGCTGGAAAGGGCTGCTTGCAGGTGGAGTCCAGAGACAGGTAGGACTGGGATCGCTTGGATATCTCCTGCTGTCTCTGGGCTGTGTGTCTCTGGGCTACGTGCCTTACCTCCCTGGACTGTAAACTCCACTTTATGGTTTTGCCCTTGGACTAGGCAACTGGCCTCCAAGTTTCAGCATTAGCCTTATTTAGGAGGTTATCTACTCTTTACAGAATTCAGGCCAAGACGGTGCTGCCCACAAAAGTGCTCTGAGAAGCTCTCACACTACACAGATGCATTATATGAAAAAAATCTTTAAAAAAAAACTCTCAGTGATGGAGGATGAGCCTATAAGAGAGATGATGTAGAGACCTGGTGCTGTTTCAACCCCAGATGCTAACAGACCACGAGCGCTCCTGAAATCCGGTCCTGAGCACCTGTGTCCTGACTCCCTATTGCCCTGTGGCTTCAGGTGAGTGTGAATAGCAGGTCCTATGCAGGTGAGTCCCATACCCTCACCAACCACACTAGTGAGGTCGGCAGATGACACTGCCCAACGCCTTGGAGCCCAGAGGGCCGCAACCTGGAGGAAAAGAATGTTCCAGCCGACTGTGCACAAACTCCAAGCGTGTAATCCTGGAGAAGGAGCATAGGTCCTGGCTTGACATCCTACGCAAGAAAATGAGAGCAGATGAATACCGGGGAGGTGATTCCACGAAGCCACTTACCCTGGAAAGAGAAGGAAGGAAGGGAGGTACTAGCGAACGGGTCGCTGCAGGGGCTCCTGGAGCACCAACCCCCACACACACCACTGCCCCCAGAAGCCTTGAGACATTGTAGCGCATGCCTCAGAATTGTGCCCCTCAGAATGGGCCCGTGGAAGCCAGGTATTTACTCTCTGGTTCCTGTGCCTCATTGGCTAGGGATAGCTCCCATGCATTTCCTGCCTCCACCACAGCATAGCTGTCCTACACACAAGCAGGTACAATGTCCTCCAGCGGCTTAAGCAAGGTCTCAGACAGAAAAACACAGGCTCTTGGAGGTCTGAAGCCATTTGAGAGATAGGAATCAAAGGGGTAGGTGCCTCAGGCTCCATTGGGAAAATCAGGGTAAGGACAGTGGCTGTGACACCAGGCCACCTTGCAGGCAATGAGGGCTCCGTGCACCCCAGGATAGAGGGGTGAGTGAGGAGATGGAGATGGCAGAGGCTTTGTATAATGCATTAAGAAACTTAGAGTCCATCCAGTAAGTAACTGGGAGCCATGCGGGATCAAGGGAGGAAGAATGCATGGTCAGATCGGTGACTTACACAGACCACTCTGGCCGCCCTCTGGAAAACAGGCTGTCATCAGCAAGACTGGATCCGTGAGTCCAGTTGAAGAGGGAACGTTGGAAGAACTAAAACCAGACAGAAGGAAACTTCTACCACAGCTCGCCTGCCCTACCTAAACGGAGGCTTCTCATGCCTCCATCTTGTCCCCACCCTCTCACAGTCAGAGCCCAATTCTGCAGCCACAGCTGGCCCCAAGTCCTGCAAGCAACAGACCTCCCGGCCCAACCCCCTCGTGATGACATTCTTACAGGGGGCCCTGCCTCGGTATCCCTGTCCAGACTGGGTACTAAGACAGCTCTTCAGTGTAGTCCCAGTGCCTGGCCTGGCTATTACTGCTACATCCACCTGTCCAAGGAGCTGGTCCTCCCTGAAAGAGGAGCCAGGACCTTCTCAATCCTGGCCCCCATCCAGGGCTTGCCCCATCCTCCTTTCCCACAGCCACACATCTCAATGACATGGGCGTCTGAGGGGAATGTCTGGGTACTTCACTTGTGTCCTCTCCAACAGATCTTCATAGGGATGGAGGTGGCCCCTTTACACCGTACCCAATCACAGTGCAGTAATAAGCCCCGACTCCTGCGAATGCCTAAAGACCAGGAGCACAGGCTGCAGAGAGCATGTAGCTTTTCTTTTGGTCCCCAGCCTAGAAGTCTGGGCCCCTCTCAGGTTCTAGCTGGTGTTTTACCCTAGGAAACCTAGAGCCCCCTTCCTTCTTCTTTAAAACACAGCCACAAAACAACCCAAGTGACCAGCCAGAGTTGGGGGGTGGGGACTGGCCTGGAAGAGATGTGGTTGGGGCTGAGCTGAGGGAGTGCACAGAAACAAGAGGAAGTCTCAGGACCCCAATCCTGATCAGGCCCTATGCCTGCCCAGCCCCACTCCCTGGCATGTGTCCCAGAGCCCCACTCTCTGCTCTAGGAAGACACCTTGTCGTGCCTTTCCTTTCTTACCATAAAAGTCCTGCCTTTATTTTTTCTCTTTAATAAGGTTACAGCAAGACTTGGGGAGGCGGATTCTGGCCCGTGGCTACATCTGCCCTTCATTTAAAACCACCCGGACTCCCACCAGGCTGGAAAGCAAGTCTCCAAGCGCCTCTTTTATAGTCTTACTTAGATCCAAATCCAGAGTTATTTTCGCTGACAGATTCTATCAGCCTGGAATCCATTTGTCTCCAGAAAGGGACCCTCTTACTTCAAAAGCAGACCCACCCTGCTGCGACGGGGCCACCCCAACTCCCACCGCTCCTGCCCCCAAGGAGGCTGCTCAGAGCAGCCGGATGTACACCTCCCGTTTAAGGCAAGATCTTCTCAACCCCTGAAGCTTCTGACCGACGCCTCCAGGGCTCCAGAAACCTACGGGCTCCTTGGTCCCTTAATTCTCGAGTGGGCGTGCCCTTTGGGGACTAGAACAGCGGGGAGGAGTACTGCTGTTTCTCATTAGACTGGGTCATTGACAAAGAAACGTCTGGACCAAGGAAAAACAGGTTTGTCCGGAAATCCTGTATTTACAGCAGGATAAAAGGCAAAGCCAGGGGGCACCTGCGACTCGGGCGCCAGGGGGAGCCGCCGCCTTCCTCCCGCCTCTCCTGTCCCCTGCCCTGACTGTCTTCTGCTGTCATTAATTTGCCAGGCTGGGCCTCAACCCCAAGGCCCGGCTGCCTGCCTGAGCAGCAGAGCTAAAAACAGCTCCAGCCTCCGGAGGGAGAGTGGGGGCGGCTGAGCGGGTAATTGCTCCTGGTCCTCGCTGCGGACTCCACTCGGGAGGCAGCCTGCGTGGCGAGCACTGTCTCACTTTGATTTGGAGGAGGAGGGGGTGGGGGAGAGCTGTTTGCAGGTGTGGAGACTAAATCCTCCAAATCTTCCAATCCTCCGGGCCTGCGGGGGCGCAGGGACGCCTCAGGTTTCCGCGAGGGGCCCTGGGAGAGCCAGGTGGAGCTCTCTCGTGGGCGCTGGGCGCGATGAGGGGTGCAAGCTTGTTTTCGGAAGCTGGAAACTGAAAGGGATGTCCGTCATCCGTCCACGTGCTGGGGTCACAAAGGAGCCCTGCTAATAGCTGTGAGATTTCTCCATTAGGAAGGGAAGTTAGCACCGGCTAATGGGTTTCCTAGGAGCTTTTGTGTATTTCATCGGGCGGGTTGGGAGGGAGGGCTCGATTATGGTGCGTCTTCGGCTGAGGGTGGCGGAGACATCCCTTCATCTCTGCATTCCTTCTGCCTACATTTATTATTGATAATAATGGCTGCCGTTTAGTGCGTTTCCACGGCACAGCAGGCGCTGCGCTAAGCGCTTTACCGGCGGTGTCTACCCCAGGCCCCTCTGCTTCCCTGTAAGACAGACAGGCCTCTCCCTTTTACCGAAAGCAAAGAAAGCTCAGGCAGATGTGCTGCCCACAAGAGCAGGGATTCAGAGCAAAGCCTGTCTGCCTTCAAAATCTAAGCCTTTTCTTCTCCCCCAGGTACTAGGGGCTGACCCAGGGCCTTTGCATTGAGTTCCATCCCCAACCCTTTGTAATTTTGTCTTTCTATCTAGAGACAGGCTCTCGTTATGTTGCTAAATTTCCCAGGTAGGATTCATACTTGAGACCCACCTACTTCAGGTTCTCAGGGCGTTGGGATTACACGTGCACACCACCACAGCTAAGTCCAAAATCAAAGCTTCTAACGGCCAGGCTCAGCCGTCTTCCTGTGTGTCTTGATGCCTGCCCTTGGGCTGGGTGTTCAACGTCCGCCATGTTGCTGGAATAACAACAGCAGTGGTTCAGCTAGGGCTCTGGACACAGTGGGCTACGAAAGCTGGATTCTGCCCTTATCCCGCATGGCGCTGTCCTGCTAGGTGAAGAATCCGAGCTTCTGTGATCTTCCCTGACCAGGCCCGTAAGAAATGGAGGAAAGGAAGGGATGCCTGGCCTTTCGGAAGCTGTTAGCAAAATGGCCCGGTGCTCCACCCTCTGGTGACTGCCCCTGTTGCAATGTGACTTTGCAGTTTCGCTCGTCTTGAGGCAGGGTGTGTTTTTGCCTATTCCTTGAATCAGGCTGCTCTTGTGACTTAGAATTCCGTAGCAGAGAAAGCCAATTCAAAGCCTAGGCCTCAAGAGGATTATGACCTCTCCTTGTCCCCCAACCCTCATTCTCTCTTGAAAATTTAACATCATCAAGTGACAGCCCAAATGTCCTGTTATAGAATAAGGGACAGGTGTCCCGGTCATCCCCATGACTCTAGCCCACAGCCGTTCAATTACCGAAAAATGAGGCCGCCCTAGACCAGCCGGCCCAGCATGTGACCACAGTCAGAGGAGACAAGGCAACAGGGACCAGCTCCAATGCTGGCCTGCAGAATCAGGAGGGAAGTCAGTGTAACTTGGCTCAAACGCTAGGTTCTGGACTGTTAGAAGCTGAGAACCTTGCTACTCCTCGGAGAAGCCACAGCGGGAACAGAGGCAGAAGCAGCCCCTCTCATACCTGGGACCCGCCTGAGTCTGGCCTGCTAAATCATAAGATATTAATGAAAACCAGAGCCTTGTTGACAACGTCACGTTGTCGCCTTTTCTTTTACTGGATCTAACTTAAAAAGTTAAAAAATAGACAAGCTGCAGAGTAGAAGGCAGAAGTTGTAGGGTCCAGTGCGGAGGACAGGACGGCGACCCATGAGCCAGGTGTCCAGATCCCTCTAACACCCACCCCCGTCATCACCTGTGCCATTTTCTTTCCGTCTGTATATCCATCCTGCCAGCTTTCCATAGAGTAGCCTGTGTAGTAGTCAGGGCCCTAGAGAGAAACAGAGCCAAGGACGTTATGTAGGCAGAACATCCTGATTTGTGGCTTGCTTTCTGAGGTTTCACTTAGTATAACCAACCACAGTCCAAAAATATTTAAACGGAGCAAGATCATAGTAGTGCAGGCCTACAATCCCAGTACCTTGGGAGGCTGAGACAGGAGGATCACAAGTTTAAGCCCAGCCTGGGCAACTTAGCAAGACTCTGCCTCAAAACTGAAACTAAAAAATGGACTGGGAATGTCACTCTGTGTGAAGGCCCTGGGTTCAATCCCTCATACTACCAAAATAATAATGATAATTAAATGGGAAATTACAGAAATAAATCAAAAGTTTAAAATATTTTACCACAGTATATTTTATAATTATTCTTATTAATCATTATTATTAACTTCTTACTGTACCCTAATTTATAAATATAATTTTATGATAGGTCTGTATATATATATATATATATATATATATATATATATATATATATATATGTGTGTGTGTGTGTGTGTGTACACATACAAGTATACACACACACACACACACACACACACACACACAAGTAAAAAAAGTTTACATAGAGCTCAATACTACACTCAATTTCAGGTATCTACTAGGAGCCTAGGAATGTATCCTTAAAGATAAAGGGATCACTCTGTGTGTGTGTGTGTGTGTGTGTGTGTGTGTGTGTAAATTATAAGGTATTGGCTTATGTGATTACCAAGGCAGAGGGGTTCCTTAATCTGCCCATTGCAAGCTGTAGACCCAGAAAAGCCAGTAGTGCAATGTGAAGTCCTAGAGACAGAAAGCCAAGGTAGTGTTATCTGGAAAGATGGCAATCCAGACTGAAGATATGGATACTTCCACAATGTAGTATAACTTATCTCAGGAGACAGGTAAGTCAGTCCTTGATTCACACCTGACCCAAGTAAGGATGCTTTCAGAAAACAGCATAGGCACCAACATTACAACTTTCCTAGTCCCTCTGACTAAGTCCATCTTCTGTCCAACCATGACCACCCATTTCCGGGTGGAGAGGCTATAGGAAGGCAGGGAGAAGTTAATGAGAGCTCTGTGCCCTCGATCTTGCCAGCTCGTAACTTGCCCTCTGACTTTACTGGATGTCTAGAATCTTTGGTGCCTGAAAAACCTAGAATTTTAGCTCAACCCACACATCAAAGTTCAACAAGTTTGCTTTACCTGGTTGGCCACACCTCAACCTCAGCTCCCAGGATTTTGTCACTAGCGCCTGGGGTCCCTGTTCTGAGAAGGTTCTAGCGTTAACTGAGTAGGAAGATTCTACCTATTCTAAGATGATGTCAGCTCTAAAGAGGCCAAAAGAACTTAGAGAAAAATCTGGAAGCTTTCTGCCTCCCCCACATTATTTTCACATCACATTTGCTTGAGATTAACAACACTGGACCCCAATCACTTGATGTTCTTTTTTCTTTTGGAAAATTTACTACACTCGGTTTTTTTGCCTCACCAGCTCCAAGACTCCAACTCCTGACCTTGAAAACAAACATTCTACCAGTGATGAGGGAGTTGAATAACTGACTAGGCCCAAAAGGCAAAAAGCTCGAGCCTGTGGAGGGGACCCACAGCAAAAGATGGGGCTTCTGGAGCAGGAAAGAGCTGTACCACAACAGCGAACCACTCAGAGACAGGAGTGGAGGATTCCAGGGATGACTCATGAGCCTTCACAGCCCACCTTGGAGAAGAGCACGGAAAAGCAGTCAGAATTCATCCAGCCTGCGCTCCGCCTTTGCACTTACAAGAACTTCTTTCAGGTACCCAATATCCCATCTCTTGGAAATCTCTCCCTTGAGGTGGAACTCAAAGGTTACTTCTGAGAAGCCATCTTCACATCCCCAGACCCAGTTATCTGCCCCTATTCTGCTGTCGCACACCACATATAGCTTCTTTGACAGAATTCTAAGAGTGTTGTCACCTGTTTTGATTCTTCCATGCTAGACTATCAAGTTACCCTACACAGTGCTCAAACTTACTTTTGACTGTGTCCTGGAGACGTGTATGGAGGTTTATCCTTTGGTAAACATTTTTTCTTCAAGAAAAAGAGAAGTAGAAGAGGAAAGTATAAAGGAAGGAAGGAAGGAGGAAGCACAAAGGGGAAAGAAGGAAAGAAGAAAGGAGGGAAGGAAGAAAAAGAAAGGAGGGAGGGAGAAAGGAAGGAAATACATTTAAATGTTGAATATTTGTAATTTAAAAGAAAGTTTTCCAGCGGTACAGATCCGTAATCCCAGCATTCTAGGAGGCTGAGGCAGGAGGATCATAAGTGGGCAACTTGACATCTTAGCGAGATCCTCTCTCTAAATCAAAAATAAAAAGTGGGCTAAAGACAAAGCTCTGTGTAAATACCTTGAGCTTGATCTTCCATACCACTGCATCCCACCAAACAGGGCGTTAGTTTCCTAGCTCCCAATGGCCTTACTCTTCTCTCGCTCCTCAGCATTTAGGAGATGGCCAAAGGCTCTCCTGATACCTGCTTCAAGAGAACGGGTGCTATTGAAGGACAGTGTATCAACAGGGCTGGCAGTAAAGTTGCCTACATACAAGAATAGATGCTAAAACACTTGGAGGAAGAGGCCTTTCTTGGCCTTAGGACACACAAAGTTGTGGGGGTGACACTCATGGGACAGAAAACAGGACACACAAAATGTTCTTGTTTTTAGCAAAAGAAAATTTTCGTGCTCACATGGGTCCCAACTCCCAGTTGGAGGCAGAGCCCAAAATTACCAAGATGGCATCAGTGGCCCCCGAGATCTCCAGGGCAATGAGATAAAATAAGACATGGCTGACTTTCAGCACAATGGAAGCATTTCTTAATCCCACGCTGCCTGCCCATCAAACAAAGATGTACAAGAGACTCCCCGGAGCCCAGCTCTTAGAAGAAAATTGAGACAAGAGTTGCATAATGTCAAAATTCTCTCTCTTTATTGTAACTTTCCCACTGGATTTTCTCCAGATAACCAACCCTCCCATCACCATAGCAACCCACATCCCTAAGCAGGTTCAAGGGCATCATGGGAGCCATGAGAGGAAGGAGGAAGTACAGACAGCCTCCACAACCAGCACAGATGTTCCCAACTGGTGACCTGATCTTCTGTGGGTTCTGGCACCTTGAATCACCCATTTGTAAACTCGTAAAAGTTTCCACTTCTTGAAATCCCCAGATATCAATTGAAAGTTACTCTCATTGGGCCATGAGGTGCTATTCAGGACTCTCTGGATGAATAAGTACTAGGAATGTGTATTGAAGTTGCTGTGTTTATTCTTCCCAGCCACCCCTAGCTGTAAGGGAAGGTCTCACTTCTCTGTCCAAACACACTTGATGTATTAAGTAACACACTCCCTATCCTGGGTATACTCTTGATTTGTTCCTCCTAGACGTGAAGAAATTCTCCTCAAAATAATCCTTTACTAAGAATTTGGGGAAAGCCTAGATGCTTTTAAAGGGTCTATAACATGCCCGATTCCTACATGAAGGAACTAGGAGGAAAACACTAAGAACCCACATCGGAAAGTTGTGGGGCATCTCTGTAATAAACTGACCCTATCCTTTCAGGTATCTTGAATTGCTCCAGTTATGACGGGAAGGAAACAGGGCCAAGGTTATGGTTATGTTGCTATGGGTGAGAGTCTCCTTGGATACACTTTGTGGCGAAAACTACACAGATCTTCCACGTTTTCTCCTAATGTTCTCATAGTATGCTCTCAACCTCTTTCTTCTCTCTTTAACTCAGGATTTAGGGAAGATATTGGTTAACTGGGACACATTCTCTATTTCAGTGTGTATCAAGAGCTCTCTGCCCATCAGTGCTCCTATCTGTGACACGGGACATCCTAGAGGGCCACTCAGGGACACGGGTTCAAGTCTTCTCTTCCCTTCCCATCAGAGACAGGTCCAGTGGTCACTTCTTCAGTTTCCAGGATACTGAACATCTCAGAGTCTTGGGCTGGACTTTGGGGAATTGTGGGCTTGCTTGATTCTTTTAAGTCAACGATTTCCATGGGTGCTCCAAACAGTCCTTAAATTGCTATAAGGAGGCGTGACACTGACAATCCCATCTCCACCTTGGGCCACTCACCTCTCCTCTCTGCATTTTACACAGAAAGATATTTTGCATAGGATTGTTGTTTTGAAACTGGAATCTGTGACCTTCCAAAAACAGTTGGAGCTCACTGTTTCATATTTTCAAAGCAGACAAATGAGCTGTTTGGCTCCTCTGTCCCTTGAGCATGGGAGTTTGATAATTGCATTGCCATTTTTATTTTTATCAAAAAAAGAAAATTTTTAAAAACTGTTGTAAACCCAGGACTAGGTTCGATAAGCTGCTTTGCAGTCAATTATTTCTATGAAGAACACCAGAGTTTGACAACAGTGACTTGGCTTTCCTGAGGTGCAGAGGTGTGCAGCCTAAAAGACATATGTGTGCCTGTGTATGTGCGCATGTATGTGTGTACATGTTCCCTGCATATATGTTGCTGCAGTGGTGGCCATTGAGAACCAGTGCTTTAGGAGCACCTTGTAATTTCCCCGCTATCTCCTGAGTTCCAGCTCTTGGCATTCCAATTCAGGTCATCAGTCCAACTCCAAATTCATGGAGGCAAACCTGAAATGGGAAAGAACAGGAAGGCTCCCCAGTCCATTGTCCTTGAGGTCCCTCAGAACCAAATTAGAGCCATCTAGGAAGTTAAGGAGAGACCAACCGAGTCTCCGTAGAGAAAGAAGACTTCATGGCAAAGAGAAAGACTAGGAAAACAAAGACGGGCAGGGCTCTTTTGCAGAGATGAAATTTAACCACTCCTAGATGTCTACCAGGAGTCTACTGCATCCCACCCACCCACCCACCCCATAACAAGTATGGGCAAGACTCAGGCCAGGCTTCTGGCAGACTTTGGCAAGGAAGGAACCCATGGCCTTAAGACATCCTACATCTGCTTTAAGGGGAGGTCTGCCTCTGCAGCTCAGGCTGAGAGACGGGGCCAGACACCCAAAAGACAAATAGGAATTGCAGAAGAGGACTCACCAACAAGAAAGTGCAAGGACCAGATAGACCCCCTTGTGGTGCTGTCTTGACACCGGTGAAGAAATTGCAGGGCAAAAAGCACTCTGCTCCACCACCAGGAACCCGGCTGTCCAAAAGCACCAGCCTGAAGGGGAAATCCTACAAGGCGAGGCTAGCACTGCTGGTTGTGTATATGTATCTATGTTTTCCAAAACATACAGGGTGAATGAGCCAGAATAAAAACAAATGGTAGCAGAGTACCAGGGGTAGAATAGATGTGCCGCAGGTGTGAGTAACTACACTGCTGGTTGCTTCTCAGAAAGCACTTTCCAGAAGGGACCAATCAGGGAGGTGGATGGGTGGATCAACACACGAGTAGCAATGTTCTTGGTCACCAGATAACCCTGTCCTCAGCAAGCATGTCAGGTATGCACCTGCAAGCTCAGCACTCTGGGCGACTAAGGCAGGAGGACTACAGGTTCAAGCCCAGCTTGGGCAATGTGGCAGCTTAGCAAGACCCTGCTTCAAAATAAAAAATACCAAAGAGATGGGGATGTAGTTTAGTGCAAAGGTTGTGGATTCATTCCCCAATACTAAGGAAAGAGTGTGTCTTAGTTACTTTTTCGTCACTGTGACTCAATACCCCACATCCACAACTTAGGAAGGAAAAATTTATTGTAGCTTACAGTTTCAGAAGTCACAGTCCATTCATGGGTGGGCAGCTAGAAAATGGTGGAAGAACATGGCAGGGCTGGAGCAGGAGAAGGGCCAGAGCAAGAGCTCCAGTGGCAGAGATCCTCACAACATAGTGGTACAGAGAGAGATTAGGAGGAAGGGTGGAACCAGCACATTCACGTCCAGGTCAAGCCCATACCTACACTCTTCCAGCCAGGTTCCATCTCCAATTCCTACACAGTATCCATAGGAACATGAGGCTTTTGGGGACACTCCAGATCCAAATCATGACAGAGAGAGAGAGAGAGAGAGAGAGAGAGAGAGAGAGAGAGAGAGAACCTGCCCCTACCTGGGCCCAACATTGGCAATCCAGCTTAGATTCCCAAATTCCCCATTACAGACCAGATCACAGCTTTCTATTCCTCCATGGACTGGGAAAGTGAACTTCATGGGGATTTTGATTCTTGGTCTAGAGGGGTCTTTGTGCAATCATAGACTATGAAACGACCCATGGAATGGAGGAATCCTACCTGGAAAGGCAAAATCTTTCCCAAGCAAGAGACTGTGATGCTATCACCTAGCTCAGAATCAGTGTCAGCCTCAACTCTGGAGAAACCATTAGACAAAATGGACTCAACGCAATGTTATCTTTTAGGATCTGAGTAAACAAATCCTCATGGGAGAAGAGGTTAAGGGAGCCACTCATCTGTCCATGCAACAGTGTTAGAGCAAACATGACTTCCCTGACGCTAACCAGTATTTTTTGCTTCTGGAACTTGGCTTGCTTGTCTGCTTAGTTAAAAGGTAACACACATACACACACAGAGAGAGAAAGCACCTAACAGTAAAAGCATAGAAAAATAAAATGTACCCAGAATCAGAAGAGGGAACCAGAATGTAACTAGATCATGCTGTAAAGTTCCCCTGTATACCTGCCATATCCTGTTTATCATGTAAAATTGGCTAGAAAAAGTCTTTAAAAATGTCTGTTCAGGGCCTTACTCTGAAGGAAAAGAGTCTTGGCCCCAGGTTGCTGGCTGTTATCTGGTACTTTTAATAAATTTCTGTAGCTTTCCTTTGCCCCCCTCACCCACCTCCCCCCCACACACACACACACCTCCCCATAGGTCTTCTATGCAACAATGGTCACCAAGGGGTTGCTTGGCCTCAAGTTCGGTTCTGGGCTGTAAGGTAGGTCAGATGGGCTCCTGTGGAGAAAAGGGAGGAGTCTAGATCCTTGGGTGGATGGTGGATATTGATGCAGTTATCTAGATTTAAGAAGCAACAAAGAAACACCCTTGGGAAGGGCTTGCGATGGGCACCCTCAATGTAAAGGACCTGGAAAAAGTCCAAGCAGTCTGACCCATGAGCCTTTGGATTGCATGGTCTGGAGCAGCAGAGAGGATGAAGCCAGGGTAAGCTGTGTCAGTCACAGTAGATGGTGGAGCAGCTCTGGGATAGGAAGTGCCCCAGGGGAGGCTCGAGAGCAACCCCAGAAGCACCAGCCAATGACTGAGAGACACAAAGAGGGAATATCTGGGGAAAGTTCAAAAAGCCAGGACGAAAGGAGCAAGGGCTTTGAGGGGGAGGGAAGGGCACCTGAGTCTACTAGTTCCAAGAAGATCCACTGGAGAGCTTAGTGAGGAAAATCAGTGTCGTGCTGGAGAGAAAGGCCAAGTTCTGGTGGACTGAGGTGAGAATGGGTGAATCCAGAGCAAGTGGGAGAAGAGGCGGCAGGCGACAGGGACTAGGGACAAGGAGGGCTATGTTTGGTTTTATTAGTACGAAAGCACTGGGCATGGCTCAAGAATCTTAGGAAGGAGGGGGCAAGTTAAGAAGAGAGAAGGGTCAAGAAGAAAAAAGCTGGCAAGCCCAGGCCCAAAGGAATGTCACAGTGAGCCCTGGTAGACTCACCTGTGGTGAGACAAGAAGCTGTTTGCTCCCCATTATTAAGAGAAAGGAGGATGTAGGAGGTTGCCTGGGAAGCCTCCAGGGATGTAGGGAGTTCTCACTCGATTTCAGGAGCCGATTTCCAAATATCTAGAGCAGAGGAAGAAATGGAAACTAACAGATGAGGTGAGGACTAGGGGTGGGGCTTAGTGGTAGAGCACTTAACTGACATGAGCAAGGCCATGTCTTGATCCCTAGCACTGGAAAAAAAATAATAATAATGAAAAAAGAGGTCAAGTGGCCTGCCCACCTTCACAGAACCAGTGTGGAGCAGGGCCAGGTCTCACATCTCGAACCACTTAACTCTAAGTCGATGTCCTTAAGGCCTTATTCTCAGTATAGAAGATCAAAGTAACTTATTTCCCCCCACAAGATCTAACATTCTTTTCAAAGTTAGCTCTTCTTAGGGAGAAAAAGAAGAAAGCAAGCCAAGGCCAACTCTCTCTTTCTGGTTGGGCTCAGAGTAGGGCACCAGACCGGGAATTAGTACAGATTTTCCCATTTCCTACAACAGGCCCAGAGTGGGCAGGGCCTTTCCCTTCAAAGGATGAAGCAATTCATAAACAGGAGACTCGCAAGTGAGAGCAATGAATCTCAGGGGCCCTGCTAATTAAAAAGCGCGTGTTACATTACTTCCTCAAGGACTCATCTTCTAATTTTTAGGATTATGCTACATTGATTAATTTATACAAGTTTTTAATCCCTCTGTGCTTAATGAAGTCCAGGAACATGGGAACAGGAGCATAATTGAGCTTCATATTATTTTATTAGAGAGAATTATGGCCCAACGTGCCATGGAGAAGTTTGTGAGGGTGGAGAAGAGACACTCAAACTATTAACCAATTGCTTTCCAGATGCAAGTGGGGGCATTTCCTTACAGTGGACACACAGAGGAAAGTCATCTGTCTAATCCATGCCTTGTTGTGACTTCTTGCTGCCTTCAGTAAAAACCATCCACCTCTGGTATGGTGCACAGCAGTGCCCCCACACCAGCTCAACCACCTTCCAGTACCTAACAAACATCATCCATTCATCCTAGACTGCCCCTACTCTAGCCCTGTGTCCCCCCAGCCTCAAATGCCCTGCGCTAACAAGGGCTCACCCTAGATTCAGGCCCAGGGCAGTATCCCCTGGAAGTATCCGCTGACCCACTTCTCTGCCATATCCATCACTCCCCTAACTGTAGCACAAAGCTTCCCATTCACCAGGCTCCCCCGATTTTCAGAATCAGGAGAGGCAGGGCTAATTTATCTTAAGTTTATGTCTTAACTTTGGAGTTTCTACCCCAGGGGAATTTCACGAATTATTTGATATGACACAAAGACCCAAACCCTTTATGTAAACAAGGTAACTGCAGAGGAGGGGGACAGATTGAGGAAAGCTCTCCTCAGGATGCCAACTCTTATCATTGAGGAATGTACAAAAAGCATGACCTGGGGGCAGTTGGCTTGGGCTCCATCATACACTCTGCTCCAAGTCTTCCTGTGGCCCCTAAGTGAGTTTCCTTCTTCCGTTCTCAATTTCTTCAATGGTGAACTCGGGCAAGGCACAAAACCTTGATTCCTGGGGCCCTCTACAACTGGAGTACTAGAGAATACGTGGACCCCCCCACGAGTCCTCAGCCTCTGGTTGGGACCCTGAGCTTTCCTGCATTTTCTGGAAGACAGAACTGGAATTGTATGTCTGAAACCAACGGATCTATCTTCCAGCTGTATCTGGGTCCAAAAGATCCCAGGACAAACCCCAGGAGGGTGACCCTTCTCTGGTTCAAAAGGAAGTTATATCTTGAATCTGAGTCTCATTTTGACTCCTGTTTCTTCTGTCAATTCATCCCTGCTGAATAGAACAGAACTCTCTCAGTCTTTATCTCTGTCTTAATTTGCTTGGGCTGTCATAATAAAACACATAGACAAGTTGGTTTAACAACAGACATTTATTTTCTCACAGCTTTAGAAACTACAAGCCTGACATCAGGACACCGTATGCTTTGTCTCCTGAGAGGGACTCCCTGACTTATAGATGACTACTTTCTACCCCTCTGTACACATGGCCAGGAGGGAGAAATAGAACCAGCCCTCAACTGCCTCTGCTTCTTTTTTTTTACTTGATTTTTATGGTTATTTTTGTGGCCCTAGGGATCAAGCCTAAGGGTTTTCACTCTGAACTATATCTCCAACCAATTTTTATTTTTTTATTTTTTACAGAGTGTGACTAAGTCATTAAGTTGCCTAAGCTGGGCTCAAACTTGTGATCCTCCTGCCTCAGTCTTCCAGAGGGCTGGGACTACAGGCCTGTCCCACCAGGCCCTGCCTGCTGCCGCTTCTTATAAGGACATTAATCCCATCATGGACGCTTCAGAGTCATAGCTTCATCTGAACCTAATTACTTCCCAAAGGTCTCGTCTCCAAATACCATCACAGAAGGAATTAGGTCTTCTGCATTCAAAAAAAACAAAACACCCAGTGGATGTACCTTCAGACTATAATGCTGAGCAAAATAAACCAGACAAAGAAGATTAAATATCACACAGTTTCTCTTATATGAGAAACCTAAAATATAAATCATTTAAAGAGTAAAGTAAAAGATTGATGATAGGAAACAGGGAAGCAGATTTAGTGGAGATGGGAAGAGAATGTGAGGATGGGGGAGACGAAAGGGTGCAGAGGGGAAGGGAAGGAAAGATGACTGAGCTGTGATACGGCTGGGGGAATAGCTCAGCAGGTAAAGCACTGACCTAGTAAGCTCAAGGTCCTGAGTTTGATCCCCAGCACTCCATAAACTGGGCATGGTGGCACAAGTGTATAATTTCAGCACTCAGAAGGCTGATGCAGGAGCATTGCCCTGTGTTCATAGTAGTTAAAGGCCAGCCCGGACTAAAGAGAGAGACTCTGTCTCAAAAAAAAAAAGATGAGATATGATATGTATCAGCTCCCACATTCGAATGTAGCTATTATATACCGATAAAAGTGATAATTATGGGGAAAGGCCCAAACCTAGAGCCATGGTTAAGCATATTGTTGGCACAGGCATTCATTAAAACATAGTGACCAGCCACAAAGTATGTGTGCCACATGTGTCCACATTATACAACCCACAGCCTGATGGGCACCTGCACACAAGTGTTTATTTTATGAAGTAGAGTGTAGAGGGCATGATGTGTTAACAGGATGGGCTCCAAACCCCCCATTGAACTTGACATTCAGACGAAGAGCACCTGGTGCATCCCTGTGACCTTGGGCAAGTTACAACCTTTCACAACAGGTCCCCTCAACCATAAAATAAGCAGAGTTATTGAGAGAGTAAAATTAAATAAAAATTGGTAAGAGATTTAGGAAAGGACTTGGTTTCTGCTACTATTAATGCATCATCCTCCTGGCATTATTAGAATTCCTAATACGCTGTCCCTAGACCTTTTCCAGCCTACACCATGAGCAGAAGGGGTCTCTAAGAGGGAGACTTAGGATAATTTTTGATTTGTGCCTCAGGCTTCAAGTCACCTCCTAATTTAAAGAAAATAGACAGAACTTCTATAAGTAGAAAAAAAAATAATAAAGTCAGAAAAAATTAGGTTCTTCTACCATGCCAGCTTCTAGACTTGCTTGATCTTGAGGGAATACTAGTGCCCAATCTCACATCTTGGGATCACAATTCAAAAGACACTTAGCAAAGCGCCCTCCCTCTGCTGGAAGGCGAAGGTGGCACATTCTCAGAGCAAAAGATTCGGAGCTCCTAGCTGTTACCACACCGGGACAGCTTTCCCCAGCACTTCCGTGCAAAGGGACTACAGCTCTTCTGTTTTAAACTTGGTGGTAGGAAGAAAGAAATAGTTGAGGGAGGAAGAATATAGGTTATTTATAAAATATCAAAATGTACGTATATGAAACATTCCTCCATGCAGTAGCAAGGAAGAAGGGAGGTGGGAGTACATTCCAAAGCCCTGTCAATAGGCCGGGTGTGTTACATTCTTAAGCTCCCCAAGAAACTGAGACCCTAATTAATCCCTATGTCAAAGCCTGCACTTTGCTGTTGGAGGCTGCCCGGGCTCTCCAGCACACCTGTAATCATGTTCCCTATGTGAAGTGGAAACATGCAGACCCATCTGTCTCTGCAGAAGAATATCGAGAATAGTCCCAATAACCTGAAGGGAGGGGTAGAGCCTGGGGCGGAGATTTTAATGTAGCCCTCCGTCGACATCTCAGTGTTCTCCTTCCCTGGATAAACTGTCCTTATCACGGGCTGGGGCTAAGTGGAGTCCACAGAGTTGAAACCCGGATGCCTGGATTGGGGTACAGCTCTGCCGCTGGCTCTGTGGACAAATCCCTCTTTGATGTTACAATAGCTAAGTTGTACTCACCCACACACACGAGGAGCTGTGCCTGATACTTTTTCAGATTCTCATGCCATCCTCATAAGAATCCTATGAGAAAGCTACAATTATTAGGACGAACCCACTTTGCAGAAAAGTAAGGCACAGAAAAGTGGTCATTTTTTTTCTCAAGATTTTTTTTTTCAGCCAATTCATGACAGAGCTGGCCTTCTAGCTCCCCAGGTCTGTGAAAATAAATTTGGTGTTCTACTTCTTATGCGGGTAGTGAGTTCCCCGTCGGGGTAAGCAAACAGGGACCCATGCTCATCGGCAAGAAATGCCTCTCAGAAAAGACGCTTTCAATGAGAGGTGAGCGCTAAAGATCCCTCTGAACTGTGAGCCCGTTCTAGACACACAGGATGAATTACACAAAAGCCTGGCGGTTCAGAAGAGAGGAGGGTGATTTCATTCAGACGGGAGAAAACGGGCAAGAACCGATATGGCAGCAGAGATAAGCAGGCCCGGCCCACGGCCGGAAGCTCTGAAAGAAACCCCATTTACTTTTGCGCTTGGCGCCCCGCCTCCTTTCTTTCAGGGGAAGTTATAAGTAGCAGTCCCAGCAAAGGAATCCACAGAAGGCAAATATGACACAAAAAGCAGCTGCATACTGCAAAGACACGAAAGGGAAAAAAGAACCAGAGTGAGTTGTCCTTGCAAGAGAGCGCGTTTCTGAAGGTAACGGAAGTTGTGTCGTCTTCTCTCAAGGCACCGCGGCGGGAAAGGCTTCCTCTGGCTGCTTTACATGCAAGTCTTGCTTCTGGGTCCCGAAGGGCGACGCGCAGCAGAGGCAAGACTCAGATAAGGAAACAGGCTCAGAGGAGCCCAAGGAAAGGACCTGGGTTTCGCACATCACGTGCTCCACCCGCCCCGGTGCTGGGGCAGGCCGGTAGGTCAGGGGATGCAGAGCCTTGATCCGAGCAAGGCTACAGTCCCCTGAAGCGCAGTCAGGCTCGACCCCCTCTTGGCTTTCCAGCGGAGTCCCGAGACAAAAGGGAGGGTGGTCCCAGGAGATTGTAATCAAACCCACTCACGGAAAGTCCTCACTCTGCCCTGACCCCGGTTTTGTGGGAGAAAGAAAGGCGAGTTGGTGAAGAGACCCTCACTCCTGGGGAATCTGAGCTGGGATTCTTTTTGTGTGCTTGTTTGTTTGCTTGTTTGTTTGTTTGTTTGGGGGTGGTTGGAGACAGGGCCCTGCTCTTTATTCTCGGCTGATTCTGAACTCACTATAAAGTCCAGGCTAGCTTTGAACTCACAGCAGCGCTGTTGCTTCAGCTTCCCGAGTGTTGGTATTACAGGCGTGCACCACCGCGTCCATCTTTATGAGCTGTGATTCTTGAGTGTGAGCAGGAAGATGATTGGAGTAGACACACGGAAACATCACAGGATGATGTGGTGGCCACGTGAGGTGGCTTACAATTGCAACTCCAGCACTTAGGAAGGCTGAGGCATATTCATATTCCATATTCAAGCCCAGCCTGGGCACCTTAATGAGATTCTCTCTTAATATTTTTTTTTAAATGTTGGGGATATAGCTCAGTGGCAGAGAAACCTTCTGTTCATAATGAGTACCACAAAACAAAATAAAAATGACACAAATCATTCAATGAGGAAGCCATCTCCCTCTTTTGGAGTCCCTTTCATGTGTTATTTTTAAGTATATTATGTAACATTTAAGATACAAAAAGGGTATGAGGAAATACTACAGTCATCACATACGTATCTTCTACCTTGCTGAAGAGATCAACCTTCAGGAATAAGGCTGAAGCCCCTGGGTTTGCACCCCATTGCCTCTCTATTAACCTCACCTTTACTTCCAAGGTACAACTTCTACGCTGGATATGATGTCATTTCTATGGACTCCCTTACCATAGTTTTACTGTAGACATTTGTGCCTTATGCAGAATTTGGTATTTTTACATATTTTCAAGTTTATGTAAATGGTATAATCCTTACCAGATCAAGCTGCTGCTATAACAAAGCACACAAACCAAATGGTTTATAAACAACATAAATATATTTCTCACAGTTCTAGAGGCTGGAAAGCCAAGATCAAGGTGCCCACGGGGTCAAGGACTAGGGAAGTCTCTTTCCCAGGTTGCAGATGCTGACTTCCGTTGCATCCTGACATGAAAAGCAAGAACTCATGACTTTTCCAAGGCACTAATCCCATTCCTAAGAGTTCCACCCCTTGACCTCAATTACCCTAATTATCCCCAAAAGCCCCCTCTTAAAACCATCACATTGCAAAGCAGGGATTCAGCATGTAACTCTGAGAAGCACTCCAACATTCAGCCCACAAAAGGCATAGTACTTGTATTTTCTTCTGCGACTTGTTTTTTCACTCAGTGTCATGTTGGTGGGTTAACATCATCCACGTTGACATATGTCACTGTTGTGGATCCACTCTCATTTCTGCAAAGCAAATGTTGGCCCCTGGGCTAACTCTAGCTGGTTATCTCTGTAAATAAGGTTGTTGGAATGCATCCATGTTCATTCATGTAAGTATTGTCTGTGGTTGTTTTCCTTCTACAGTGGGAGAAATGAATAGCTGTGGCAAAATACAGCCTACAAGACCTCAACTATTTATCATCTGGCCCTTTGCAGAAAAGGTTTGCTGACCCTATTGTAGAGTATTCCATTACGACTATCACTCTGCTAATGTATTCTTTCTCCTATTAATGGATATTTCAACTTGATGCTGATATCAACTGTGACCACGAATCTCATGCACATCTCTGAATTCATCTAAGAGCTTTTCTAAGGTTTACCTTTAGGGCCACTTGGGCATGTTTGACTTTTTTAGAAATTCAAGCAATCTTTCTCCTAATTGGTTGCGCTAGTTCACACACCCAGCAGCAAGGTGAGATAGTTCTCAAGTACCAAATTCTCAACTATGCTTCTGACTGCGGTTTGTTATTGTTAGTCCAATAAGTATGAAATACAAGCTCATAGTCTTCATTTGCATCTTCTCTAATACCTTGTAAGGGCGAGCAGAATTTATTAGTCACGCGTGTTCTTCTGTGGTGTGCCCTTCACACCTTCAGCTCACTTTTCCAAGACAGCTTTTGCCTTCTGCTAGCTGATATTTGGAAATTAGTCATATTCTGCACATGAACTCTTTGCTGGTACTATTATTCTGAGCATATCTCTCCCAGTCTGTTGACATTTCACTTTCAGTGATGTCTTTTGGAAACAGAGGCTGAAAATATATATTTATTGCTAGAAATTATTCATCTTTTCATGGTTTGTTCACTTATGTCTTGTTAATAATTAGTTCCCAAAATATAATTTGTTAGTTCATATACAAATATTCAACTTAAGAAGAAAAAGGAAAGTTGCTTTTAAGTCTCTATACCAATAAGACAGTGCCTGAGAAATATTGTAGGCTCGTGTCTCCTACAATGCTAGCTATTCTCATATTTTGTATTTTGCCAATTGAATGGGTGGGACTGGTGTCTCATTGAGGCCTTAATTTGCATTTTCCAGAGAGCCGATCTTGGTAAATATTTTTTTGTGTTTATTGGCCTTCTATACAGTATTAATAGTCTTTGTATGTATGTGTGTGGGTATGGGAGTGGGTGCACACAAGTGCATGTTTGTGGTCTGTGGTACTAGAGACTGAACCAGCAGAGCCTGCACAATGGGCGACATCCCAGATCTTTTTAGTTTGGGTTTTGTGTTTGGTTGACTTGTGCTTGTTTGCTTGTTTGTTTCTTTACCTGCTTGTTTGTTTTGAGACACGATCTTACGAAGTCACCCGGGCTAGGCTTGAGTTCATAATCCTTCTGCCTCAGACTTCTAGACAGCTAGGACTAGAGGTATGCATAATCTTTATATGCAAAAAATGGTGACCCATACCTTTTACTCAATTTAATTTATTCATAATTTGTCTTTTAATTTCTAAAGGTTATTTTTCATTCTTTTTAGCGATCATCCTTAAGCTCTATATATTAGAAATGTTAGTGCTCGTTGCTGATGTATGAAGTATAATTGGTTTTGTATATTGCCCCACTTCCAGTTCATAACTTGACTTTTCACTTTCAGGTGTCTAACAAAGAACAAAAGTTCTTAATTGTAACAAAGTCAATTTGCCAGCTCTTTATATAATCATATGACTCTTTGTCTTAAGAAATCTTTTCCTACCCTTAAAAATATCAAGATAAACTCTTACATGTATAGAACAAGATATAGCACAAAAACACTCTTGACACCATAGTTCATGTGTCACTAAACAGGATTATGTCAACTTGATGGAATTAGGAACCACACCTCCGTTAGGATTAGGATTTGTCAACCACCCTAGATTAGGCATCTGGAATTGGTCTGGATTAGAGTGTGAGTCATTGTGGGCTGGCGAATGAGAGAACAACACCCACCCAGATGTGGTTAGGGCCAACTGGAATTCCAAGGATATAAAAGGGAGGAAGAGGGAAGATCCTTACAGCTTCTTCCCTGGGAAAGCTCTCGCCTTCGTAATTGTCTGCAGACGCCAACTTGCTACACATCGCAGATCGTCAGCACAGATTAGCTCATCTCAACTTGTGCCTGTCTGCCAGTTGCTGCTCTTCAGTCGCTCATCTTCAGGCTTTGGTCTTCACCCGAGATCTACAGCAGACTCTCACCTCACCAGCTGTCTTCTTCAGTCCCAGACGGCAGATCTACTTCATGGCTGAGCGGCCATCTTGGACCGCCTCTATGCTTGGATTTGTAAGCCTTCCTAATAGACCTTTTTGTGATAAAATCTGTAAAATCTGTCTTTTGAAAGAACTGAAACTAATACAGTTCATAAAGGCAGAACATCCTGAAAACAACAAAATACCCATTTCTGAGAGTGTGGGTAACAAACTGTTATACATGAGGTATCATAAAGCAATGAAAGAAATTAACCACAGTGAAACACAGTAACGTGGAAGAGTCATAACAATTCCATGTAAAGTGATTCCCAGAGCTTAGCACCCTTTTTTAAAAATTAAAATTAACTAAATGGAAAACATAACCTTTGGAGAAAACTCAAGTGGAATAAAACAATATTTTGAAAATCAGCAGAATAACAAGCACATGATTCAGAATGATTCTTCCTCGTGCTGCAGAGGCAAAGGGCCAAGAACTAATAGGGAGGTCACATTTTAGTTACAGGTTGTCTCAAGACCCAAGCTTTAGTTTGAGGTAGTAGGCACATAGGTATGTATTGCATTCTGAATAATGACTATGTAGAACAAATACAAGCAAACCAGAAAAAATGGTGAAATTGTGCTTAAGCCGAGGATTATATGTCTAATTATGTATACCTACAGTTTCAAATTTTTGAAGATTTTCTACACTGTGATCTTGGCATAGTCCTCCCAAATCTTTAACAGGAAGTTTTAATGTTTTTCTGTTTTTGATTTTAGGTGTTGAACTCATCTGGAATTCACTTTGGTACACGAGTTGGCTGTATGGTTATTTTTCAATATGAATAATTAATTGACCCTATGCCATCCCTGGAATCTACTATGTGGTGTCCCTGCTGCTGCTAGGAAGTTCATGCAAGTGTATGTGCAAGTATAGCTTCTCTATTTTATTCATCTACTTACCTAACCCATGGAGGAAAAAGTTCTACACTTTCTTAAGAGCTTTATAGTAAGTTTTGTTGCCTGGTAGAATAAATCCTTCACTTTATTCTACCCCAAAGTTTCCAGGTACTTTAGCCTTGGCTTATTCTATGTTTGATTTTTTAAAAACTTATGAAATTCTGCCAACATTATGCTAAAATTTTTATTGGAATTATATTAAACTTATAAACTAATTTTGGAAGAAGCAATATATTTTCAATATCGAGTCTACGCATCCTTGAACATGGTATATCTCTCTGTTTAGTTGGATTTAGGTGTCAAAACGTTTCTTCATGGAAATCACACACAGCTTTCATTATACTTATTCTTAAGCATGTTACATGCTATTGTTGTAGTACATGGTGTTTTTAACAGCTTATTGCTGATGTACAGGATGTAATTAATTTTTGTATATTGATCTTATATCTGACAAACTTGAAATAAATTCTCTTATTAGTTCTAATTATTGTCTTTAGAGTCTCTTGGGTTTTCTAAGTGGATGTTACAATTGTTCATAAACATAGCACTTTTGTTTCTTATTTTCCAATTCTTATGCTTTGTTTTATGTTCTTCTATCATTATGGCGGTTAAGATTTCCAATATCATTCTGAAATGAGAGTTAAGAATCTACATCTTTGTCTTTTTAATTTTAAGAGAAATGTTTATATCTCCCCATTACATAGAGGAATTAATTATATGGGGTTTTGAAATATGTACCTTGTCAAGTTAAAGAAGCTGTCTAGCATCAGGGATTTGCAAGTACAGAAGATAACATGGCCTTCTGCCCAAATTTTGCAAATTTACGCTTGTCACCAGAGAATAATTAATAATAGTACCAATATTCTTTAAAAATTGCTATACTTTAGACAATGATTTACATGCTTCCTCTAACAGAAGAATGATATTAGAAGACAACACTAGGAAGGCAATTTGACCATTTAAATGTACGATGAGTAGAAAGACCTTAGAGGTTTCTATCAGCTTAGAGTTTCCAGAATGTTCTCTGCATAGCTGAGAAACTGTCAAACACAAATAACAAAGCAATAACTACCTGTTTCTCCTTTCCTCCACAAATTCATGAGGAGAAATGCTCCAGAGACAGTCCCAGTATGGCCCAATTTGCCACAAAAGAAGCAAGAAACACACACAAAATGAAGTAATTATCTTATCAAAAACAGCAGGATTGGCAATCTGAGAACGAAGCCAACAACATCTTGAACTGTCACATGCTCTATTTTGTCACTTACATCCCCAATATAAATGCAAAAATGTGAAAACTGGGGGTGAGATTGAATGGCAGAGGATCTATTCTGATGCTGGGCATGAACCACTCACTGAAGACACAAATTATAGCATTGTCACCATCACCAGTCCTATTTGCAAATAAATGTTGTCATGTAATTGTACAAGACTTGGAGGCTGTTCAACAAATTTCTCTAAGGAAGGACCCGACAGCAGCTTGAATTCCCCAGACACCCAGATTCTATCTGTCCAGTTAGGTCATCTCCGTGTGTGGCTCTTTTTGTTCTCCATGACAGGCATTGTTATCCCATCTTCTCAGCCTCTCCAGGAGATACAGCTACAAAGGTCGGGTGTGTTCCTGACTGATTCTATTAAAGAATCATTAAGAATGAGAAATGGAAAGAGGCAGGTTCTGAGAATAGCAAGGAAGACAGTTTGTCCTTGATGCAAGAAGGATCACCCAGCAGAACGCCCAAGGATTGGGATTGGAGGTGTTGACAGCAGCTAAACTTCTTTCCCTCTTGATCATGCTAGGAAAAAAGGAGGAGAAGAAGGGGGCGAAGACTGGGAACAAGGTGTGTGTATGTGCATGCGTGCGTGCGTGCGTGTGTGCGTGTGTGTGTGTGTGTGTTCTGACGTTAGGGATGCCTCACTTGTTACCTAGGTGCTCTGGAGACTTCTGGAATGAAACGACAGGTCAGAAGGGTAAAGTAGCAGATACTGGGCAGACCCAACCTGTTTATTTACTCAACAACCAACAGCTGAGTCCTGGCTCAGTTTGGGTATCTCAGAATCAAAACTTCAGTTAAGAATTCAAGTGCTGTATGGAGCGCTCTCAAAAGACTGGAAATAAATGTCCCTTTCGATCCAGTGACACCCCTCCTGGGAGTATATTCAAAAGAGGTCAAAACAACACACAACAGAGATATATGTATATCCATGTTCATAGCAGCACAACTAACAATAGCTAAAATATGGAAGTCACCAAAATACCTGTCAACAGACCAGTGGATACACAAAGTGGGGTATTTGTACACAATGGAATACTATGCATCTATAAAGTCCAACAGCGTGGAGGCTTTTGCAGGCAAATGGAAGAAACTTGAGAACATCATGCTTAGTGAAGTGAGTCAGAAGCAGAAGGTGAAATATCGAATGGTCTCTCTGATATGAGAGACCCAGATCACAACTCTTATGGAATTTAAAATGAAAAACTAAGTGAAATGGGGGGGCGGGTAGGGGAGGAGGGAGAGAGGGGAAGGTAGGGGGAGGGACAAAAGGAGAGTGGGAAAGCCCTTGTCACCTTGACAAGATACATATGAGCATAAAAGACTCAACTCCATTGTAAACCTTAAATTTTGCATGTATACATATCAGCAAAATGGGGGTGGGGGGAGTGAAAATAAAAGAATTCAAGTGCTACCAGTTTGTTTACAGATCTGAAATGTGCCCCCCCCCCCCAAAGCCTCCTTATTTGCTTATTGTGGAATG